>VZTU01027191.1:139670-212742 GCA_013400835.1 Zapornia atra | reverse complement strand
GATCCCCTCCGCGTCCGCCGGGGGTCACCCCGCATGACGCACCCCCGAGGGGAAACCCCGCGGCGGTTGCAGCCAGCCTCCCGCCGCTCTGGGGGCTCCCCGGGTCGGATACATCCCCCGGGAACCTTCCCCGGTGTGGGGGTGGGGCTCGCGGGGCTTGGGAGATGCTCCGCCGAGGAGGGTCCCTGGCTGGGGGGTCCCCGGGAGGATGCACCGCCGGGGGATCGCCCTTGGCGGGGACTGCACCCCCCCCTCCCCGGGGCCCCACCCTGCGCAGAGCACCCCGGCACTGCAGCGGATGGCGGGACGCCAGCCTGTGCACCGAGGCCCGGCCAAAGCCGTTCCCGAAGCACCCCTTTCCCCCCGCACCTCGGGCTCTTACCGTTCCACATAATTCCTTCCCCGCCCCATCTCGGCGGCTGGGGATGCTCCTGCACAGGTACCTCGTTGCTGTGATGGCTCTAAACCTGTCATTAGTTGTCGATGCTGGTGATTAAAGTGTCTCCGAGCGCGGATATGTCTCTTTGTGAGAAACTGTCACAACGGTGTTTAAACAGAAAGGTGTGATGCTGCAGGTACAGAGCTCTGCAGCAGCCTGGGTCTCAGGTGATCCAAACCAGAGGGAGTCACGGAGTCATCACGGAAGGAGTTTGGTTTTGTCTCCCAGCTTACTGAGCTGCTGGATTTAGCAGATTTTCTGCATGACCCAAATTTCTCAGCCTGCCTGTTGTATTTCTGTCTCATTTTGAGTCCCACCGGTATTTCCGCAGACCAGAATAGTCTCACCCAGAAATCGATCCCAGCTGGACAGTAACCCTCTCCATCTGTGTGGTTTTTATGTGATGGTGGGTGATAACATAAGAAGTTTGCCTCAACTCTGTCTGCTTCCTTTCAAAAGAAGTCCTCCTAAAGGTTGTACAGAGAAAATAGACAGCAATTATGTAAAAGGCCTTGGGAAAGTTTTTCTGAAACCCCCCTGCTCTTAGCTAGGAGGTACTCACGAACCACAGGCTGGTTGGATATTAGCATCACAGTGAAGAGTGAACAGGGCCTGAGCAGGTTTTGCTTTTGGAAGAGATTAGGTTTACCCCGAGTCAACCTGGAATCAGTCTCTGCCATAGGTACCTACCTGCTTGTGCAGCTGGAAGGGTGACAGCGTGGTACAGCAGTGCTCGTGCTCACGAGTTTAGCAGCCACATTTTTTATTGGTGGGTATCCAATTGACAGGCTGAGCTAAGGGACTGTGCATAAAAACCTGATTTTAAATGAAAAATCATAATAAAAAAAATTCTGGTTAGTCAGCAGCAAAGCTATTTGCATTCTGTGTTGCAACACGGGCAAAGAAAAATGTTGCTGGGTTTCGCTTTGGAGCACTGGGCTGCAGGGTCCAGCTCTTAAATATCCTTGGCTGTGTTTGTATCAAAATGAATTTCACTGAAATGTTCATAAATCATTCCTGCCAGCACGAGGCTTCACAGGTAATTGAACAACATTAGGTTCAGCTCCTGTCTGAGCTGCTTTAAATTGCCTCTCCCTAGAAATAACTGCATAAAGGTAAACGGGCTCGGCACTTGCAGCCTCTTCTGCCCTGCCGATGCTGGGCATGTAGAGTTGAGGCACTGACGTGTGGCTTCAGCCTTTCCACGTGGCCTCCGGTTCCTCTCCTGGTGTTAGGGTATTGTGTTAGCAGCTCTCCCGACCCACGAGTGGGTGCCTGCTCCTCCTCTGTCTCCCTCCCAAAAGTTTTGGAGCAGCTTTGTGGCACCCTGACGGCGGCTCAGAGAGCTCTTCCCTGCCTGAGTGCTGAACCTGCCTCCCGGCTACCAGGGCAGCCTCTCTGCCATCACTCAGCCGTGGTCCCTGCAGGAAATACCAGCTGGTGGTGAGGAAGTGGGTTTGCAAGGCAGGGCTTTCTGCCCCAGCTGCTCAGTACAGTGGCACTGCAAATCACATTTCTTCCTTGCCTCTATTCACCAGTTGGGGTGGGGTTTTTTTGGCTTCTTGCTCTGAAACGGGCTTTCCAATGCTGGTTGGAGGCAGGCCAGGCTCTTGCAAGCTCAGAGGTTTACAAACTGCCAAAACCAGCAAACCAGACAACGGAATTGGTACTTAGCATGACTGCTGCAGCCGAGGTCTGGATCTGCCGGTGACAAAAGGAGAACATGCATCTTGGCTGTGGCTGTCTAGCAAAGCAGGAACAAACTTCTCCCTTTTAATGGAAAAAACATGGCAGGCTTTGGGTTTCCCTTTGGTCAAATTCTGCTGCGTTTCCCTTCATACACGACTGTGAGCTTCAGTGCCTGGTGAGCTATGAGACACAGCTGTGCCGTACCCCCCTGAGCTCCCTCTGCCCTCGCTGCCCATCCAGCCACAGGTGCAGTCTGGAAATAGGAATCCCCCGCAGGGCATCGAGCCATCTCCCAGTGCTGTTAAACTCCGGCGTATCCCTGGTGAAGCAGGAGGCAGAAGCTTTACAGTATTTTGAGGCTGTGGAAGAAACCAAACGCCTTGCAAAGGCTTTTCGCTGCAGGCGGAGCGGCAGTGAGAGGTGAGCGTTCCCTGCGCTAACATGCTGCATGACGTTATGTTTGAGTCAGCCAGGGTTATCTGCCTGTTTGTGCAAAATGATAAGGAGAACAGTCAAACAAGGACCTTTCCACAGTTGGGCTTTTCCCCTCTCCTGTCCTTGCTCTCATGGTAAGCTGGTACAGAAATGCACGGATGTGTTTTCTTGGAAAGAGGACCAATTCGGTGTCTGAGGTCAGCGTTCTTGCAGGGAGCACGAGGTTTCCTCTTACAGGCCAGGCAGAAGGAGCGCATCCAGATTTTGTGCTTTACGTCGTGTAAGAAAAGCTTGTGGAAGAACTTCACGCTAACAAACAGGCCATAAGAACAACCGGGCATGACCTCCAGAGTTGCAGTATCAGCAGTGATGGGCGATTCCGTGTTGGCGTCCTGTCTCTTAATAGAGAGCAGCTCACAGATCACCTCTCCTCTCGAGTGTGACTACAATATCCCACCAGCAATTACAATAATTACTTAAATGTGAAAGTAATATTAGACAGTATAATTAGCTATTTATAACTTTTGCACAGATGGCTGCAGTCACTGCAGGCAGCTCCTCTGCTCAGTCTCCGCACAACGGTGCCCAACCGAGAGCACAGAGAAATCAGAAAGGAGCCAGATCTCTTCCAGATGTTTTTCCAGGTGTTTGGGCTCCACTTTATGGCAGGCAGCGGTGGACACAGCTGGCAGAAAAGGCAGTGCCAGGGGAGCCACTGGCTCTGCACCCATCACTCACCAGGGTCGCTTGCCACAGTTGTGCCAGGGGAGCTGTGGGGAGGAACTGTTTAGAGCCCAGGTTTGGCACCGCTGTGGAAGCTGAAGGAGACAGCAGCAGCACTGTGTAAGGCGTTCACCTGCACTAAAAATCTTTGTTATAATACATTATTATGTTATTAAATTTATAATTACTAGGTATCAGCAGCGAGTCAAAGTAATGCATTTAAAGAATAATTTTTACTTTGATAGCGTCTTTAGCGTCTGTGACAAAGCAGGAGAAGCTAAATTGGTTTTCTTACAAATTATCTCTGATCTTTGAACAAATATGCATTAATTAGATGTGCCATGCCCAGATATTTATGTACATGCTTTGGAAATAATTAATTTCCATACTTCTGCTTGTATTTGGAAGTTTTTCTTCAACCAGCCTCCTGCTACCTATGCTTGGAAACAGACAGTTAACTCTTGGGTCATTTTCCCCTCTACAAAGATACAGGTTTTCTCCCTTACATCTGTTGCAACCTTTTCAGCCCTTAAAGCACATAAACCAGACGAGTCTATTGATCTCCATTGTGGACTGGAATAAGCTTTTAGGACTGCTCGGTTTAAAACCAAATTTGTTTCTCCTTGGAAAAATATCTCCTGGAGGCTTAAGGCATTGACTTTATCATTAACTACAGGAAAAAACAGGGTTTTATTATGCAGTGCTTCTGAAGCCACTCTAATAACAAAACATATGTTAAATAAACGACATAATGCTGATGGCAAAGAGAAAACCTTTGCAGTAACTCCTTTGTAATCTGATTGATACCAGTCACAATTTGTGGGAGAACTTGAATAGGGGAAAAGGGAGAAGATGAACATGGCATATCAAAACATGGAACATGAAAGGACTTTTTTTTCAAGGGGAAACTTCAAAGTTGTGGATGCTGGAGTCACTGGCTGTGATTTGGGATGCAAGCATGAGAATGCATTTGCTGAGCAAAGGATGCTTTTGAGAAGATGACAGCCCAGGACAGGACTGTTAGCTGTCACACAGCGAGTGGCAAATGCTTTCCGTATGCTTCCAGTGGAGCCACGCAGGGTCAGGTTTGTCTTTCATCTTCTGAAAGCTCAGTGTACTGGTGTGATGTGGCTAAAGTTGTTATATTTACAAAACGGTCTTGTAGTCACCCCAAAAACCCTTTTCATTGCTTTCCAACCTTGTCTAGGCAGCACAAAGAACTGTGGTGGTAGGAGCACCGGGGCTGCAGGCAGAATGCCGGTGCCAAGTGCAAGCTCCTCTTCCCCCAGACACCCAACGACATGAGCAGCTTCTTCAGGGATAAAGTGGGCCAGGTCTGCTGTAGTGATTCAGTGCTGGCACAGCATACATGTCTAGAAAAGCTAAAGAAAGGAAAATCAGATGCAAGATTTTGGAGTGGTGGCTCAGACAGGGAGGAGGGATGCTGCACACAGCATCGTTGTGCTGTTGGAAGGCTCCACAGGCTGGCACGGGGCTGCTGCAGCAAACAAGAAAAGAGAATTGCTCAGCATTTTGCTTTCCCTTTGAAATGTTCTCTGTGCCTGTTGTCCTGGGTTGGTCTAGGACAAAGTTCATTTTCTTCTTTAGCAGCCAATGCTGTGCTGTGTTTGGGATCTAGGATGAGAATCATGGTGATAACACTCCAACATTTTAATTGTTGCCAAGCAGTCAAGGGCTTTTCAGCTTTTCCTCCTGCCCTGCTAACAGGGGGGCAGGGGGTACACCCATAAAGCTGAGAGGCACACAGCCAGGACATGTGACCCAACCTGGCCAAAGGGATATTCCATACCATGCTCAGCATAAAAGGGGCTGGTGGGGGAGGAGCATATAGCTCCAGGATGTGCAGTTTGGGGACAGTCCAATTTTCGGGTGGCTGAGCTGTACAGTTCAGTGAGAAACTGCATCATGTCTCACCAGTCTGTGTATTTCGCTGTTAAGTCTGTTTTATTTCTCCCTCCTTTTGCCATCCTAGTAACCTATCCTTATCCCAACCCACAAGGTTTGGCTTTGCCCTGCTTTCTTTCCCCCCTCCCCAGTGTGGCGAGGGGAGTTGGGGAGGTGAGGGTGAGGGGGAAGACAAGCAAGCAGCTGCATGGTGCTCAGCTGCCAGCTGGGGCTAAACCACAGCACCCATGCACAGAGAAATTTGGGCAGAAAGAACACAATGAAGTTGGAAGTACCTTACTGAAATGTCAGCTCAGGACCCCGTGCTGCCTGGGTGGGTGTTGAGGGGTAACTGTGGCATTGGGCTCCAGGAGGGCAGGAGGCAGAAGCTAAGCCAGCAGAAGTTCCAGCCCGGCTGCGGGTGACAGAGGTGCTTGTGCTGCAGAAGGGACAGTAGACAGGTGGTAAGGTTTTGGATAGCACACTAATACATGACCATAAAGCATCGTGTGCATTTTAGGGGTGGGAGCTTAGGGATGTATCTCTATCTGTCAGATCTCTGACCTATGTGGGGCAAGAGCAAGGAGCTGGGTGGAGATGCATTCTCTAATGAATGGCTATCTCCACGCAGGTGTCCTTGCTCCCCATCCTGCCCTGGGTACTGAGCATTCCTCTTGGACATCTGCATACTTCCCACTACAAAGCCTAAGCATACCCCTGGGCACGGAGAGGTATAAACACCAAGAATTGGAAAAATTTCTCCCTTACCCAGCATGTTTCCCCCACCCCCCTGGCAAGTTCTCATTTCCCAAAACCCACAGGAGAGCATCAAGCTTGGAGGCTACGAGTGTTTTAAAAATGCACACAGAACCCAGTCTTTGGTCTCATGCAGACAATAGAGCTTCTTTCAGTGAGGTTACAATATGTGTTTGGAAAAAAAAAGTATATTCCTCCTTTCTCTATTCTAATGATGGTCTTAACTGAGTGAATGATTTCGATGCACTCAGAGGAAATCTCAGAGCCCTAACACTTGAATTAAACATAACCATTTACAAACGGTTGTTTTTGTAAGTGTTGGTATTATTTCCTCTACGAGGAGGGTCAGAGACTGCAAGAGACCTGCTGGTGGATTCCCCTTCAAACTCAGTGAGCCAATGGGTTTATGTTTAAATTATTCCATACCCCATCAATAGCACACAGTGCTCTGGTTGTAAGGCACCTGTTCCCCCCAGTGATGGGAAACAAAACCAGGTAGCTGTGCACCTCCTCCACCTAGAGAAATGTTTTATCCTAGAACTGAAGAGCTGTCAAGTCTTAGAAAGTGACACTTTAAGTTAGAGTCATGAAATTTAAAAAACCCATGAAATTCTGTAGCAAAACACTCAGAATTTGTCCTGGTAAGTTGTCACTGACTTAAGAGAAACACATCCATCCCTGTCCCCATCTCCCCCCCACAGAAGCATTTCAGCAGATCTTTCCCACCTGCATATCAGAACTCTGCTTTTGCCTCCTGATAACATATCTGGGAAGCAATGGAAACATGGCAGGTGCTCACCTGCTTCCAGGGGACTTCTCCAGACTATGAAAGCAAGGAGCCAAACCCACCTTACTGAAAACACACTGGTGCAAAATGCCAAATGATGTGGCACAGCTTCCTCCCCACCCCCCACCCCAGCCTGAGCCAGCAGTTTCCCTTGCCGTGGGTGAGCCAAGAGGGGTGGTCCTGCAGCTGCTAGGATGGGTGGCTCACAGCCTGTGGTTAAAAATCACTGCCCTTTCCTGCACCACCTGCCCAGAATTACCTCCAGCAGATCTCTGCAGCTGCTTCCTACTTGGAAGCTGCAGCCCCCACCCCACCCTGTTGTCTGTCCATGCTGGAAGCCCCTTCCCCTGGCAGGGTGGTGTGGGTCCTTGGCAGTATTGCCTGGGTCTGTGATGCTCAACGGAGTAGCAGAGCCGCCTTACCCAAAGCAGGGGGAGTGGGAACACATCCAGGTGAACACTGTGTGCCCTACTTCACTTGGCAGCGAGCAGGAGGGGCTGCACCCTGACCAGCTCCCCATCCCCAGTATTCACACAGCGAGGGGCCGTGCAGCAGTTGCAGGCGCTGCAGCAGCAGCTCTGCATTGCAGGTGGCAGTGACAGGGGACAGACAAATGCCTCCAGCCAGAAGAGAGGGCTGTAACCCACCACGCTCTCCCAGGGCATCGCTCCATCTGTCAGCATCGCCCAAGTCTTCATTTCCACTGCTGCTCTGTTTCAGATTTAAATAGCACAGTGTGACACAGGCAGCACATCCCAAGTGATGAACCAGCGTTTTTACTGTGTAATTCCCTATTTACCTACTTTTAACTACAGCATCGGTCTCTTGATCTCTATCTGATGAGAGCAATCTCTTCCCATCGGGAATCAGGTGATAAGCATTTAATCTCCTGCTTCAGTTTTCTTTGGGCTCCTGCATTGCTGCCTTTGTCATCAGCTGTTCCTCACTGGGTTATGAACAAAATACTTTCATGCCCCAATTTGTTGCCTGGCTGATAGACAGGTGTCTTTGGCCCTAGGCAAACCAATGGTCATTACTTGAGTGAAACCCAGTGGCTAATGGGAACATACCTCGTAATGTATCTGGATAGGCAGCACGCAGGGAGAAAATAAAGCACCCCAATTATCAGTCCCGCACCCACCAGAAGAAGCTTGGTGCATTTTCTGGCATTTGTGAGGGAACACAAGGTAAGCAAGCTTTGGTCAGTGTTTCCCACCCTATGCCTGGCACAGTCAGGTTGGGAAAAGGCACCAATGCTACCCCCAGATTGGTTTCAGCTCAGATCCTCCCTCCTGCTCCAGACCTGCCTTCCCCTGGCACACTGTCTCTCAGCATCACTGCACCAGGCCAGGGCCATCTGCCATCTACCCCAGGGAAACAGTGCTGGTGTCTGCTTGGGAGCAGCATCACAGCACCCAATATCTCCCCTCCCTTGCCTTCTTCAGCAGACCTTCACACTGCACACAACAAACCTCAGTTAGAGGTGACACTATTGGTTCTTCACTGACCTCAGAAAGTCACCTTCAACCATTCCCAACCCATGCAGCAGGGTTGGTGCCAATTCCCCCACAACACTTGCAAAGCAGTTGGGGTCTGGGAATAAAAAGCCTATGCCATTGAAGAATATCACTGAATCACCATCCACATCCTTTTCCCCTTTAGGATAATAAATTGTTCTTCCTTGAGAAGAACCAAACAAACCACAGAAGAGCAAAAAGAAAAAACAGCTCCTTTTCCCAACAGATGCACCTTCAAATTATTGAGGGTTACCTGAGGCATCTTCCCAGAGGCAGAGATTTGCTTTCCAGGCTCAGCAGCAGAGCTCCCCCTGCCCTCATTAGCCCTAGCCACACTGTCCCAATACCCAGCACAGGAAGCTGAGCAGCACCACCACCACCCCCTCCTCCTCCTCACAGGTACAGCTGGGCTCAAGCACTCCCTAAGAAGGGAGGAACCTTAAATACTTGCTCTCAAAACCTTCCAGCCTTTTGTTCCTGATGCAATTGATCTGGGACTAATTGAAAGCAGGTTTTGGCAATGCTGCAGCAGAGACCTCTTTGACACAAACCTCAAAGAATGATTATCTTATTAAAGTTGCTTAGAAAACGTCACCCGCTCTACAAGCAGAGATGTCAGAGTGCCTTGGAAACCTTGAAAGCTTTGAGTGCTAATACTGAAGAAAACCATGGTGATTGGCATCTTGTGTTGCTGGAACAGGGCTACTTGCTTTCTGACTGAGCTGGGGTGGAAGAAAAATGGGTGAAGTGTTTGTTTCATGTGGGTTCAGAGAGAGTGTGATGCTGTGGAGCCAGAGATGGGGCAGATCCAGTCAGCTGCGGCTGGTCCAAGGCATCTCACAGGAACCCTCAACGTGAAACCTTCCCTAGCTCCAGTAGTGCTGCCCTTGGCAGGGGCTTTGCTTTTCACCCTTCATCTGTTGAGGGTTGCTGCTAGCACCTGGAGGTGTTCTTCTGTCCATCTCTTCATCCGGGGGGAGCATTGTGCTGGCTGGTGCTTTTGGGGAGCCTGGGGTGTACAGGCCAGTCCGGGAGCTGCAGGTCTCTGGCAGAGCCGAGGGCTCTGGCCCAGCCTGAGGGTTTGCAGCCTCCCCAGACCAGACGCTCCCACTCAGCAGACCGGACCCTCAGTGGTCCCTGCACAGAGCTTGCTGCTGGAGGGGATGTAGTTCCTGGCACTGTGCATCCATGCTCCTTGGAGTGGTCCCCAAAGAGTGAGGACACTGAAGGACATGCAAGGGCCCTTTGCTGTGCTCTGAGCGCTGTGGCTGTGGCCGGCACCCTGCTAGCCTGCGGGGGGACAGGACTGTCCCTGGCACCGGGGCTCCTCCATGGCCTTGCTGCTCCTACACCGACTGGCAGTGGCTGGCACAACGTGACATGTGGCATGGGCCCCTCACCCCCCCAGCCTTGCCTTGCGCACAGCCCTGGGCTGGGCACCCCCCCAAACAGATGTTGTGTGGCTGCCCACGGGTGCTTGGTGCGTCACCCTGGGATTAGGCTGTCTCTAGCAGAACTGTGGAGCTCCTAGGGCCAGCTGGTGCTTGTAGCCCCCTCCAGCTCACAGCATTAACGCTGCGGCGTTCTGATGCCATCAGAGCAGTCCAGTGCTCCGAGATGCTTTGTTTCCCTCCGACAGCAAATGTGCTCCTTCATGTCTCGGTCCCCAGGCGTGTGCAGGAAGATGCCTTTGCCATGCTCCAAGCTGGCAGCCCCACACTGCTTCGAGATGCAAAACTGACTGGCAGAAACCGAGGCACGGCACTAAGAGCCTTTCTCACCTGATGTGTGGTATAAAATGTGGAATTACGGTAGTCATCACCAGTTTGAGGCAGTGGGGCTGAGAGCAGGTGATAGAGGAACGTTGGGAGGAAGGAGAAACCTGGGACAAGAGCATAGGGTCGAGAAGCGGCTCTGTTTTGGGGTGCTTTCTGTGCCTTTGGGAGCCAGCTGGGTGGTGGGGGAGCTGCCATTCCTGCAAGAAGGACAGTGCTTGGGGAAGAGCAGCAGCATGGCAAAGCTCATCCTCCCACAGATGGGTCTGGAGCTGCCAGAGTTCAGGAGGAAGAGGCCAGTGTCTGTCCTTGGCCTCAGCTTTTGAGGTTTCCAGTGAGCCCTTTGCCAGATGTGATTTTGGGAAAGAGGAGATGGGGATGCTTCCCTCCTGGTTTTTAAACTGTTCTGTGGAGGAGTGAGAAGGGCTGCATGAGATGGCAGCAGATGAGAAACTCCTCCCTGGTGTGGTTTTTGTGCTGGCAGCTCCCGGTGCGGTTGTGGTGGCAGAGGCTGAGCCGCTGGCTGCTCCCTGAGCTGTGGGGCACTGTGGGGTGCACAGGTCCGCGCCGCTTCTTCAGGTGCTTTGGGAGCAGCTTGAGGGTCTGCCCTTCCACCTGCAGCAGGAGAAGGTGTGCTCTGACCTTTGGGCAGCCCCTGGCATGGACGGGCACTGCTGTCACTTGAACATTCCTGCCCTGGCAAGGGCTTGCCGGCTCCTGCTCTCTGGGGTGGCGGCCTTTCTCACCCAGCATCGCAGTGCTAAGGCTGCCGGCTGAAGAGGAGCCTGGAGCCCACCAGATGCAGGCTGGTTTTGCTGGTTACATTTCCCTCCCCACCTCCGCCACGTTTGCTGGGTGCCAAGCACAGCGGGTGTTGCTGCCAAATAATTTCACTTATTCCATGTAAGCCCTGAAGTCACATCACCACAGGCATCTGCTGCTCGTCTGGCTGCTCCAGCGTGGAGAAAACACGGAGTCTTCCCATGGCTTGCACACCCGCTGCAGCTGCACAGCACTGAGCCGGCGCCGGGGCCGCGCTGCCTGTCCTGCCCCATCCGGTGTGTGTGGCACAGCACGGCACAGCTCACCGCGTCGCTCGGGCGGCAGGACCAGACGTTCCTAGCAGGGACTCGGTGGTGCCGGTGGAGCAAAGGGCAGTGGGGATGATGGAGCCTGTGCAGGTCACGGCGGCAGCGCGGTGACTTCAGCCTCGGCTTTTAGGCATTTCTGTTAATAGGTTTCAAACATAACCGCCATTAGTCCCTCCACAAAGAGAAAGTCTTCATTATGCAAATTCTCATCTTAAAGCTTTATTCATGTGCTTCCTGGCAGGCTTTCCTTTAATCTCAAGAGCAAGATTGCTTGGAATTACCATATACCCTTGTTAATTGCATAAAAAAAAATATTCAGCAGAGGTTGTTTTTGCCATAATCAAGAGCGATTTTGATTAGTACTTCTGGAAATCAGAATGTTTCGCTGGGAATGGAGAATGAGGACAGCAGCATTGCCGTGTCCCCTACAAGGATCAGGGGCCATCCCACACAGGGGACTGTGTCCCACCGCTCTCGCCTGGCCGTGCCCTGGACCGGGGCAGTGTAGCCCCAGCATCAGCCCTTGGTCCCGGTGCTGCAGCGGGTGCAGGGGAGTGAGTTTCCGCCCTGTGTTGCTCCTGGCAGATCCCAGCTCCTCCTCACCCCGTTGGGGTGCTGGCAGGGATGCTGTGCAGGGGCCTGTCTGTCTGTCCTGGCAGCGGCCAAGAAGTTGGGAAAGTTGAGTCTGCTTGTCGTGCAGAGATAACTTCAGGAGGAGGTCTCTGCTCAGGAGACAGCCCAGGCATGTCTCCAGCCCAGCTGCTGTGGGGCTGTCCTTACCCATCTGTCTCACCAATGCTGCTCCCAGACACCGTACGCAGCATCCCAGCTCTGAGGAGCTCTGCTCTCCCTATGCGCATGGGACCGTGCTTTGGGCTTAGCAGTCAGCAAGAACTCAAGGTTTGCAGCAGCTTGGTGCTTGTGAGTACATTTGCCGAGTGTTTGGGAAGCAGCTGGGGCCGGCGCCCAGGCAGTGGCAGGGGAGAGCATCAGCGAGTCTGAAGCTCTGTTGCATGCTGACCAGGACTGCTGCTTTGGCCAGCAGTGGAGTGCCATCGCCTGCTCCCAGGAGAGGTCCCCAGGGACCCCCCTGCTGCTTCTGAGCAGGCCTGTGTCTGCAGAGGAGCAGCCATTTGCTGCCCACAGACCTCTGGGGCTGCACCTTTGCCGAGACCCCAGGGAATGCCACTGCAAGGATGCCATCCAGCACCAGTTCAACACATCCCTGCACCCAACCCCCCTTATCCCCAGCGCCCTGGCCAGAGGTGCCAGTGCAGCCGTGGGTGCCCTGCGGTGGAACTGCCTGCGTGTGCTGACACTGTGAATGCAGACAGAGCCAAAAAGATGAGGTTGGTCGCTGGGGAGCCCCTGGTGCTTTTGGCTACCTCAGCACGCGCTTTCCTTCCGCTCTCCCACGCGCTGCCCACCGCGTCGCTCCTAAGGTAGAGGCACGAAAGTCAGGCAGTTTGAATTACTTTCCGCTGCCCTTGTACCTGCTTTGCATTCTCTCGTAATCTCCTGGGCTGTCAATCTCGTACCGTTGTGGGCTCTCAATTCCCAGGGAAGCTAAACACATATATTGCACAAAGAGATCCGTGGGCTGGCGCTAAAAATGGAATACACCTCGCTCTGAGCGCTGCAGACGGCCTAGCAATATACGGGGTGTGAATTATGATACTGTAATTCAAGCTTTGTCAAACAGTGGGGCTTAATTAGAATATATATATAATTGTAAAAACTAAAAAGCTGACGAGTACAATTGTGCGTTTGAGCTGCCTGCTACAGAAAATAATGAGGAGAGAATACATTAAGGTATAAAACCCTTCTACCTTCAAAGAGCAGCTCACTGATTAAAAATACCCCCGGCAAGGCGAGGGGACACGGCAAGAGGCACAGGAGCCTGCAGCACCGGCTTGGCCATGACTCTCACCTCTACTTTACAGTCTCCACACGCCACAGCTGCAGCCTCGGGGTCCCCCCACCTCCCCTCTCTGGCACTGGGGGATTCACATTAGGTACCACAAGATGTCCCAGCTTCTTTCCTTTTGATTGTCAGATTAAAGAAAAACATGGAAAACACGTCCCGTTTGCCCACTTCACCCCCCACCACAGACCAGCAGCCCCGCTGCCATCATCCCCACGAAGGTCTTGCGGTGCTCCCCAGCACGGAGCATCCAGTGGAGCAGGATTTTGCATGTCAGCGGTTTTATAGTCCCAGACCAGGGTGTGGGCAGCGTGGCAGCATCCCATAGGGAGGTGAAACGTCAGGCTGTGCAGGGGCGGCATCGCAAACCCTTCCTCAACTCTGCAGCAGGCTGCTTGTGGGCTCCAGTGTGTGGGAATGTGCCCCAGCTTCTCCTGGAGAGTGTAAGCCCTTAATATGAAGATGCTCTGTGCTGTGCATAGGTTCCCATCGGAGGATGGGCTTTGGGAGATCCACTCCTCTGGTGATCACAGAGCAGGACTGGGGCCTTGGGAGCAAAGGGATTTGTATGAGGCAGTGCAGGGAGCAGCAGCCCAAAAAATTGTGTTGGCAAGGTAAACGTGTGTGCTGAGAGCTTGATGGGTTTTTAACACCTGGCTATGAAATGCTGCATTTCTTACCACCAGATAACTGGCTAAAAGAATAAAGAGGAGAGTGCTCAGCTCTTACCTGTTGAAGGGAGCAGGCAAGTTTGCATACCTTTGATGGCAGTGCACCGTTATTGATCTGTAAAAGGTGTGATATGTCTCTGTAACACACTGCATGAAATAAAGATGTTGTTTGCTGCAATTAATTGGCAATCCATTATTAATCCTTGCCATCACCCAGGGGATCCCTGGGTTTAAACTGCCCTGGAAAGGATCTGTTTGTCATAGCCAGCGGTGGGAAAACCCTGGCAAAGGGCTGTGCCAGGCGTTGCAGCTCCTGGGAAGCCTGTGTGGCATGTCTCAGTGCATTGATGCCAAGGGGAGCCATCACCAAACCCGGGGAGGTGTGAGTGCTGCTTAGCCAGTGGGTCTGGTGAGCCCCCGCAAAGCTGGGGGATGTCTCTGTGCAGCCCCCACAACCCCCACAGGCCTTCAGCTGAAGAGCGGGTGAGCTGCATACACCCCAGGGCCACCTGCTCCCCCTCACCTTGTATTTTATCTCGTGTGTCGAGGGTGAGGCATGGAGAGGATGCACTAAGGGCACAGCTCGGCGCGCAGCAAGTCAGCACCCCAAAGTTACTAAATCACTGAGAGCAGGGGAGTAGAGGGAGGGAAGGGACAGCTCGGGGCACACCAACGCGAGACTTGGTGCTGCCACTGCGTCCTCCTGCCAGCTTGCCCTGCCCGCAGTGGAGCTGGGAGACCTCAATGAAATGCAGTGACTGTGTGTTTCCCCAGTCGGGTTTGTAGCACTTCCCATCCCGCCAGAGGCATGGCGTGGCTTTCCCTTCCACCCTTTTTTTTACCATGGCTTAAAATAGAAAGACAAGGATGACGGAGTGCCACGGGTTCCTGAAAAGCCCAGCAAAGGCTGGGGAAAAAGCTGTGCTGGGAAAGGGAGCCTGTATGCAATTGCCAGAATAGCAAGTTCGGGACAGTTGGCCACCACAGTAATGAGCTTGTGAGGTCTCAGAAGGGATGTGCTGGTGGCTCGGCAGCACTCCATGCAAGTACCAGAGCTGGGTAGGTGTGTTTGCAGTGCTGTGAAGGGTCTTCATGTTCCTTCCTTCGCTTCTTTGCACTGACAGACTGCTTGACAACCCTGTGACTTCGGGCTGTTGGAGCAGGAGAGCATCGCCTGCTTTGAGTGCCAATATTTCACCAGCAATAAGGCCCAAGAGGTGAATATTTTGGCAAGAGAGTGGAGGGGGATGCAGGGAGGCTGGGGGTGCCAAGCACAGCCCTGCCACGCTGGGCAAGGGGCTCATCCGCATGCTGTGCTCCACAGATTTCACACGGTGGTACCTGGGCTCCATGTGCACCGAGGCATCGCCTGCTGCCAGCTGCTCCTTGGGCTCACCCGGGAAGCATCAGCATCCTTCAGCCGAGTAAAGCCCTGGCCGTGGGCTGGGATGGCTGTTACTTACACACACCCCAGGAGCAGCACAACGCCGAGTGCTTTGCCAGAGGAGAGGAGCCGGTAGCAACCTTCCAGTCACAGACCCCATGTTTAAATCAGCCTGGGCTTTGCTGAGCGTACATTCATGTCATAGGCAGTGAATGAAATGAGACTCGATGTGCGAGTAGGTGCCGCCGGCACTGGAGGTGCTGCAGTACCTACGGCCACTCTCCGGAGAAGTTTTTCACCAAAATACTGATACCTGCTCTCTGACAGACCAGTGCCTTCCCATCGTTATTGTCCTTGTCAGTAAAGCTTTAAATTTATTCATGAAGCACGCTGGAGCTCAGGTGGCAATAGCTAAATCCATTTAGCAGTAGGAATAAGAGGAAAGCCATTTTAATGTTCTCTTGCAGTGCTGCAGTACTTAGCAAACCCAAAGGATATTAATTACTCAGCATGCTCCGAGATGTAAAAGCATGAATTTATCAAGACAAATACGTTCAGAACTAGGGTAAGTCAACAGTAATTAACGCGATGCAGAAAAAAGGCAGAGGGAGGAAGGATTAGCTGGTCCTATTGCAGGAGAACACCGAGTAGCACCGAGTTGTCCCTGGAATATCTCTCACAGGGCGACTGGAGTTGTGGTGAGGCATCTCTAAACAAAAAAAAATCCTCCTGTGCCTGTCAGGTGTATCCCTGGGCTGGGGGTTGGGTCATGGATGGCATTACCTGGGCACAGCGATGCGGGTGCTCTCTGAAATGCTAAGCAGGCAGCAGCAGCGTTCTCACACGAAGCCTTTGATGTCAGGAGGCACTCACAAAGAAGAGGTGCGTGGCGCTTTTTTTTGTTTGTTTTTCACCAGATCTGTCTGCGCTGTCCCAGTGTCCACGTGGTGTTTAGCAAGCGTACAGCGGTGAGCGCAGGCAGGGAGGAGTGGCAGCTCCAGAGATGAATTGGTAGGCTCTCCTTGACAAATTTAAGTGTAGCATGTGTTTTTATACCGCATCCATTAGGGCAGGCAAATGGAAAATCCAGAGATGACTGCTCTGCAATTTAACAGTCACAGCATTCGGAGAAGGCTGATGTCTTCCTCATCACCAGTGACGGGTCAGGTTCAGAAAAAAGCAGAAAGCCCTCTAAAAACTGAAGCAATTGGAGCGAACGAGCCTAGCTGCGCCGTGTTTAAAGGTGGTTTACCTTGTACGAAGCGAGTACTGTGCTCATTCCTTGTCTCCAGGTCATGGGGATGACTCAGATGACTTCAGCCTAGAAGATGCCCTGTTTGACCTCACCACCAAGCGACGTAAGTCACGTTTATTTATTCTGATAAACACATGGATGTTAATGGATGCAGTTTGTTCTTGGGGATTGGATGCCAGTGGGAGGGTGGTGGAGGACAGGGGCTACCTCACCATATGTCCGGGTAGACGCAGCGTCCAGGCTTGCCAAGTGGTGGGACTGGGATCAGTTCTGGAGAAGCTGGTTGCTCCCCTTGTGCCTCAGAGGCACACGACACTGAACACGTCTTTTGGGCTTCCTTGCATGAGTTAGTAGCACCTGCTGTCAAGCTCCGGGTCCTTCCCTGGTCCTGCTGCAGCATGGCCCCTGGAGAAAGCAAACAACGTGTTGAGTTTTGGCTTTGCTTCACCTTATTTCAAGTGCAACTCGTTAGTTACAGGAAACTTGTATCTGAAGGGGGAACCTTGCCACTGATATTTAATATTTGGCTTTGAAATAAATAATTTTTGTGTAAGTTCATGTAAGTGTTGCTGAGGGAAATGGGGTGACCATCCCCAAAGCCAGTGCCCAGTTGGACAATAGTGGGGAGCACCCTGCAAGCGATGCTGGCACCTGTGAGCACACAGGATACACCTATGAGTATTTAAATGAAAGCTATCACAGGGTTTGAAACCTCTTACTTCAACAGCACACAGGTACCCACACTGGGTTACGTGTGGAATAAAGAGATGCTCCATGCCTTCCTCCGACAACTTACCTGGTGCAGCAGGAGGGGGTGGGATGGTCCATGGGGCTTGGTCCCAGGTCTGAGGGACCTCATCTAGGTTTTTGTAAGCCCTTTAATACAGGATGTGGGGAGACCTGGGTAGAAATGCCACTTTGCACAGAGGGAAACAGCATTTCCCTGGGCTGGCGTGTGGGGAAGAGACAGCGCTGTCCCTGCGGCCTCCTCACCTGCATCCCTCTCTGGTCTTCATCACATCAGCCTCAGGAAAAATGAGCAGAGGAAGGCTCTGGAGTCGGGTCACATCAAACAGCACTGACACACTGAAAATGAAGCTCTGCAGAAGTGCTTTGGTATTCAGAGGCGCAAATGGAAATTAATGGGAATAGAGCAGCCGCAACTCTTCCTCATCATTTATTCATATGCTTGGTAATGCTGGCCACTATTAATAGATAGTGGTTTACAGCGGGGGAAAAGAAATAAATAATCAGCCCCCCGAAGGCTGACTGTCACTTGTTTTCACCCAGGAGCAGCCAGGGGAGCTGGGGTCTGAGCACTGGGGTGTCCTGAAGCCTCTCTGGCTGGCAGGGGAGCTCCTGACCATAAGTGGCTCTGAAAGTGACCTGCCAGTGAGCAAACCAGCGGGGCAGGGGACAACAGGATGCTGCAGCTCACTCTCGCGCTGCAGAGTCTCCAGGACTCTGAATTTGGAGCGGTGTGTTGCAGCTCAGTGCCTGCTGCTTGATGGGATGCTGGCCAGCCCTGGGGCAGCGCTTGGCCTAGACACAGCCGGGCTCTGTGGGGCCCTGGGCCTGGTGCTGCAGGGGCTGCATCCCCTAGCCCTGGCGCACAGGCCATCCTGCTCTGGGAGCCCACACACCCTGTCCGTGTGTGTCAGGGTTTTGTGCCACCCCCAAGCTTACAGATGCAGACCATCCATGGTGAGCTGGAAAGCTCCTGGCAACATCTTTGTTCTCAAACCAGAGGTGACACGTTTTTGGTGATGTCTGTGTCTAACATTTTCCTCCCTGTCTGCTTTGTCACAGCCACTCCCAAGGGACCCAGAAAGCCAGCTGCTGGGACAGGTGAGACCTTCTTGTGTGCATAACCCTTAAGCACAGCACTGGATTTGTTTCCTGTGGGGGTTTGAACTGTGCAAGCCCCCCACAGCTGCATGTGTGTGGCTGGGTGCTGCTGCCGTAGCAGAGACTTTGGGACACTTTCTCTTGCCCAGAGAAAGCCCGTGCTGGCACACGCTTGGGCTCTGCTCCCGTACGACCGAAGCCAACGCGGTATCGATATTTCTGTCTGCGCTGAAGGCAGGCGGCCATGGAGCGTTTACAGCCAAGGCTGAATTTCGCACACTTTGCAGTATCCTAATGGAAAAGACACAAATCACTACTCAGCCACACAAGGGCTTTTGTTTCTGGCTGCATGGCACCCGCTAGCTTTCCTCCCAGAAGGGAGCCCAGAGGATATTTTCCNTTTTGCTCCAAGATATCCCCAACCTCCATGGGAAGGCCCCAGCCTGGTTACATTTCCCCATCCAGGGAGAAGTGTCTCTGCCCATTTGTCCCTGTCGGATGTCCTGGCTGTCCGGCGTCTGCCCCTGATTGAGGAAGCTCCCTTAAATTCACCCAAGTTTCATCAGCGGCAGCTCATCTGGCTCAGTTCTGGCAAAACACCTACTTAAATATAGCGCAGTCACAAGAGCTGAGGTTGCTCAACCCCAGCAGCCTGAAATAAACAGCAGTGGGGGAGCGCTCGGAAGGGAGCCCGCTCGCCCCTGCATGAGGGTCTTGGCACAAGTTAGAGCAAATCTGTCTGTCCGGCTCCTCGGTGGCCACGGTCTTTGCAAGGGACGAGAAAAGCCAGGTGCCAGAAGCACACGCAGGGCTCCGTCGTTTGGATCGCAGCCCAAATGAGACACTGTTTGGTCCAATGAACTCTCCCTGGGAAATGGATGCATGCTGAGGCCAAAGCTTCATCTCAGTTTCATCTACCCTGGGGAGTGTTTGTTGGATAAGCAATGGTACCAAGGGGCTCCCATGGTGGGTTCCTGCGCCCTGGCCCCATCTCCTGTGCTTACTCTGCTCAGCTCTAGGTCACTTGTGGGTGGCCATGCAGGTGGCAGAGTGGGACCCAGCCACCAGCTCCATCCCCACAGCACCTTCTTATCTGCAGCCTCTGCCTCCTGGGAGGTGCTGCAGGAGACCAGCAGGTTCCCCCACTGCAAAACACGTTATTTTGGGGCTGTCATGTTCTAAGTAGGCAGCAGCCACAGCTTGTACAGCAGCCACAGCTTGTACAGGGTGAATTAAACAATGGCTGGATCTGAAGGCTCTGCAGGATGGTTGCTCTTGAGCGGCAGAGCAGCTGGATACCCTTTTCAGCTCCACACTGACATGGGTGCTGGTGGCCTCTGGCGATAGCATAGTATCACTTGCACAGCACCCACAGAGCTGCTGCGTGGGGGGTGCATGCCGAAAGCCTTGCACCATCCCCACAGATGATGGGGGCTGTGATTTGGCTGACTGCTCTGACACCACTTTGTTGACTACCACCAAACCAACCACACCAACTCTGCACCCTTTCGCAAGCCAGGAAAGCTGGGTACTGTGGAGCTCCCCCACGCCCCAGGGACAGTGCGTATGTGCTCGCCTTTGGGGTCTGGGCGGGGAAAACACTCCCATAGGTAGCCAGGGGAGCTGAGATTGGGTATTGATTTATGAGCTCTGAACAGCCCCAGTGCAGCCCCTGTCTCCCTGAGAGAGGGAGCTCCCCTCCTAGCACTCATCCAAATGCACTTTTGAGAGGGCAATGTCATTTAAACTGGGTGTTTTCCCTCCCTTCAGACAATATCTTTTGGGATGTCATCCGCACCACCACAACCAAGCATCCAAAAACTACGAGAGCCCCCCCCAAGCAAAACACAGGTGAGAACCAACTTCCCAGCCCACATGGCCTTGCAGTGGCTCCACTGCTGGTGCAGGCAGAGGGTTTGGGCTGGGCCATGGTGGTAGCGCTGCCCCTTGCCCTGGGATTTCCAACCTCTACTTTGTCTGTTCACATGAGAAACCTATGAAAAAAAATAAACGGGAAAGAACACAGGTGGGACAGGGTATCCCAGCGTTACCCTGCACTAGCCCAGGGGTCTCAGCAGCTGCTGGACCATTTTGTCTTCCTCTGCCTGTTTCAAGGCTGTGGGCTTGCTGTCATCCCTGACACGGCATGGGGTGGCCCAGCACCGCAGAGCTGCTCTGCACCCCACTGTCCCACAGGCTCAGTGGCATCAATGGGCTTGTCCTGCCCGCTGAGCACTCTACTGCCTGTTCGGACAGAGTTCTGGCAAGAGCCACTCCCAGGGTTAAAAACATAACCAGTTTTGGATCAGAATAAAGGAAGGGGTAAGCTGGTGGAGGGGCTGAATAGCTCTGGATGGCTCCATGCCGCAGTTTTAGCTACTATTCATTGCAAGCAATAGCTGCTCTGAGAGCCAGCATGCTCCAACTACCAGCTGGGCTCTTCATGGAGGAAAACAACACGGAGCAAGCAAGTCACGGGCTGCCCGAGCCAGAACCCATGGCACGGCACAGTCGGGTCCTTCCCCTCCCAGGCATCTCCCCTGGCACCAGTGCTAGCTGTGCCCTTGGGAGCACCTCTTTGGCGCTGACCTTTCCTGTCTGGCCTTGTTTGCCCAGTTGCTTGGCACTTGAGCATGGCGTGAGACCCCTTCTACAGGAAGAACATGACATTTCTCAGCACAGAGGCATGGGGTCATAGGATGGGGTGGGTTTGGAAGATCTGCCATGATTGCAAAACCGGGAGATGCCCATCTCAGGGCTTCATCTCCTTCACCAACATTTTCCACAGCAAAGCTGAGCATTTGCTTGATTAATTAATTATTACAGAGCCGGCGCCGCTAACCACCATGCTGGGGATTTTTTTTAGCAAAGGATCCTATGGATTTTGACTTGGCTGATGCCCTTGATGATAAGAACGACAGAAAAGATGATAGGAGGCCAGACGTGAGGCCAGGTGAAGGTACGTTGACTTCCCCTCTTCATCCTACTCACCTGCCACCAGCCACTGTCCCCTGTGGGACACCCTCCCTAGCGCCCTTCCCCAGGTACAGGGGTCATCTCTGCAAAGCAGCCGGGTCAGGACAAACAGAGGTGCTGCTCATCCGAGACTGCTGCCTGCAGCCAGCATCCCGCTGCTCCCACCCTGCCCACAGGCAGCACAGCCTCTTCTCCAGGGCCGTGGGGAGGGAAGGAGCCCGTCCTCAGCAGTCCTTGGCAGAGGGGGCTCTGCCTAATGACCTGTTGCCTGTCTGCAGGTTTCTTTCCCAGGGTCTCTTCTGACCCATTAAATTGCGGCGACCGTGTTAAGTTCCCCCTCATCCCCATACCTGACAGCTGTTTAACCGAGGGCATGTGCTGCTGGGGCTCGCAGTCATTGCCAGGACATAAATCTGGAGCAGGCTTAAGTCCTGGCATAACATACGCTATGGGCTGGGCAATTTTTTTTCCATCTCTAAAATACTCCAGTGAATGAATCATTTGTCTACGAGGATTGTTCCCTGGAGCACTTGAGCTAGAAAACAGACTTTGCACGGCTAGTTTATTGATGTCAGGATGGCCGTATACCATGCTCACACATGTAATTAATAGTCAGATATTTTATTAGATTGCATTAACTAGGTGACTTGTCTACACTTTGATATTCTGGGCTTGTTGAGGTTTCAGACTCCTGCGGGAAAGGTTGAGGTGCTGAACCACTGGAACGTGGCACCAGTCACAAACCAGCACGCATGTTCCCCCAGCATCGCCGCACCCTGGGCTGCCTAGGAGCTCTCTGGGTTCTGGCACAAGCAGGTTTTTCTTTTGACACTCATTTCTAAGCCCATAAATCTTCCCTCCCACCCCCACGGTAAGCTGGTGAATAAGGCAGTCTCTTCCAGGCTGTAAGGCCAAGGTAACCCTTCCCAAGGCACAGCTTCAGAGGAGCATTTTGCTGGCACCTCATTGGGTCTCTTCTCCCATCACATGCCTTGCTGCACCCCGAGGCTCCCGCTGGGAGCAGAGCTGAGGGTTCAACATCTCCGCTCATTTGGCTGCCGGGTCCCAGACAGCGTTTCTTTCTGCCTACCCTACAGAAATTAAACATCCCCACTACAACCATGTCTGAGAGAACAGGCAGGCTGAGGGCACACTGGTCCCTGGCAACACGGCCACTGCTCACAAACCACTTCTTCCTCCCTCCTCACTGCCAGCTGGGGCTGAGAAGCCAAAACATTTCACAAACTCATAAATACATCACTCATTTCAGTGATGAAAAGAACCCAAAAAAAAGAACCCAAACAGTAGTACATAACCTTTGATTCGGGAGTATTTCTTTCAAGCTGGACTTAAAAGTCAATTATTACCTCTTTTATGAGCTTAAAATCATTTGGGGTTAAACATTTTGTTAACATCTGGAAATAGTGAGAGAAGCAGAAATGCTTATTGACCGGTCCCTGTTCTTGCCAGGGATGGAATAGCTGGCTGACTGGGAGCCGCTGGTTGGAACAGGTGTGCGGAGTGCTGCTCCAGGCTCTGTGGCACAGGAAGCCCCACGTGGCTCTTCAAAACTACTGGAGTTTTGGAGAAAATACTCCAGTGTCTAGAGCAGCTGCTGTCTGCCTGGCAGAGAAACATCCCCGGGGGTGTTGCAGGAGGCCAGTCCCATCCTGAGGGTGTGGTGCTTGCAGATGACCCCTGCCCAGAAGCCCCATTTCTGAAGGCACTCGGTTTTGGGGGGTCCTCTCATCCCCAGCAAGCCAGGCACGGATTTCACATCCTGGTATGGTGCATTCGCCCTGCCAGATGGGTGGATTGGGCGTGGTGGTGAGTGAATTTGGTTTTGTGCAGGTGGAGAGGGGTGAGCTCCTCCACTGCCACGGAGCACCCATGGAGCCCATGGCTGTTACCTCCCAGGGGGGCCACATCTCCTGTTGGGTGCCCACCACTGTTTGTTCCTGTTCTTTTTAAAGCATTTTCAGATGATGACCTGGCCGGCGTTGTGGACGGCGGCTACAGCCCGGACAAGAAGAAAGGTACTTGATGAGCTACGTGCAGTTGGTGGCTTTAGCAGTGGGAGCTCAGGCGATAATCCCTGTGTCGGCCAAACTGCCCGAAGCCGCCTCGTGCAGGGCGGTGCTCGCCTCCTTGGAGGGGCCATGTGGGCTGGGAAGGGGGTCTCAGCTGCAGAGCCAGGGAGTGCATGGGCTTTGTGGTCACACTTCATGCCAGCAGTCAGAGGCACTTAGCTTGGATCCCACAGAGGCTCTGCAGCTCCAGGAGCCGCCGGGCAGACTGGACCCATGTCTCCTGTCCCACCTCAAAGGCAGATGCCCACAGCTGTGCCATGAGAAGGCACAAACCTTCCACCCAACGACCACCAAGAGCCGAAATAAGGGGGAAAATCAGTGATGATTGGATATGCCTACACGATTGCAAGGATCTACAGCATTAAACGTTAAAAGCAGTAGAATAAAGAGATGAACACCACCAGCCAAATCAACACTGAGTGAATCCCTGTGTCAAGGACAAGCTGCATCAGAGGCAATAATGCAATCCTGACCTGCTTCCATAAATTCAGGATGTAAGCGGCTCGATTAGGACTGCAGCTTCCAGAAGGAGCAGCTTCTCAACCCAGTTTCTCCAGGGACAGCGATGTTAAAATAAACCTCAGGCCAAGGGAAGATCCCCTGACGTTCCAGAGCGCAGCCAGTCACCTCCCTGTGACGGCACAAGGCTGCTGTATAACTATCTGACAGCCTTTCACGTGCTCTCTCTTTACACGGACATCCATGCAGGGTGGAGGTGAGGTTGGCCATAGGCAGAGGTGCCCCTGCAGAGGCTCCACCCAAAGCTGCCCCCAAGCACACAGCAGTGGGAAAGAGCAGCAGCTTTAGACCCCTCTGAGAGGTGACAAGCTGCCCTGGGCAGGCAGGCAGGCAGAGACATGGGGCAGAGGAAACACCATGCCCCACAGCACTGTACCCTCACCCTCCAGCCCAGGGGTGCCCCTGGGGCTGCACTGCTGCCCCTTCCCTGCATGCCCGCTCCCCCCGGGGCTGCCCAGCCCAGTGGCAGGGGAGCAGGGGGGCACAGGGCTGCTGACGAGCTTGTATCTCTTGCAGGTGCCGGGGGCAACACTGACAACAACTACAGTGGAGGTAGGTACTGCCAGTGCTGCGGGGCTGGCAGGGGATGGTGGGGTGGGATGGGTGGCGCGCATACTCCCTCGCAGAGCACCCCACTCTCTCTGCACCCCACAGGTGGAGTGGCAGAGACAGGGACAATTGCCGGCATCGCCAGTGCCCTGGCCATGGCGCTCATCGGGGCTGTCTCCAGCTACATTTCCTACCAGCAGAAGAAATTCTGCTTCAGCATCCAGCGTAAGTGTCCCCCATAGCACCTCAGGAGTACAGAGTGACCCCCAGCTATCTGTCCCCTGAGTCCTACTGCCAGCAAAGCCAAACCCTATCGATGGGCTACTGACCCCCCCCACCCCATTGCACAGGCAGGAACCCACCAGTAGTGACCCCAGAACCCACTACCACCCCACAACCCTTCCCACACACCCACAGGAGGCCACAACCAAAGACCAAACCAGCAACACCAAGCAGGGTAAATACAGAAAGGAACCCCACCCAAACAGACCCCAAACCCCCCAAGATCTCAGCCAGAGGTAGAAACTCACCGGGCAGCAAGGAAGGAAGCTCAGCAAGCTTCTGCAACTAGGGCAGCTGTAGGTGGGATAGTACAGCCTGGTATGGCATGGCATGGCATGGCATGGCCCAGCCCACCTCAGCTCAACCCAGCCCAGCCCACCCCACCCTCCTGCAGGTGTGCAGCAATCACTGCAATTAGTGCAAATTAAGCATCAACATCTCCTATTCCCAGAAAGCTCCTTATGCACAAGCTGCCCCATGAAACGTCTGGGTGTCCTGTCATCTTCCCCCCTCCCCCCCAAATGGCTCTGGCCTGGCCATGGGGGGGTTCTTGCAGTCTGGTGTGTGTGTGTGTGTGTAGCTTGCAAACAGCTGGAAAAAAAGCTCTTTTTAAACGAATCAAATGAAACCTGCCAGTCTCCTTTGCTGTGGGGGAAGGGTGTCTGGGGTTGGAAATTTCTACTGGAATTGTACTATTTTCCCGGTTGTGCCTGAAACAAACAGGAGCATTTTGGTAAATTAGATCAGCAGGAAAAGTCAAATGAATGTGATGGAATGAAACACCCTTGTATATTCCCCCCACTTAAATGATATTTTGGCAAGAATAAATAATTAAAAAAAAAAGAGTAAAGGCTTTGATGAGGGGGAAGCTGAGAGACACAAAGCCCCAGAAAGGCGGCAGGAAATTAAAGTTAATTATAAAGGAGGATTAATTTAAGCCATCAGACATGGCATGCTGGGCTAATGTCAGGCCTTAGATGCATTGCAATGCATGACAGAAATCTAAGAGCCGTCAGCCACTGCAAACGTGGCTTTTTATTGAAAAACATAAATTGCATTTGGTGTTATCCCAGCAAAACACATGTCTTGGGGGAGGCAGCGGTGGTGTGTAATGACCACTCGCTTGAAGCATGGAGGAACGGGCTCGCCTTGTTTCCTTGCCCAGCCGTCCTTCTGCAGCAGCGTGGCTGCTGCTCCACTCCTTGGTTTTGAGCCTCTTCTGCTGAGTGTTTGCTGATGCCTCTAATGCTGCCCAATAACCTTTATCCTGCTTTCTTCTCTTACACCTCATTCCCCTCTTGCTGGGCTAGTGCTCAGCCTGCATCCCTCAACCCTGGGCTGACTGTGCCAGGGCAGGCCAGAGCCATCTGTGCTCAGGCAGCTCCTCTCCTGCCTTGGCCGGATGCAGTCCCTGGCAGCTGTGCTGGCACAAGGTTTTACGGGCTTGTTTTAGCCAGTTGCAGAACCTTTTCTTCTCTCCTGCATCTTGGAGGCTGCAGCTGCCTGGTGAGGGCTCCCATCGTGCTGTTTAGCCTTGGCCCAGTGCTGCTCCCAGCCCTTCCCCTGGAGGTATGGTTGGGCCCTGTCAGAACCCGATGGTGAGGTGCGGCAGGCCCCTGCCACTCCATCCACATAGAGTTTATACACCCAAAATCCACCTGTTGGGTGCCGGCAGTGTGCATTGCCTCAGCCTACCTGAGCAAACTGGCATGGCCCCTCCCCTTCCCTAACAGCACATGGCACTTGGCCCAGCACTCTCGGCCTCTCTCCACAGAGGTCCGTTAGAGGAGGATAGGGGGTCCTCGGCCCACCCAGGCAGGCCCAGGCCCATCTTCCGCAGCGCTGAGCTGGGCTGCAGCAAGCAGTGCCCCCCATTTCCCTTGCTGCCGGCCTGACAGTGCCCAGCCTGGTCCCCAGGCCTGGGCTGCACTTGTTGCAAACCCTGGAAACTTCTTTGCATTTAAATAAGGGACTTATTGGGGATTTGATGCCCCACTGGGATCCTGCTTCGTCACTGACACCACAGCCCTGCTCTGAACTGGTTCTTGCAGCTCTGCATAACTGAGTGTTTAATGAGCCTGAGACCATCTCTCTGCACCAGGGTGCAGCCCCATCTCAGTAGCCCTGCCTGGAATACTCCCAACTCCCAGCACTTCTCACTCAGCCTGGCTGCCTCCCGTGAGAGATGGATGAAGCGAGTGACTCAGAAAAAAGGGGGACTGCAGGAAGCTCTGCCTTCTGGGCAAACCTCCACGGTCACTTTACTGTTCAGCAAGGTTCTCTCAGCGCTGTTGATGGTTTACTGATGTTTCTATACTTACTGCATTAATGCAGAGGAGGTTGCAAAAAGTATCTTAGCTTTTACAGCAGACAGGTCAGGTACCAGAGTTTTTAAGGCATCAAAGCAAATAATTTTTACTTTCTACCCTCCGATCTCACTCTCTTTATTGTTACTTCTCAGAGGGACTTAACGCGGAATACGTGAAAGGAGAAAACATGGAAGCTGTTGTAAGCGAGGAACCCCAAGGTGAGAACCTCACATTCCTTACCCTGGCTGTGCCCGGCCACAAAAGCAGATTTATGGAGGGGCTTTAAGAAGTCCCCCGGGCTGTATTGAGCTGCCGTGTCTCTTTGATGCAGACACCACTTAGGTGATGCTGTGGCTTTTTCGTGAAACACCCACCGCAGTGTTTTTCCCCCTTTATTGCACACAAAGGAAAGCCATGGTAAGAGACCAAGGAGCTCATGCTGCAAATGATGGCAGTTAATATTTAGCTTTCATGTTTTCAGCCATCAGGAGTGTCTTAGACAAGAAAAGCATGATCTTTCTTTCAGTGACAGATAATCGAGGCTGCTGCAAAGGCTTTTCCAGTGTCACATGCAGCCAGCCAGTGCTGGGCACCCATGGCGTGCGCTCTGGTTCCATCCTGTGCTATTGTACTCACCGGTTTTTTTTTTCCTTTCTCCCCAGTTAAATATTCAGTACTGGAAACACAGTCAGCAGAACCACCCAAACAAGACGGTGCGAAGATGTAAAGCACGACCCGGGGCTAGAAAAGAATCAGTCAGCAGCAAACAGAGATCTTACGTGCTTGTAATTTAGCTTTTTATTTAATTTGACTCCAAAGCTATTTAATGTGTACTTAGGCTTGAACTGGCTTCTCATTGCTCTAGGCTTTAGGGTTAGAGTGGTAGTTGTGTGTTTATTTTTTGTAAAGAGGTACATGTTTACATGGGAGTAATCGCATAGGTTTGATGTCCAGTTGTATGCGAACCAACCAAAGGTGCTTCGGCAGCGGTCAGTTGTCAATTAAGGGACGAGGTCTTTGCGAAGCAGCTGACAGGATGAGGACGGTGAAGTGCCTGTACTTAGCCACCCAAAGCAAACCATGCAAAGCCCTCTGTGGAGCACCTCCAGCCAACTCCTGCCATCAGCTGTGGGCATCTCGCTTCCAATGGCAGTGATGAAAACTGCACGTTTCCTGAGGGCACATTGTGGCCCTCGGTGTACCTACACCTTAAAACAAAGTGCCTATGGGTAGGTCCTAGGGGAACATCAGGCTGAGGCACGTGACCTCCTGCTCCAGAGCCAGGGGTTGAGGATGCTTCAACACTTTGCAGCACTGGGCTTCTAACAGCGTTAAAGGACCTGGTGTTCATGCCAAGTCACAAGCACGGGTAATGGCAGCGTGTGCAGTGTTCTCTTGTAGCACATACGGCTTGGAGGCTTGGCTGTGCTAGAGATCAAACAGAGCTGAAGGTGCCAATCGATAGGGTTTGCTGGTGTGACGGGAGGTGCCCACGTTGTCACCAGAATGAAAACTCCATGTGCTTGGATGCTCTCGAGGACAGGTTCAGAGACCTCATTCACACTAGCATAAATTACAGCTTTAACACAAAATAGACAGAGTAGGATCTGTTTGGACCTGGAACACTCACTACTGCAAGAGGAGTCAGGCTTAGCAAGATGCAGTTCCCCCCCCACCTTCTTTTAGCAGCAGCTCTTGAGAGCACTCCCTGGCAGCCGAGGCAGAAAAATGATAGAAAGCTTCAGCCTTTGTGCTGCTGACTAACCTTTCAAAAAGGGCACATCTCCTGAGGGGATGGGTCCCCCCTCGCTGTCCAGTGTGGGGTTCCTGCAGCTTCCAGGGGAGCGTGGGGCTGCCAGCGGTGCTCAGCAGGACACAGGGCCGCCGCCACGATGGCACTGTGACCCTCCTGTGAGTGCTCACATGTCCCTCACCAATGTTGGGGAACTGGTATCCAGCCCTGACCTTCCCAATCTCACTAGGATTTGCATTTCTAACCCCTCCCCACCCCTTTATCTCTGCTAAAACGTGGATGCTGCTGCTCCCCGATGCATTTACCCAAAGCATGCTCTCAAGTGAAGGGAAACTCACTCTCCGTGGTGTAAGAGGTACTTGCTATTTATAGGTAAACCTGAACGTGTGTGTTTCGTACTGTTTTGCAAATCCTGCACTTTGTGAATGTGTATAGGAAAAAACAAGCCTTTGTTTGATGTACAACTTCACAGCTTTCAGGGAGACAGGACTTAGAGGAGGCCTTGCCAGGAGGCAAACCAGCCTGGGAGCTTGGCTGCCTAACAGCTCTCTTCGAGAGAAGATTGCCTACTAACATGGTGAAGTGTTTTGCAATAGCTGCACAATGCTTTATGCTCTTTTTAACACGTATGTTTTTAAAGCCTTACACTAGCTCTAGCAGAACAGCTACGGTGTTTTCTAAGGGGGTTGAACTCTAGGGATATGTGGTGCCTCACGCGTACTCAGAACACTTGGGCTACAACAGCAGCGCTACAAGCTACTGCTGCTTTGGTTTGTGAGTATGTTTGTATTAGAAACCAAAAATACTTAATGACTGGCTGCTCAGAGAGTGGAAGTAAAGGGAGATGGGATGTACTCCGTTCTAAACTCCCACAGAAGGGTTCTCAGGAGGAAGGGTGGTCTGCAGGACCCAGATCATCATGTGCATCAGCTCAGGTGCTGAGGAAGCCATGCATCTGATTTTGTGTATCTCCTTCCCAGGCACCATCTCCTGTTTTTCTTTGTTAACCAAACGCATTGGAAAGCTGTAGCATGAAAAATGTTTTTAGAAGATAACTGTAGATGAAACGTTGCCACAGGGCACTGGTGAACACCAGGAGCCATTTTCCCAGCTTAGACCAAGTGCCAAAACCAACCTGAGCCTGCCCAGCAGGTGAAGGTGAAGGAGTGGAACTAGATGATCTTTGAGGTCCCTTCCAACCCAAAACATTCTGTGATTCTGTGACTGCAGTTCCATGGCTCCTTTTGCCCACAGCTGTGTGCTCTGTGGATGCAGACCCTGGGGATTATGGCATTTCTGCTGCCGTGCCCTCCTCATTTGTCTGGGGGGCAGTGCAATGGAGCATCTGCCATTGCTTAAGCATATAGTGCCTGCTCCTCCTTTGGGAACTAGAACACGTGAGAAACGTGTAATTCTCAAATACTGCAGTTAAAAAAGGAAAAAATAGGCTGTTTCACTGGAAAAAAACACTCAGTTCTTCCAACTCCAAAGGTACTCCTTCCCTAAGGCTTTTTCTGTGACTGTGGTGAATATTTATGCCTCAGTGTAATTTCTAGGTATGTGGAAAACCATAAATGCACAGTGGAAGGGAGCACTTTTCAAACATTCACAGCAACAGGATTCAAGATCCCTTTCTCTAGGATTTCAGCTAGGAAAATACTGACAAATACCACAGGGGTTAAACTTGGTCTCCTCTTCAAGACTGGACAAAAGTCGAAGTCTTAATGTGGTGAATATCTGTAAAGGCTCAAATTGCTTTTATTGCAGCCTGTCTCCTTCTCCACCCAAACTCTCAGGACAGTCTCTGAGCAACAGGGAGTTTACAGATCATCTATATTTTAGGCATTGCAGCAACTGGGAGCATCCGGGTGTATTTTCTTAGTAGTGATCCACATCCCGAATCAACTGGCCCAGCACTGACCTCTCTACCTACTTCCATTTAATGAGTATCTATTCTCTTTAAAGCTGGATATGGAGATTTTAAAAATCACCCACTTAGGTTCTGTATACATGGTGTGAACCATCTCATCCTTTATACACAAAGGCCATAAAACACTAGGAAATTAGGATTTTAAATTTTTTTTATGAGTCCAAAATATATATAGATCTATACACATACAGCTGCCCTGAAAGTTTATGTACTACCTGTGCCCTGAGCCCTTTTCCTTATCACACCTTACTTCAGCTTAACTAGAGCTATTTTTAGTAAAACCAGTCAGAAACGGTTTCTCAATTACAGAGAAAACAGCGAATTGAAAGAATGTAACTGGCTCTTTTCCTGTTGTTTATTCTATCAATTACTTGTGTTTTCCTTTAGCAACACTGCAGTAGTAGTTTCTTTGTTTCAGATTCTTCAGCTGAGAACACTCTGACATGAATTTCAGATATTTTGGCGCTATAAATTCAGGCATTTCCACGCAAGCCCACTGAGGAGCCCTTACAAGTGCTATACTGTCATTCTTAACTACTCATCTGTTGTGATAAGAAAGGAATTAGTTCCTGATACCATTTCAAATTCTGAAAAAAGATGAGTCGACAGGCTGAAGCTTTAAAACTTTGTGTCTGGAAGAAACGAAGCTCAGAAACAATGGCATAGTGAAATTAGAGAATCCTTTCTCTCCAGTGAAGGACTGGAAAAGCAAGGCATTTTGTTTGCTGCTGCAGAAGGGCTTTACACCAACTGAATGTTATGCTGTGAAAAACGTGGAAGTCATCTTGGTAACGTGCACGGGAGGATCACGGGGTACAGATCAGGGTCTGACTGCCATCGGGACACACTGAATAAAACAAGTTGTCTGGTAAGAGGGCTTAGGCTTGGTTTTTTTTGGTGGGTTTTTTTCGTGTTGGAAGTAAACTGCAAAGGGTGGGTACGTCCTTACTGCACACCTCCTCTTCTGCGACTACACTATAAAGACTTCATTAAAAAAAAAGGTAATTCCAAACCCAATTGGACTTTCTGGGAAACAAGCATCATTATGGAGGCTTTAATTGACCAGTGAAAACACACACATACACGCTCTCCTCAGGTCACCCAGCAGCTAAACTCGGGGTAGCGCCCTGCGCCCCGGCTCGGCACGGCCGGTTTTTGTCCTTCTCACTGCTCCAGGTTTCCTCCATTTTTCCTTGGGATTTCACATCCAGTGGATGAATCTCCCATGCAGCACAAACTGAGCTTCTGAGCTCTGTGTAACGATGCAGTGCTTAGTCTCACGGTCAGAAAAGCTGTGGATGTTCCAAACTAGCTAATCCCGACTCACACTCGTGGAACCAAAATTCCTGCTTCCCACCAGCACAAGATCTGGCAGGAAAAAGCTCTCTAATACAATTTCTCAGCAAAGGGACGTTCCTGTTTGCTTCTTAACATGAATGTGTCATGTGGGGAATACTCTAAGTTGTCCATTTGACTTTGTCCTCTGCCGGGGGGGTCAGTGAACGGGAGCTGTTGATCCCTTATTCCCAGCTCTCAGAGAAGCAGCCATTCTCACTGTTACTATGTACAGTGTACGAATTAGTACAGCTTTTCCCAGAAAATACCAGAAAAATCAAACGCTTCTTGTTGAAAGCTTTAACTCCTCAAGAGGAAGGTTGCCTATGCAGGGAACAAAACCAGGCAGATAAGAGTGTTTACCAGCTTTAAAAGCCGCCTTCCATTTTACTGAAACAACAACAAAAAATACTTTTATCTACAAAGGAGGAAAAAGTGTTATTCAGCTCTGCAACAGGACTAAAAAGGCAAAGGGTCTGATGATGATGGTTCACTTAACTACTTTACCATCGGAAAATCTGTCAGTTGGTTCCCAAGGCTTCAGCCCATTCTGAGACAAGAGGAAAACCCTACAGGTCAGGCTTCACTGCTTGCTGCCTTTGCATCTCCTCCTTACAGTCCGCAGAGCCAAAACCAAAATCCCAAGCCAAGGAAGATCCAGCTTTTGAACCTCAAGTTAATTGTTCTGCCCAAGGTGCAGCAGCTGGGGAACAGGGCTCTGCCCTTTCCTCAACCAGCTCAGTGACTCCTTATTAAAAAATAAAGAATGATGACAGAATTAGTTGTTAAATCAATAGGGATAAAATCTGATTATGAGGAACTAGACCGAGCCACCACTTCAACCTAAACTGACGCTTTAACTAGCATATAGGAGCTCTATGACACCTTTGAAAGTTTCCATGCCAGCACACACAAAACCACCCATTGTGCTTATGCAGATCAGAGCAGGTCCCCTCCCCCAGTGTGCTCCCTTCCCATGGCAGAAGCCTGGCTGAAACTTGTGGATAAACAGCCAGTCAGTTGAAATAACTGTTTTTCTTCTACACAAACCCGAATTCTCAGATTTTAGCTCTAGGAATCTAAGCTTTAAAAAAAAAATAGAATGCCCAAGCTAATCCAGTCATCACTTTTACAATAATTACAGAGAAAATGTTGTGATTGTTAGCAGCAATAAAGAGGAAAACTTCAAAAGATTTTCTTTAGCACTGCGTTTTAGAGATAATGTGCTTTACTTTAATATACAGTTAAAACGTCAAGGAAATCCGAAGTATGGAAGAGTTTAATTCAAGAGCAGCTCAACATATTTTGGCAATGTAAAACTCACTGCTGGCATACTAGTTCAGCAGAACCATTTTTACAGGAAAACATCTTTCATCTATTTATAAAAAGCCTGAGGTTGATTAAGAGATGGAACACTGAGAGCCTTCCTCGGCTTTGGCCCGGTAGGTGAGTCTCTGTTACTACAAGTATTTGCCATGGCAAGAAGGACACGCTGAAACACCCTGCCCTGTACACCAGCAGGCCTGGCACATGGGCCTTTCCAGCTGTAGCTGCAGCCCTGCTCAGCAGCTCACCTCACTCAGTGATGAGACCCCACACCATGAACGCAGAGGAACAGGGCAGCATCATCGCATCCCGAGGACAAACGCGCAGCAGTAAACGGCCTCGGAAATGGTAAAACCCACAGCCAGCTGAGAGGATCCATCAGCTCTTAAGAACAGGGCTTAATTCCCACCAGCAGAATTGCAGCGGTACTAGCACTAGTCAAAAAGCAGAGCTGTAGTATTTGAGTGCCCTAAGGTGAAGAACCACATTCTCATGAAACACAACAAGGAAAACCATCCAGAGAAAGTTTCCAGCATTTCTGAGCCTTCTGACAAGGCCACTGAAAAGCATTTTAAAAGGCTGGATAGTGTAGTAATCACATTTCTCCAATTCAAGTAATTGTGGGGGACAAGACATAGGGGTGGGAAAGAAAGTTTGGAATGTATCTTTGATAGGAACTCACCATTCAATTGCTCACTTTACAGAAAAAACTGCAGCAATTTAAAAACCAAAAAGCCAAGAGGCTTTATTTCAAGAAAACCAATTAAGATCATATTATTTAAAAACTTTGTCAAACAAAGTCATTACAAGTTAAGGTCTTCAAAAGAGTTTGGTCAGGCAGGATCCATTTTCTGAACTCACAGCTTAAGCCCAGGGGAGTATGCATATGTTTAACATCACATACACATGTGTATAAACGAGCACAGCTTTGCATTCTGTGTGTACACTTTAAGAGAAAACGCGCTTAACAAAACGTGGAGCTATACAGACTATACAATTTACACAGCTGGGTGTCATTCCAACCCCAAATATTACCATTTGCTAGAAAACAAACTTTTACTTTGTACAAGACTTCCACATGAATAAATTTACGCCTCGCTCAGGAGGCTGAAACTGAACAATAAGCTAAACAGTCAAAAGACTTTATTTCAACTCGTACAAAAGGCATTAAAAAAACCTAAAGAACATGCTTTACCAAATATATTACATCATACAAGTCAGTGTGCTATACTTGATAAATCAGGCTTAACTTCATCCACTTTTAATGGCATATTTAGTCAAAAGGTAAAACTGACTACACCGGAAAACATTTATTTTAAAATCAATTTCCAAGTGCATTAATTACCTAAAAAAAATAAATTGCTCTAGCAAAAAAAAAAAGTTAAAAAAAAATTACTGAGTGAACTAAGGAGCTCCCATTCAGAAAAACGTTCTGTGTTCTGTGTAAGCATCATGTGACATCTAATCTGCCTCTCTCAACCAGGCATGGTACCCTAGGCAGTGAGAGAGGCATTTTGCTGTCTGCTTGGCAGATGGATTCCTTTTTAGGGTGGTTAAATTGTTAGTTGCTCAAAACAAAGTTTAATTTCACAATTGGTGATTTAGCTGGAGATGTCAAAACACACGTGGGAACTGCCAACAAGAAAATACATCACATCTATTGAAGCTCTTTTTGGCCTCATCATGATAATATCAGACACAGAATAAGGCATGTAGATCATAGCAATTACAAGTCACTCACAATCCTTTTGTGACAGGAAGAACGCTTCGCCCTCCTCTCCGTATTACCTGCCATGATTTTTCTCACGTGGCTCCCGTTCCTCATCACACAGAGGTGTGTACCGGCGTGGCTGAATGGGAAGGAGATGAACCTCTATCAGAGGAGGAAGAAATGGACCGTGTAGCAGCCTCCCGCTGCAGATCTTCAACCTTCTTCTGAAGCTCCGTCCGGATGGCGAGGAGCTCTTTAAGATTTTGATGGATTGGGACCTGCCAGGTGAAGAAAGGAAAGGCTCACTTTGACTCTGGCAGTGAGTCATCTTCTCAAGCAATGCTTCCCCTGTTTCCTTCAGTCACACAATGACTCCCACACCTATGAATTTCACTACATCAATATTTAAGGAACGTTTCTTTAGTCATTCGAAATGAAGCGTTTCAGCAAAGCGTGCCTTTCTGACACCACAGTTGGCAGGAAACCTGTTCAAGAGACTACTTGCAAGTGGTTCTGATGGGATACCAAACACACAACAACTCAAATACCCCTATCCCTTATCAATACCACTTTCAGTTGAACTCAAAATGCCTTTCCCAGGAACTGTTTCCCCTGCCTGCTGGGACAGAAGTTCATTGTGTAAGGAGAGCAGAGCTCACAACGCTGGCTCCGTGGCTCTGTACGGAGCATTGTGATACTCTTCTAACCAGGCATCTTTCCAAGAGTCTGACCACTTCCAGCTTCTCAGTCAGAAAAGTGCAGCAGCCAAGTGAACTGCGCTTGTGGTGGACCTCCCACAGTCACACTCTGATAAACCCTTTGTACAAGTGGGGCAGGTTCCTGCTTCTACTTCAGACAGGGCCCAAAACCCACCTGAGATGCAACTCTCCACATCAGCATTTTTCACACTCATCTGGAACACCCAACTATGTCATGGACATAGTAGCCACACTGATTTTTGCAGCCGGATCTGTCATCTCAGACAAGCACAAAGAGACCTCTCCTTCTTCCAAATGCCACAGGAAGGCCAAAAACATTTGACTGTAAGTGGTTTTTAATTTATTTTATCCAGTACTAACTCTAATTGTTTACAGCTTTTGGAGACAGCAAGATGGGAAAAGAATTTAATTGGGCCAGCAAGGCAATCGTGAGGAAACGCAGCAAAGGGAGACATGTGGATTGCTAGAAGCTGCAAGTAATTCATACCCTGGGATCTGGAATAACAAGCTCCTGCCCACTACTACTTCCCACTGCTTAAAAGTGAGAATGGGGCTGGGATGCACACCTGAGCATGGAATTCTCACCTGGTGCTATGTGAAGGAGATATCAAAATCGTTGTCTCCAGAAAGCATTTCTCTTCTTGCCACCAACACATAACTCAGTCACCAATTTGTGGTGGTGTGAATTCAGGCTCTTTAAAGTTCATCAAAAATCCATGCATTTCATTTTGGTGTGTTCCAAATCTAACACTGTGTTTCTGAAACAGAAAACTACCATTTCATTTCTACCTTTAGTGCTAACTTAAAAGAATAAAATAGCATCAACCAGCCTGGTTTAGGTCAGGAGCTTTTTGGACATATATTTTTTTCTTGTTTGTGACTTAGCCCATGAACAGAAACGTCAGTGTAGTCACAAGTGCTGCTGCCACTACCCCAGGAGTCATCAATCCATCCAGCATGCCTTTCCCAGTGATTCTAAAAGCAGAACTCTCTGAGGCTGCAGCAGAGTGGTCACCGCACACCACCCAGCTCTCAGTGACCCTGGAGTCCTGCCTTCACTAGGCAATGAATTCCTTTTCTTGCAATCTTCTCCTGCATCCACCATACAAACTCTTTAGCAGGTGAGGCCACAAGTCTACAAACAGCCTCCTCTGCTGATTAAACACAAAGCACACCCTCCAGAAAGCCAATCTCCTTTTTCTGAGGTGTCCTACAAAAAATGTATACACCTAAAACATGGCAAAACTGACTCTGGTGATGAAATCTGTCTGAGATGCTGTAATACACGCTATGGAAAACTCAAATTTCACTGAAGAGCAAGACTTGCTGGAATTGGCACTCCCCTTCTGGTTTTCTTTTTTTCTTTCTTTCCTCCAGTCAAATATCCCTTCCTCATCCACTCCCACTTCAGACTTCTTCTTTATGAAGACATTTTCCTGACACACTCAGGTCTGTAACGGAGTGATTTACCATCGGTATCATTAGTCACGCAAGCCCTGGGTCACAGGAGATTTGTACACCTGATTTCTGCACAGCTTAATCATGATTCAGCGGAACAGGCCAATTGCTCTTGGGCACCTTCCACCCGGCCATGAGACGGTGTGTTCCACTGCACAGTGCTCACACACTCCAAAAGCGGTTTCATACAAGGGGCTTTGAGGAGCCCACTACAAATCCCGTCAGGATACATGGCACAAAAGCCACTGCAGAACTTTGCACACCATGTAAAGTGCTTTGAGGAGGAAAAGAGTGGCTGTACATCTCAATCCTTCTTCTGCATCCCCCCTGAACCTAATTCAACAAGACACACGCTCAAACTCTGACGCAAGCGCTGTTCTCCCAAAGGATGCATCTCAAAGAACAGCACTGTCTTTAAATAAATTAGCTAAATAACAATAACGACATTTTAAAAGTCTGTGTATATTCAAGTCACAGAAAAAAAACAACCCTCTTCAATGTTAAGGTTGGAAAATTACACTCAAAAAATTGGGTGTCAGACTGAAGCTTCTCTCTCAAAACTCAGTTCAGCCTTGCTGCACATCTGTACAAAATCGCTGGTTAAATAAACATTAAACTACTGGCTTCCCCTGCGTATCTCCTCGTCTGTTCAGAGCACAGTTTGATGCTACTCAATTAGCCTGCAGTTATTCAATATTTAGTTTTCTTTGCAGTGTCTGACCCCATCCTTTATTTATTCTTCTGAACTTAAAGTGCTTAGGTTTCCTTTTCTGTACTTTCATCTCATGTCAAGAAACAAATTTATTTCTGCAGCACCCTAATGAGGTCTGGGAGTACTCCACTGGTGCAGACACGGGTCTGAAGCGAGCACCTTCCAATTCTGCATACCTTGCATCTCAAATCGATACAACAGAGAACTCAGGAATTCTGCCATCCGGCCTTGTGGGTATCAAGCGGGACACCCAGCAAACAAGCAGCACACACACGGGAACCACTCTGCTCCAAGAGATCTCCCTCACAACAGAGGAATCCTGTGGCAAAGGCAGGGAGAAAATTTGTTTCTCCAGAGCAGCATCCTACTCTCTCACCCATGGGACAATTCTGCCTTTGTCTGCAGCCGTGGTCCCCTCCTGCCAACTTCCCCAGATTGCATCGAACAGAAAGCAACGACCTCCCACTCCTGTTCCTATTCCCACTTAGTCACAACTCTCTCAGAGACTCTGTATCAAATCTCTCTCTCTTGATCCTTTTACTCTCATTTATTTTCAGTCCTTGAGAATTCACTGAGATTGTTCCAGCCTCAGACCTCCAAATTGGACAAATTTCCTCCAGGATATGAGCAGACACAATTCTGAAACATAATCTCTCTTACTAAAATCTCCTGTTTGCCCTAGAGATGGAATATTTACAGAAAAAGAGCCCCTTGCCTCAACAAAAGAAATCTACAGCACCAATATTTTCATATGGGAAAATATTTTTCTTAGTCACATTCTCATAAGCAGCTGAGCCTTCTTGGATGAAGTTTTACAAAACACTTCAGCCAGACACACAAGCTTGGTGACTCAATGCAGATCACTGAAGTCCAGCAAAACCTGTAAGCAAAGTAGAGTAGGGTCTTACAATGCAAAAAAAGAGTCACCTTTAAAATGCTGGCTATCTTTTAGCAAGTGGATGTTGGATGTGAGCACTGGAAGGCAGTTCTACACACACATCGTGCTGTTTCATCTGGCAGTGTAAACACAAATGGATTTCTAATGTCAAGTCTTTCCCAGGGAAAGATGCTTGTCACTTGCTGTGGTTCAGCCCCAGCTGGCAGCCAAGTGCCATGGCTGCTTTGCTCCCTGCTCCCTGCCCCATGGGATGGGGAGGAGAATCTGAAGGAAAAGGTAAAACTCTGGGTTGAGGTGAGGACAGCTCACTGGGGTGGCAAAGGCAGAGGGAAATAACAACAACAGGACTTACAACAAAATACACCAAGTGGGTGATACACTGTGCAACGTGCTCACCACACGGACCTGATGCCCAGCCTGTCCCTGAGCAGTGACTCCTCTTCTCCAGCCAGCTCCCCTTATATACTGACCATGACATCATGGTATGGAATATCCCTTTGGCTAGTTTGGGTCAGCTGTCCTGGCTGTGTTCCCTCCCAGCTCCTGGTGAAAACTTACTCTGTTCTGGCCAAAACCAGATGCACATCAATGTAAACCAGTAACATTTCACAAACAGATTTTGCACGCTAAACTTCCAGTAAGCATTTTAATTTCATAAAATAACTTATCAAATTCAGTCTGGAGAAATCAGAGTACTTAAAAGCAGCTGATTTATTAATGATAAAGCTCCATGTTAAAAGGACATACTCATGGTGTAAAAAAAAAGGCGTTATAGTAATGCCTCAGAAAAATAGTATAGAAGTTCTTTATATAATGACCTGAAAATCAGCATGGTAGGAAGAGCTGCATTTTCCCAGATGTCTTAAATTCTTCTGCTGTGACTCCCCTTTTCTGAGAAAAGCGGCAAATTTAAAGTGAAAAAATGGACAGATGGACAACGGTGCTAGAGGGGAGAAGGGTGAAATACCCCAAACAAAGCCTCCATCTCAAGTCATGTGCATTTTTTAACCAAAACTGTTAAGAGAACCAAGTCATGTGGAACTATGCAGCTACCTACTACCTTAGAACGAGGGGGGAGAGTAAGAGGATGAAGCATCATCAAATGAATTCTGTCACAAACCCCATGAAAATAATGAAATAAAAAGCAGTTTATTTCATTTCCACATTTCCTAAATGCCTGGTGCTGACAGCATCTCCTGACACCATCCTGTGCAAATTCTTACAGTAACTATCTCCAGTTTTGTCACTTCACACCATTATATTTCAGCGTGTGACTCCTCTCTCAACTAAAGCCTTCTTCAGAAAGGAATGGGTCCAACAACCTTCACAATACCACCTGTAATGGCTTGCTGTGAACGAGGTTCTCCTTTCCTTTGCCACTGTTTAGAATAAAAGGAAGTGGAAGAGTGACAGATTCTGTAAGGAACAAGAAGTTTGGAGAAGATCGTTTATTAAAAGATCTTGTTACCACCTTAACCCTACAAGTGTATACTTGCACGGCACAAGTAGTGTCTCCATGGCAAGCTTTTATTGCAGGCTTGTTAAGAAATCATGTAATTGATTTGACTGAGAAGAATTTGTTGGGAGTCTGACAGCAGAGGTACTGTTTTATACTCTCTCATCCTGCCTCTCAAATTAGAAATGAAAGCTCAAAAGATGACTCTGGACCCACCACCCAGTGGCATTCAAGTTACTTTGTGCTGCTCCACTCTGCTGTACCGACAGGAGGTTTTCAGGAGGGTGTGCATCCCACCCCTCCCTTTGTAACCCCTGCTTCCCTGCGTGCTGCTGCAGTAGTGCTGCTAGGCAACACCCGGCCGCTACTGCCAGGTCCTGGCAGTTCTGCCCATACTCCAAGGGAAAGAAAAGACCCAATTCTGCTGCACAAGGGGAGCCCACACAGATGAGACCTAACCAGACAGCACATCTGGGGATGTGTTAGGCTACAGCTGGAAAATCAGGTGGGCCATCGCTCACCAGGTCTTTGGGATGTTTTTCACATGTTATTTAAACTGTTATCTCAATGTACTGAAAAGCAATAAAATTCATTTATGTAATTTAACAAAATATTGCAGTAAAAAATAAAGTTGAAACATAAGGGTGATTGTAGGCACTTTAACAAATGGGTTCAACCTCATTAAAATTCTGTGATTTGACTAATCATAAGAAAGTTAGATTTCTTGAATCACATAAAATTAATGAAACAGATTAGAAGCTGATGAATCCAAAACAAAATTGGCATTTACATCTAATATAGCTAGCAATACAATCCATGCAGGGACAAGAGCAAGGAGCTTGCCAGAAGCAGTATGTGGTGGGGAAAAGGGCACAGATCCTTGGGAAGTTTGACCTTGCTCCAGGCATTAACCAGAAAGCTGGCCCTCAAAAGATGGAGAAGAATTTACCTGGAACACCTTGAGAAGATTTTTCACAGGGTTGCTTTGGTTTTGTTTTTCTTTTCAACTGCTACTGTAATATTGACTCAGAAACTATGAGGACTACAACTGAGACTGCATGCTGTTCCCAACATAACCAACTTTTTCCAGCCACTTACCCAAACCTGGATTGTGCCTCCAGTCCTACCCATCCTGGGCAATACCCTGAGCACTACATAGCAGCTTTAAAGACTTATCCCAGTTGTCCATGATTCTAGCATCTTCTTGGTTGGCTTTAAGCTGTCACCAAGTTTTATATCCTTTCCCATTCAAATCCCTGGTTTCATTCCATTCCCCTTCTCTGAGCTGTCTTAAGAAACTTTTTTTTTTGTAAATTAATTAAAAAAATAACAAACTCATCAGGAAGATTCTATTCAGCAAAGTTCTTGGCTTCCTCTGGCCTATTAACAATTTGATTTTTGCCCATTTCAACGTTAAATTTCCAGTGCAGCTCTTCTGCATCAAGTCATGATTGGACTTTGGACCTGAGCCCCTCCTCATGCAATCTATTGGCCTTCTTCCCTACTGCTTGCTGCTTCTCCTCTTATCTTTGATACTGCCAGCTGCCCTGCCTCTGGAGTTTCTTCTCTCTGGCATGAGCAGCCTCCTTCCCCTGTAAGACTTGATACAATTCTCCCATTGCTCAGGATACTTGCAAATATTTGAAACTCTGCACCCAATCAGTAAAAACCAGCAAAATGCTGCAAAATCAAGTGAGCCAAGTAACATTCTTCACTCAGAAAGAACTGATTGTAGGTTCCAGCAAATTAACCAATTAAAATAGGTGGGCTGTTTTCCTGATTAGTTACCTTTAGGGATATTTTTTCTATGCTTTAAAGATAAGGTACCTAACTGCCTATAATAAGCTGAAAAAACCCCACTGCTAAAGAAACATCCTTTATTGCTTAAAATAACACTGATATGAAACCATTTTGAAAACTGAATTATCCATATGTACCTGGAAAGCAGAACCTGATGTACTGTAACGCTCAGACCATGGTGCTTCACAGTTACAATAAATTATTCCTCCTGGGTGAGGACTTCAGGAAATATAAAAGTTTGCTTGGTTTGGTTTTTTTTAATTATAGCCACAAGGAAACAACAATTATGCTATACAACATACACACTTACAGCACATGAAAAACCCATCTAGACGTAAGACAGCTTCATTTCCTAAAAAAACTCAAACCTTCCTCTTCACAGAATGACTACAGTTCACTTTCAGTATTGATTTTCAGGGTTTCATTCCCAAGTAATCCTTCAGGATTCTGGAGTGCCTTTGGATAGCAAAATTTGTCAACACAAGGATAGGTATAAAAGAAATTATAATAGCTACTCACTTATAGCGCCGCCAAGTCTTAATTGGATGGATATCTACTGCGTATTACTGTACTAGCTCAAGGACAGTCATTCACATGAAAATTGTTCAACAGTGAATGCATTTTGTCTTGTTCAGCGAGTATACTTTATCTATTTTAGCAACAGGGAAGAAAGGCTGCAGAGGAAAATGGTTGTTTTAAATTCATTGCTTGACTTAAGACTGTCTGTTTTTCAGAACCGTACCCTGCACATCGGAAAGACAACAGTATCTTTCACTTGGGCCTTTTGTTCCTCTTCATGAAGAGCTGGAACTCTGACAGACTTGCTTTTAAAACCTAGTTAACAGCATACTTATAGGAAAAGGCAATTTCAAATGGTGAAAACAGTCATTTTCAATAATAATCAATGTTTCCACACTTATTGTAGAGTTATGCTCCTGGGAAACCAAGTGAAAACCCCTGGCCTTCTGGAAAAGCAATGACTAGCAAACAGAAATTATGAATCCTACCATGTGGGAACTGGAATGGAGATTACTGCAAACAACTGCAAGAATTCCCAGACTCAGGAATCTCTCCATGCTACAAGCAGATCCCATTGCTTGTTGAAACCCACAGCCCATACAGATTTAGACACCTGATAAGTCAGGGCAATGCTTTGGGTGCTTACGCTCCAAAATACGTTAGAAGTGCCCAAAATTATTTGTACAGTACTAGTTTCTGCCCTCCTGTGCATGTTCTGATGCTGTGCTCATTCCAGGATACCATGTTTTTTTTTCTTTTCTCCTTACATAGCTACAGATGCTTTCAGCACACAGGATAAACAGTTACTCTTTATTTTATTCCGTATCAATTGAATGCTGAGAGTTTTATCTGCAGATTTAAGTTACCTGCAGTAAAGAAATCTTGGATTAAGACACTCAGACAGAAACTATGAGGTACTGTGAGAAACTTGCCTTGTCTCCCATGAAACTCTGCAATAAATGCTGGGATGAAATCTCTGTAACTAGGGCAACACTCAACTAGCACCCAAGGCAATTCCTTCTCCTGCCTCATTCTTTCATGCAAAAGGTGACTCTGGACCATGGACTGCAGTCCAGCAATGCCAAGCATTTCCAGAGCCATGTAATGGCTTTGTCCTGCCACAAAATGGTGTAAATCATATGTATGAACTTTGAAAATATTACAACCAATGTCAACATGCTCAGTGAGGAAAACACCAGGCAACTTGACTGAAGGCAGGTACAAATAGTGTAAACACTCCACGTGCCAGGCAGTAAGCCCTATCCTGTTACGTGCAGGATAAACCATCTCAGGAATTATGTTTTCCAGTTTATTCTCAACGTTTCCAGCAACACTGCATCTTATTTGCTCTTTAAATATGCAGTATTTTGTGTTTATTTACGCTGAAGTTCAGCTGACATCTAATCACTCAACTGTTTAACACACTAAACCCTCGTACAATTCTATACACAGCATTAAAAAAGCAGCATTATAACCTGTTTCACAGACTCACACAATGATAGGGTTTGGAAGGGACCTCTGGAGATCATCTGAGTCCAACCACCCTGCTAACGCTCGAGCAGGCTGCACAGGATTGTGTCCAGGTGGGTCTTGACTATCTCCAGAGAAGGAACTGCACAACCTCTCCTGGCAGCCTGTCCCTGTGCTCTGTCACCCTCAGAGTAAAGAACTTTTTCCTTATATTGAGATGAAACTCCCCGTGTTGCAGTTTGTGCCCACTGCCCTTCATCCTGTCACTGGGCACCACTGAAAAAAGTCTGGCCCCATCCTCTAGACATTTGTGTTGACCAGTCTTCCCAGTCTTCTCTTCTTCAGACTAAACAGACCCAGCTCTCTCAGCCTTTCCTCATACGAGATATGCTCTAGTCACCCTGATCAACTCTGTAGCCCTCCAACGGACTCTCTGCAGTAGTTCCCTCTCTTTCTTGAACTGGGGAGCCCAGAACTAGACACAGAACTCCAGAGGTGGCCTCAGCAGAGCAAAGTAAAGGGGCAGGAGAACTTCCCTCAACCTGCTGGGCACGGTATTTATATGCTTTCTAGATCATTCCTGTATATACTGAACAAAGAGTTATCTATTCCTAACTTTTCCTTTCCTTTTTTAAGCCAGCTGTTAACTTACAGTCTTTCCCTGGCTTTTCATGGAAGCTCTGAAGACTGCCTTTAGCAAATGATCCCACTCCGGTAGCTGAACTGAATTCCTAGGTTATGGATGCTGCCAGCTTTATAGTCTGGATGAACACCCAAACACAAAAAGAATGAATCTGAAAAACTTAGGATGTCTTCAAAACTATCTCTAGCACAGCAGCCAAATTCCCAGGATAGAGCTTGAAGAAAAATTAGCAGGCACAGAAAAATTTTAGAAGACCAATTAAAACAAAACAAGTTTAGGCCCTGTACTCCAAGGGTTAAAGGGCATTTACCAGAAGGCATAAAACCAGCCAAGTATATCCTAATGGGGTCTAAGTTTTGTGACTAAAATACATTCTTTTCCATGCCCCTCACACAGGAAGGCACTGCTTGAACTGAAGGGACCAGAATGTTTACTCATGCTCTGCATATATGAATGATAAGAGTACATTAATTCAAAAGTACAGCCCCTGCAGAAGTCATATTCAGGAAAATAATGTCTGCTGTTCTTCCCCACCTTCTAGAGTTGCCCAGGCAGATAACTAGCTGACATCTGGCAGCCAGAGCTCCTCTAACCAGTGTAAAGAAGAGGTCTGACTGACTACATCAGAGAAATATATGGTATCAACTGAAAGAATCGTAAAACGTCATGCAGTCTTATCTATTCCAGACCAGTAGGGTCACCTGTAAGTCCAGTAACATGTACCACAGAGCACACATCCCTCTTTGGAGAGAACAAGAACACGTACCTTCCACACATCAAATACAAATACACATTTCTCCAAGCCAAGGAAAGGGCAAATCTGAGAAAACCCCCTCCTCAGTCAATGAACTCAAATAAGATAGGACTAATATCTATCTCATTTTCTTGGGACAAGAAGTCAATAATGATGTAACACCTCCAAACTGAAACCAAGGAACATTTTATTTCACTTAAGAATGAGAATGACCTTGTTGAGGCATGGTTTAGCAAAAGGGAGCCTGCAAGGGATGCCCATGTTTAACCTCCAATTTTCCACACTGTTCACTTCTCAGACACTTGAGCTTTGAGCCCAAGGGAAGGAGACTCTGTGTCACCTAATTGCACAGCATCTATTACAATACAGCTGTAACCCTAAAACAAGGCTCTCAACACAAGTAAGCACCTATTAAACCCACCAATTCATCCTTCCATAAAACACAGACAGAACTGAAGCTATATCTTTAAGCAATCTTTTCTTTACAGAGCATAAGAGTAACTCTGAACTCTCTATGTCCTAGTGCAGTGATGAGTATGATCAGAGCTTATCGTACTGTGATAAGTCTGATGAGACACAGATACTTGAAGACAGAGTATCACAAAGTAACAATAAATTCTTATATCCAGTTAGCATTCAGTAATTTTCAAACTAAAAAAATGAAAGGTGATGTATGCTAATTTCTAATAGAAATGCCAATGAAGGGCAATGTTTACGTACTCTCAGTCCATTTAAAAATTCAGGTCTCACTCACTAATAAAGCTGAAGTTAGAAAATCTAAAACATTGCCTCAGACCCAATCCTGCCCTTTTGCTCTTGTGAATTCCCTCTCCCATGATACAAAGATGGTTGATAATGGGGATCAAACACCCATTCTGGTTATATTAAAGGATTATTCTTCATCTTCCCATAAACTCATGTTGTTAGGCATTTTTCCTTTTTGGTGAGCTCTTAGAAAACAATAAACTTTATCTAGTTTCCTAAAGAAGTTTTTCCAGCTGATAAAACAGTACACGAGGTTGCCTCGAACTGCTATTCATCAGAGTGCTCCACATTAACATTAAATATCTGTCTCTTATTCCAGTCAAAAAACAAAAGAACCACATTAAAAGTTACTCAACAAAGCCACCTTTTCTCAGTAGGCAGCGACGCCCATTCTTTTAATAAATCCACTGATTATTTTAAAAAATCTTTCCACTGAAGATAACTGAAGACCTGCTGGGCTTCACAATGGTGATTGTCTGTTTTACTGTTACTGGATGGGTCTGAATGTTACTGAATTGGCTAACAGGGTGTGAAACTAGACAATCCAAACATAGAAGAAATAAAACTCGGTATATCGTGATGACAGAGACTGTTATTACTTGTTTGCATACGTTTGTGCTTTCATAATTAGACCAGAGAACACAATTCTGCAACAGAAAAACTCTGATTTCCACAGCAAATTTATCCAAGTAAATCTGACACAGTTCTGAATATTTGTCACAAATATCACAAAAATTCAGGGCAGACACAAAAGGAAAGGCAAGATGTATCTTCACAAGGCAAAACTAATGGGGCAGATCTAAAAAGTCAAACCAGTTTTATTAGTTCTTCAAGAAAAGGTGCTAGTAAAGGTAAGGCAGTTACCAGGATCATCAAATTTTGTTACCTTCAACATGGTGATTTGAAGGACCTGTTCTCAAACTGGTGAAGATCAATGATTCACACATGCTAAAGTGCCTGAGTGCTCTCCAGCAGAGAGGCAGTGAGCAGGGTTTGCCAGTAAGTCTATGACAATTCTGAGATTTTTCTCATCATGTCATCTCCACCCTCATCTCTTTCAGAGCAGGACTAGCTTTCATGGGTGTTTACAAAGCCTGCTTGTTTTCAGGCAGATAGATATCAATTAAATACAAGTAATAAACTGACAGACTGATTACACTAAACCATGCATAAACCACACAAATGTTTCTCAGCAAACAGACTAAGGGAAAGATGATATTTTGCTAAAATACAGTTGACAATTTTACTTTAGAACCATAAATAATAAAATACACCACCTTTCAAGTTTTAACACATGCTAACGTAGCTAACAGTCACAGGACTACAACAACCGAAATAGAACAAGGGAAACAAAGCAGCTCAGAGGAGACACGTCAGTGAGAAAGACAGCAATCCTGACTTTTCCAGGACCTTAAAAGGTATTCCTCAGATGCCTGTACTTCTATCAGTGTGCTGTCCTTGAAACTTACCTTGGAATAGCATCTTTTACAGCAGCCTCTGACTTCTGGGTGTCTAATAAATTTGAAACTCAAGTCTCATTCTAGCTGCTAGAAGATGAAACCAGCTTTTGAGCAGTCACCTAATAGAGGTAATTAATCATAATACGCTAGGGAATGTTACCTTAATAAAGAGATGGTGTAGCACCCCCAGATATATTATGGCTGCGACACAAACTGAATGTTCTTTCTTCAGATTTCCAAGCATGAGAGCATATGGAGTATTTGTCTGACAAGATTTAGAGATTTATCTGAATAGCAGACATTACTTATAAGAACAAACACTGGATGGATCAAGGATCACGTATAGGGAGTGTTTAATCTTTAGCACACCAGGTTGAAACAGTAAAGGTCAATTGAAAGCAAGCATCTATGTGATGCTAAGTTTAGAGAATCTACAAAATGAGTCAGTGTGCAGTCCAATTCTTTGAGGAGCTGTTGCTGTTTTTTATATCATGGTTGGTAAAGGGCAAAACATTAAAACCAAAGGTACACTAAACTCTACAAGAAGGTTAAGGCGTTAAAAGTTTTTAAAAGTGTTACAAAGTATTACAGAACTGTTAGAAAAGTAATCTTCTGACAACAAAGACCCGTAATCTGTTACCTTTCACAAGCCAATAAAGTGATACTGTACCTCCCTATTCTACCGGTGACTCCAATGACAACACCATTTTACCAGGTTTGAACACATCCTGCATCTTCTTCAAGAAAAACCACCTTTTACCCCATCAGATGAAATACACGCAACGGATGAGCACTGCTGAAATTAAATCTGCACTCAACACTACGAAAAAGAGTAATTTTTTAAATCTCCTTGCTCTTCACTAAAACATAAAGGTTACTGGAAAGCTCATACCTGAGGCCGCATCCTTGGGTTCCACCTGACGTAGTAGTTCACCCACAGTTCCAAATGGTTCAGACTGGCAACAGGATAAAGGACATGGTTTTCATAGTTTACGTAGAAAGGATTTGTGAACTCATCTAACTGGCTGTTTATATAGGACCACAGCGACAGAGTCTTTGTGCTTAGCTCCTGATTGGAAACAAAATTAAATTCGCTTTGAGAAGAAAATCAGTGAAGAGATATATAGTCTGGAAGATCCAAAACAGTATCAGTGAAAAGTAATTATTCTTCCACTCACATTGTTTGCTCCTATGGTTTAGAATGCCTATTCTATCTCTATTTGCACTTCTGAAAGTTGTATTATTTCTAAATGTAATCAGCATAATCATGGTTAGATCAAAGACTGGAAATCTGAACTTACATCAGATTCATCTTGCAATTTTACACTCCTTCAGTGCTGTAAAGCATGTGTTTCTACCACCGCTGTGCCTTAAATTGCATTGCTTTATTGAGAACTGCATCTGACTATTCACTGATGAAGGCAAGCTGTCTGGAAACCCTGAATTTGCTGAGAACATGTTATTCAGCTCCATCTTGTGGTATTTACATGCAACTTTTTTTTTCCCCTTCAGAAGCCATAGAGACAAACCAAAAAAAGGAGAAAAAACCAGCAAAGCTAAATATGACAAGGAATTGTTCATTGCTTTAAAAAATATGAAGTTTAAAAAAAAAAGCCAAAAGTAAGCAAAAGTGCACTTGTATATTCACGAACTTTTTTTTCCAAACTCAAAGCATTTAATTAAGTCCCAAGTTCATTTATTTCATTTATATATTTTCAACTTCCATAGCCTTGAACTGTAAGTTCAATTTAGTTATGTCCTAAGGTGACCTGCAAAGGCATGCATAGGAGTTCCTTTGGAAATAGCAAAAGAAATGCTAATCTAATTCGATAATGATTATTTATATATGTTGCTTAGAAATGTCTGAAAGAGGACTTTCTAAAAATCCCTTAAACACCTGAAGAGGTAATAGCTAAAGTAAAGTGCATGCCACCTCATTTGATAGCAGGGCATCAGTATATATTTCTCATACCATGAAAGTTCATGTCTGCATTGCCTTTTAAGACTAAATGACAAATGTATACAAAAACACAGCTCAGATGTTCTTAGGTCTTGTATTCTAAGCATTTTCATATAAAATCAACAATGTGTATTACACTAATTATTTACCTCTTTCAATCTCTCTTTTTCACAGTTGCATAAGAAAGTTCCAAAGAGACAGCTGTAAAGGTGATCCAGAATGGTGATCAAAAACAACTCATTGAACTCAAAGGCTGCAGGAAACTGAAATAAAAAAAATCGGTAAAATTACTTGAAACTTTATTTTAACCAGTGTAAAAAGGAAGAAACTCAGAGATACGAAATTACAAAAAAAAGTAGGGTAAGTTTTTTTTTCTTATTTAGTGCTTATTTTGGGGAAGTCTCAGCAATTTCAGTAGCTCACATTACGATAACACATTTCTCCTATGTACTTCTTTATAAAGCCTCCTCAGAGACAAACCTTACATTCATTACACAAGTGTACTACAATACAAGCATAGAGATATCAGCTAACGTGACACTGGTGACAGAAAGCAATCTATTTTAAGGAGCTCTAACAGTATTCTGTCCTAACCCACCCCAAAGTGTCTTCAACATACAATTTATTTCTCTTGTTACAGGATAATAAGAATTTTATTTCCCACTCTAACATGCAATGAATTGGGTAATACATACTACTGCACCTACATTGTGTTTAACATACATTTAAAATGTTCCTTTCTCTTTCTACCCAAGTTACTTTCCTACATTTTAACCCTTGAGTCTACCATCAGCCACATACAATAAGCCTTTAATCCCACCTCTATTTTACTGGAAAGTGAATGGTGTACATCTGAAATGAAAGCATTGTTCTTCCACTGAGCACCACTAGGTATTTTATTCACAAGCAGAAGTTACCTGACACATTCCAGGAAAAAGAAATTTGAAAACACTCGCAATGTTTAGGATCTATCTTAATTTCTAATGCTCTAAAAATCATAAAGGAAGAAATTAATGCAGACTGCATGGGCCGCTACCTATTCAGATGGAAAAGGTCCTTCTTCAATCAAATTGTATGATAGGACTACATATGGCAACTGCTTGATGTGTCAAAATAACTTTGCATTCAGTATGACAAGGGTCTCAAACACAGATACAGAATTATAAACATTTAGGAGAAAAAAAAATTAGAAAGCTAAAGGAAAAATTAAGAAGTAACATGTCGCTCATTATCATGAAAGAAAACACAAGACTCATTTTCAGGACAAATGAAACAAATTTTGTTCATTCCCACTAAAGCAGTAAGTCTTTACAAAAGCCTAAAAGGCAAACTTAGAGATTCATAAAGGAGCATTTCCTGCTGTATGGAGAAATCTCAAGTCAGTATTTTGGGCCTGAAGAAAGCAGTGGACAGGTTTCTATTATGTGCCACTGAGGAATACTGAACACCTTGGCACAAGTGACTCAAGAGCTACTTTAAATAAGAAGACAAGACGACAAGTATAGCTAGGAGGGATAACCCAGCAACGGGGACCGCAGATGAACTAGCTGATCCAGAAATTCCTCTTCAGTGTCATCTGTGATTTATGAAGGGCAAATGTTTATTCATGTTGAAAGTAAAGAGTTGAATAACACACAATAGGTATGCTTGTATTAAGCCCAGAAAAATCTAGGTTTTAGTCTAGGTTCTTTTAAAAGAAGATTAAGTAAAGTCAAACATTGCAAAATCATTCTCTTTCCAACACTTCTCATGCTAAGCTATACCAACTTTCAGTTGAAAATTATGAGTAAGGAAATTATCAGTATCGTGGCTCACAAAATAAATGGGAGCCCTCCTTCTGAGGCTGCTAGAGGAGAGTTCAACAGGATGGTGTGCATGCACTGGGGCTCCTCTCTCAAGTCACCTGCTTGCTCTCAATCACGTAGCCACTCAATTTCATAAAACATGTAGGAACTTAGGACTATCAAATTCTCTTTTCCAGTCATGTACAAAAGGTATCACTTACAGCACTTTCTTCTGTGTAGAAAATCACACCAAAACTCAATTACAACATGATGATGTTAACAACACAGCTATGATTTTTAAAAAGTAGGAACAGAACTTGATAAGCAGGTGTGCCAAACCAAGCCAGGGGAAAATTCAACGGTCTCAGATTTCAATCTCCTGCGTGCAAGCCCAAAGCAGCAATCAGATACAGAGAGCAAAAATAATTTGCAAAGGATCAAAATGATATTTGGAAATAACTTTGAAGACAAAGCCTCTCCTAAAGGGAATCTCTTTAACTGAAAGCACTTAATGAGCCTTGTCACATTAGGGTTCCGTGTTGTGACGGGTCCATACTAATCAGACGGATGCCGACATGGCCGCTATTCCAACCCAGTGAAGCATATTCAAAATTCCATACATCAGTGGTTGCACTCCGACTAATTTATTAATAAGTGATAGCACTTTATTGAAACCCTGTCTTTGGATACAAGAGCTGTACTGTTGGGGTTGTTGTATCAAGGCTGTAAAGCTTCTATTACTGCTGCTGAAAAATCACTGACCTAAAAACGCTTTCCTCTGTAGCTCCAAGCCCATTAGCGTCTGTTTGAAGATTCAGGTGGAAAAATTCCCCAAATGAAAATTTACTTCTTGTCAAATCCACTAATTGCAAGAGAAGACACGGGTCATTAAAATCTCCCACTTGATGCTGCTGGAGTTGTTGAGGGTGGAGGGGTTGTAAAGGAGGGATTTAAAAGAATTCTCTTGTTTAAAAGCCTGACGATGCCAAGTGGCATCTGATTCGCAGACATGCAAAACAAACTTGGCTTTTAATCAATGAACTTGTTCTGTACTACAGTAACGTTCAATGTGGAAACACTTTGCAGAGCAGTTCTTATGACTGTGGAACCTGACTGACCCAGGTTAACAGCACACAAGATACCGTAACAGAGTGTGCTACTGAAACTAGTGAGAAACCTGCCTCTGGCAAAAGACGACACGCAGTACCAAAGAGGATGCAACTTTCTACTAACTTTAAACAAATCCTCCTCCTATGTGGGTACTCCACATGAAAGGGAGAAAGCTATTACTTGTGCTGCAATGCTACATGCAAATTCTACAGTTTTGTTTAATTTTGAACAGGGCATCAGTATCTCATGAGATCACATGTGGCCTTTCCAATTTGACATCTGCTGTTCAAAATCACCAGAATTTACTAACAGAGGCGGGAAATCACTTTGCCATATGTTTTTTGTTAAAATCTGGTATCAATGAACTTCTCTCACATTCTCTATTAGTGCATTTGTGTGTCATGAAGACCATAAAACACAAGGGAAAATATGTAAGACTGTCAAGGATTAAGTTTCATTGTCTGAAGCTATCCGGAAATTTGTGTCTTGGTGGGAAGTTAGAGATTCTCTCACTGTACTCAGTCAACTGCTTTAAGAATGTAATTCACTGAACCCGAAGGAGAAAATTTGCTTGCTTTGAGTCCATGCCCAAGCCCTCACACCCTCCCGCAGTCATCGACACTTATTCAAGCTTCAGAACGTTTCCCATATGTTTACCATGATCCTACAGCACGAAACGAGCACTGTTTTATGAGCAAGTGATTTGCACAAGGAGAATGCAGAACCCTGGTTTTTCAAAGGTCCACGACAAGGTAATCACAACCTCCACACAGATTCTCTAGGTGTTAATCAACTAAAAAATAAAAGTAAGTGGGCAAAAACTCTCCACGTATGAAGTTTTCGATTTCTTTTCTGCTGTAACATTAATGATTTTTCAATGCCACTGCTGCTCATGAATTTCAGAACTGTTTCTGTATCCAGGTTTTGAACAGATGTGGTATTGGCAAAATGCTTCACAGATTCCCCCCACCCCCTGTCTGTCTTTTTTTTTTAACCTAGAGGGAACTAAACTGTTTATAACAAGAAATAGGAGGCAGCAAGGGAGATCACAAAACTAGAAGAGGCCGCTCCCAATTAAGGATCTCCCCAGAGGACTTTTGTTCCTACCAGGTGTTTAGAGCTGCTTCTCTCTGCCATTGTTATTAGCTTCCCTCTGAGAGAGGGGCAGAATTTCTTCATTTATTTTCTCCAGCCATACTAAACAGTGCATTAATGCTGAAATAGAGATACACAGAAAGAGCCTCTGGCCAAAGGCCCAGTATGACAGCAGGGAACTTTCATAATGCACCGAAGATGACTGTTTTGAAGACAAGTTTTGGAAACTATGATGTTAGTTTTTAAGAACAGTGATCAGAACAAGGAGATTAAGGTAAGAGATCTGGGAGTGCTAGCATCATACGGGACCACACTGTTACCCTCCTCTCTTCAGAACAGATCATACATTACACAGAATTCAGTATGACAGCTTTTACCATAAGAACAGAGATCTTTGCTAGGCTTCAAGAAGGTAAAAAAAAAAAAAGAGTGGGAAAAAAAAGAAAAATAGGACTCAAGCACTTCTGATTTACTTGGAAAGAAGGGCTTCATGTGGGTACCCTATTTCAGTAACCCTATTAAAGAAAAGCAATAAAAAGGCTTAGAGGAATCTTAAATTTATGCTTATGGAGGTACAAATAAGGAAATTGAAGGTAAAGCTGCTCTATAATTAAACATAGAAAGAAAAAAAAAAAGAGAATTTTAGTATTTTTGTATCTTAAACATAATTTATTTCACTGACCTCCTCTGATCCAGAGGTAAAAGCAGTGTTGGAAGTAAGAAAACTTATCAGAGAACAGGCTTGTGTTAGAGAAGCTGTCCCATATGCATAATGATGCCAACATTAAATTACATTTCATGTTTGAGACATACACAGAACCCTCTCCTCCCCTCAGTTCACAATCAGCCTGGATTTTTCCTGTTTTTTAAGGACAATATAAATCCATATGAACATTTACTCGACCAGTGAATATGCAAAGCACATAATTTATTTCATAAATAACCCTAATTTGTGTAACTGGAGCACTGAAAGCCTATTTTAAACAAAAAGGATTCCTAGTATTTTGATTTCAAGTCAGTATGTCTGCTCTAGCTCCTTGTACCTCAGAGGAAAAAGCTTCCCTATGTGTGCACAAGCAGCCACAGCACAACCAGCTTCAGGAAAACGTGCTAGTGCTCTGCAAAGGAATCTCTTCTCCTACCTAAATGACATTTCCAAGATAAGGACTGAGGCCTCATAAAAATATAGTCTTAAACATCTTACCTGCTTGGTCATTTGCCACACGCAGTCGATGAACTGAAGGAAAATGGGAGACCTGTCTGCATCAGCATGATCATCATCTCCATGTCCTACTCGCTGGAAGACAAAACAAACTTTTAACTTCTGTCTCCTGTATTTACAGCACCAACACTTCAAAGCTGAGTAACTCTCAAATATGTTCCAATGGTGAACATATGTGTTTAACCTGTGTTTTCCAGCTACTGAAACTGCACCCCAGCGCTCACTTATGGACATGCCTTTACTGTTGAGCAGAGCAGAAAGACACTTTCTCAACTAAGGTGTGCCAGCTGTTTCCTCATCTTTCACTGTACAGCCATTTATTTTTACCAGTGGGTCAAACTGGTAGGTATTTACTGAGACTGCACTGAAACAATAATTATTCCATATCCACCTGCTATAACTATGTGTCATTTCTCCTAAACCATCTTAGAGTCAGAGCCCACAAATTGTCATAATAATTTATGTCCTAATTCCCCACTAGCCCATGTGTTAAATAAATACTTCAAAGAGTAATGGTCCAGCAATTTCACCTTCTAGACACCTTAATTGTTTCCTTGTTTCTCCATTCATGATTGTTAAAGATGAAGCAGAGTTTTACATTGCCTCTTCCTCATAAAAAAGCCATTTTTATACCAATTTGTTCAAGCCACTCAATTCTTATTTACTTTGTATTATACCTCACATACAGATTTCCTGTTAAAATGAAGAAGTCCCAACTCTTTGGCACACTGACACCATTAAAAGAAGGACACAGGAGATGGTAATTAAAATGCAGTACTGAGAAAACATGCTATTCAAAATAAAAAGCCTTGAAGGCAACAAACTGCACACAAACTTCCAGCTTACCATTGCAAATCGGTGTCCAAAACTTATCCATTCTTTCTCTATAAGAACTTCAAACCCCTTGATAGTTCTGTAATAGCTGTCCAGCATAAGCATAGCTAGGGCAGTAAGCTGTGCAGTTCGATCCCAGCCATCGCTGCAATGTACCACCACAGACGTTTTACCAGATTCAATTTTATCTGCAATTCTTACTGCTCCAGCAAGAAGCATCTGAAATAAACAAAAATAAACAAAGCAGCATATTAAACACTAAAAAAAAGTTATAATTTTATATTCTTAAGCTTAATATATTTTAACATTTTGGATTAATTACATCATTATCTGGATGACTTTGCTTTTAAATAAAGAGATTTCCAAATGGTGGTGTGCATATTCCTAGAGGTACAAAAACTGTCTACACTCTGTCGACTAGGAGGGTTTTCCTATCAGCTCTCCATCATTAGTAGCACATAGGAAAAGAACCTGGGAATCCCTTCTCTAAATTAAATCTGAAGTTCGGTATCATGATGAACAAGACAGAAACATTGTAACCTATCCCAAAAGGCTGAAGTTTCAATGTTTTTGAAGTCAATTTTTACAGTAATCAACCACTCTTTGTTTCTCAGCTTTCAGTTCTCAAGTACTAAATTTAGAGAAAGGGACAAACTATCCAGCTAGCCTAAATCAAGCCCCACTCCAAACAAACCCAGAAACCCCTGGCTGGGACCCCGTGCTGATGTGCTGGTGCATGATGTATATACACTGTATGCAGCCCATGAGCAGACCATTAATAGCATGGATTCAGAAGCATGCTGGAGAGCAAAGGAGAGAGGTGGCACAGGTCTGAGATCACCTGTGTGAAATTTTTATTCCTCTCCCTCACAAAAAACCTCTTTCTTGTTCTCTTATGCCACTCCATAGTTTTTTAAAAACTGGAATAATCTCTCTCCTGTGAAGATTTGTCTCTGTAACATAAGACCACAGGAGAAATTCCTATTCTGCATTCCAACACCAGAAAATGGAATCTTGAAAAATACTTGCATTTTTTCCTTCCCATGCATGTAAAAACATCCTCTGGGAAGAAGGAATGACAGCATCCATTGGAGAAGCTGTGCACAAAACCAGTCTCCAAAGCTATTTCAAGAACCATGCTTTAGAGACAATTTTCATTGATTGTATCTTTCATTGATCGTATCTTTTATGGTAAAACTGCGAGGCTGCGAGGACGCTAATATCAGGGAACAATACAAAAGCTTCTATGGGAGAACGGAGCTTGTGGTCTGAACTAGTTAATTGCCAATTACTTCTGTTACAAAGCTCTACTGCACTAAAAACTTACAAATATTAAAACAGACTGGTCTTCAATAACAGCAGAAAACTAATCTATATGACATACAGGTATGCAATAGTTTGTTCTAAATTGTTCTAAAGAGAACACAGCTGCCTCTGAAGGAGTACAGCTGAAAATAAAAGGACAGAACAGATACAGGCAATAAGCAGAGCATGGGAGACAGAGTGACTATTAATTCAGCAAGTATCCATGGAGTAGGTGAAGCATTTTATTCTACTCTGGACAAAAGCCTTTAGAAAAGAGCTTTCTCCACAAACTATTGTTATTCTTTATAGATGTTACAAAACTTACCAGCCATCACAGTATTTCAGTTAGGGCTCCTAATGAATAAGTGGCTTTGGATTGGTTTAGAAAATGAGAATTGGCTTAAAAATAATTAATTACCCAAGGCCTACCCTGAAAGACAGAACATACCCCAGAGGGCATTGAGGAAATATCCTGGTTGTGCGAAAAGCACCAAGTGACTCTACTCCTGTTGTTACTACTGTCTTCCCACACACAGAATGCTACTGGTGCCTCTCCAGACACTCCTTGGACAACGTTCAAAGCGCTGTGGGTGCCCAGAGAACTTCCAGTAATGCACTGCATTAAACTGGGACACCATCTCTGAGCCCGGAAAACAGCAGGTGCGTTAAAGCACAAATACAGATTTGTTAATTGCGATTACAAGCCAAATCAAACAGGCAAGGAAGGCAAGCAACTCTTGGATAAAAGCACAGGGAGATACTATCAACACTGCTAACACAGTAATGGCAGCTTTTAAGAAATCAGGCTGCGGTTTCTGCTGTCAATACCATAACATGAAGTACCATATAAGGGACAGGTTCATGAAGAATGTTACAAGTGTGTCACCTCTTTGAAATAATTTAAATGAAATTTCAAATTGCTATGCCATTGTCATCTGTGCAACAGTGCTTTCAAGGTCCACTTCTGACACCATCTAGGCCCAGGAATTCCACTGAGGTGAACGGCAATGAAAGGTGCCCACTGCCCCCATCAACTCCACTTTTCAAAATAGAATACTGTATTCAAGGCCAGGCTGGTAAGAAAAGGTTTCCAGATACTCAGATTCCCAAAGCAGCTCGAAATAGTCTAATTTCAAGAGAACAAGGAAACAAAACTGTTCCCAAAAGCTCATTAAATGTGTTTAATTCTTGATTTAAGTGTTTGCTCCCTCTACTGGTTCTCTCGCAGCAGTAGAGCCAGCACCAGTCAACAGAAGAGTAAAACTAATGAACGATCCCACGCATGTTTTGCGTGAGTGACATTTGAGCCAGTTGCTAATAAAACAAACTCTACTCCATCCATATTCATCACAAACAGGGGAGTGAATGTGGTAATGAAATAATCTATGCTCAAAGCATTTCACAGGTTAGTGAAATGGACTGTAAAACTGAGTCTGGTAGTGATTTATTTTAATATTATGTTAAATAATGGAGCAGATTATAACCCAGCAAAGCACTGACTATAAACAGCCCAGGAAAATGTAGGTGCCCGACACATGAACGCTGCCACTGCATTCAAGGAAGGAAGGACGAGAAAGACAGCAGAATCTACAGTTGAGTCCTTTTGGCAGTCATTCAAACATAATCTGAAGTTCCCAGGGCATTCTTCCAAAAAGCAGGGATAACCCTGGGCTGCTCACAAACGTTCCCTCTCAAGAAAATACAACATTGTCCAACACTAAATAAGATACTCTGCTATCAGGAATTAACTCATTACCTACCAGTACATAAAACTGGAAGTACAAAGTTGTTATGGAATAATTAAGATGCTATGTTCTAGGTGACATCTTACAAATTATTTTACATGACTATCCCAATTAAAGTGTTTAGATGGAGGCACTGTTTTGGTAATAGTTTCAGAAATGCAAGTTAAAAACCTGGTTTGAAAGAAACTGTTGATTTGCACATGAGAAGTATTTTACCCTTATATATTCCAGCCAGTGTGTGGAGTCCACATTTGATAGCCACCGAGTCTCATCAATAGTAGGATAAACGATTTCTTTCAGTTTCCGCAGGGATTCTCTCATTACGTGTATATTATGAATTTCCAGAAAGACCAGCTCTGCATTTGGGTAGGCACTTTCACTTTCGTATCCTCCACCTTTAGCCTGTCATTCGAAAAGTAAAAACAGATGAAGAAAAGAACATGTACAAGATTTCAGGATATGTTTGAGAGTGCTATTTTGCTCAGGTTTCAGGATTTTATGAGAAAGGATTATTTTAGTACTAATAAAACCACATTATTTACTTTTGTTTTTCTAAGAAGCAGTAGAGCTACTTTTATTAGGTGAAAGAAATAGGCTACATTTGATAACACATCTATATATACACCTTCCCCTTCTTCCCACTGAAACCTTTGGTCTTCTGTGGGTTTCACTGCATCATTTGTCAGCTATGTGTTCGTGCTGCCTTCAATCCCTGTTAGCCTTTCCAAAATGCTACAAACAATTTACCTTCCTTCCCCTGCCCCCTTTTTTATCTTTTCAACACCTAGTTCTCCTCTTCCTCACCTCTTACTCATATCTTCAACCTTGTAATAAGAATAGAACTACTGATGCTAATGACGATATCCAACCTACCTTGTTTGTATCTGCAACACTATTCTGTCTGGCATCAAAGATGATAAGCTTGTGTGACTGAGCGTTGGCATCCATTATTGTCTGCAAATATTTTTCATCTTCTTTGCAACGCTTATCATTTGGGCCCACCGATGGCTGGCTGCATCGTGTTATTGTTGCTTGGCTCTCAGGATGAATCCAGGATAACACCTAGAATAAAAGAAAATTATTTTCCTTTACTACTATACAAGCAGCAGGCCAGAGTGCAATTAGATGATCACACTGCCTACATGGCATTCTTTCCTGGCAAATCAACAAATGCAAATTTCAGGACAAGCTGATGCAAAGCCCTACAGAGAGCACGCTAGCACTGCCCATCCTGAATCTGAGCTTGAAATACAATGGGATTCTAAACATCCTAGCTTTTATTTCTAATGAAAGCTAAGCCTGCTACTGCATCTTACTAATTAGAAAAAAAAAGAACAACAATGGAGGAAGAAAAACTGCTCCTGTGTGGAATTCTATGGACCTGTACACTACCTTGCACAGCAGATCCTTGAAAATTGCCATCATGTTTAAAGGGGTTCTTATACTATCTGCAAAACTACTATGGCTGTGACACATTCCACACCAGACCAAGAACACAAGCTAGCATGTGAGTTAACATCAAAAACCACTGTGGCTTAGAAGTGCTAACTCCAAACAAAGTTTATTACACGGTGCAATAACCAAGCAATTACACTCACGTTTGGGTTGCTCTATTTGGTTTGGAAACCATCAGGCCTAATTTTCCCTTTTTTGCTCCCCCTTTAAGGAAGGAATCCTTTTTTAAAAATAATAAATTAAAAATAAAGCCTAGAACAACTCTGATAATTTCTTATAAGCTACAAATTTGTAGAGCATTTCTATCTCCTTGTAAAAGCTTCGCTTACCGGAACTCTGCCTTTTGCTCTAAACGCTGCCACTTTTGAGAGGTCGTCATCCTTCACACTGGTTGGCACAACAAGAACAGCAGGATATGTATCACAAAGCTCGTAGGTGCTGTTAATCTTGGATATTTTCCAACTCTCGTTGGGCAAGCCCTGTATGGAAACAAATCATTTTTGGATTTTTCAGATCAGACCTTTACATATTTGACTTTGGGAAGATGAAAATTTTTATATGTTACTTCTTTTTTTTTTGTTTTAAAGTGTGCCTACATTTTTTCTTTTAAATAAACTCTAAACTTCAGGTCTTCTTACAGAACTATAAACCGACACACTGAAAGTCTTTGCTATTTATTGTCTTTAAAACTGATATGAAAAATAACCATTTAAACAGGCTGCTCACTCAGGTAAAAAGTGATCTGAAGAATAAAATAAATAAGATGATAAAAGATAATGAAATAAAAATACTTCTGCAACTATGAAGGGGTAGACTTACAATGACAAACTATGGTTACGCTTCTGTTCAGTGCTGCTTATTCAAAACCAAAGTTTTATAACACCTATGTTTTCTAGAAACTGCACTTGGGAAACATGGATTTAAGAATGCATGTTAAGACAGATCTATTTGCCCAGATACTCAGCACCAAGTACTCAGCACCTGTTATCTCCATCAACTTTAGCAGATGCTCAACACTCTCAAAGTCAAGCTGCTTGCATTTGTTATCTAAACATGAGATCTAGACAGTCTCTGTACGTAGCCAGAGCTGAAATTGCAGTTTACTTTAATATTTGTTTTTCTTGTTTAAATGACTCTGGGAGAACTGGTGGGGGAAGGAGGGGGGAACCAACCAAATAATTCCGTAACTTACCTGCCTCTTATATTCTGCCATTGGATCGTACACTTTCCAGCCATTAACAGCAAACTTCTCTTTATAGTTGAATGCAAAAAGAGGCTAAAGAAAACCAAGCAAAGGTATAAATTACTGTCCAATGAGCTGTACACACAAGAAAGTTCAAAACAGTGAACCCTGTAATATTTCAAATGTAACACTTCTAAAACTCTTTAACAGCAGATATAAAACCTTCAGTCAAGACTGGACAACACTGTGCTAGAGAGAAAACGAAAGACAGTTTTTCCTCCTTTACATACACGCTATATAATGAACAAAATCAGGACAGGAAATGGTCAGAGAGAATTGAAGTTACCTGTCTGTGATCATACAATACATCAAAGGCAAAGTCAGGGTTAGTCTCCTACCTCCCCAAAAGTCCCTCACCCATATAGGCAAATGAAGTCACATTCTGCAGCTAACTAATAATAAGCCTAATTGTATCTATTTGTTGTTTCAGACAGAACTTCTAGACTGAGCTATCTACTGCAGAAAATAAGAGTCAGTACATACATATTTTTAATCAGCAACATTAGGCAAATTAGATCTCAATGGTTATGTACAAATTAACTAACTTGACTGAGAGTGGGACATAGCATCATGTTTTAGGAATTAATGAAAAAAATACACCAGGAGCAGAGTAGTGTGCATGCTCTGTAACAGATTCTATGAATCCACATTTCAATGTTTGTCATAGAGCCCTTGCATTTCCCCACCTATGCTTTCCAAAAAGAAAGGAGCCCGGGACAGCCTCCTCCCCATCGCAGGACTCACCAGCCCATTAGAAACAGGAAACGCGCGTGTCACCAGGTTTTCAAAAATCTCCAATCTGTTCTGCTCTTCCTGTTTGTAGGCCAGCCGCAAGTTTCTCATATCCTGCCAAAAGCCAAGTCACACCATTTTAATCTATCATAAATTTTTTTTTAAAAAGTCATTATAAGACATTTGATGGACTGAAGACGTAGATGTAGCACTAAGCCACTGACATCACCTAACCCACATTAGAACAGAGTTCTCTAAGTGTTCGTATCAGATGACTAGGATCATCATTAGAGTAGCTAGATACCATAAAAATAGCCATCTTTCCTTTGAATTCACTCCTGGGACAAAAGGCAGAAGTGTTTAAGACTGCAAGTGTCGTAAGAGGAATTGAAATATCTAAACGAAGCACAGTTTAAATACAGGGAACTGATGAGACAGAAAACCAGCACTTGTGCACGCAGATTCCTCTTACAGAAAAACGAAATTAAAATACCTTATTAGGAATAAATCTCTACCATGCCATACCTTGCAAACTATTTCTATACCACATGAGTTGTCTCCGTGGCTCTGCACTCCAATTTTTTCAACTCTACTTACGACTCCAAGGGGAACATCAACAACAAAAGGTGGATCCTGAAATTCGTATATAAAACAAGTTAATGTTGTTATATTAGGAGCAGTGCAAACTAATACTATTCATGTATGTCAGCTGTAATTACTGTTTAATAGGTTGCTGTGGAACATCACACTTCACTCACAGGAAATTCGTCCCTTTCTGAACATCCAGCCACACTCCCATCTGAAACACTACGCAGACAGACAGCGGTCTTACCCTTTCAACGCTTTTGATATACATTCTGAAGTCCGTCACTGTTAGTGTACCACTGACTGCTCCCATAAATGGGCAGATATACATAACATCTTTAGCTGGAAAACAGACCAGTTAAAGCTTTGTTTTAATATTACAGACTACTACAGACATTTGTTCCATAAAGAGCTACAACTTCCATTTAAAAACAGCAAGATTTTTGCAGTTCCATAAGAATTTGATGCATGACCTCTACAGGGAAGCCTACTCTTCAGATGCTGTCAGGACAGAAAGAGCTGTCTTTATCTCAAAAACTAAATAAATTCCTCAGTCCCAGTGCTGCCCAGCAATTACTGAGCAACTGGGGCTGGGCTCTACTAGCATGGGCTGTAGTGGGGTCAGGCAGGTAAGAAAGCACGCTGCTGGTACCCTTAGCTGTCCTTGCCCTGAGGTGTAAAGCACCTGCACTCACCTCTGAACCTGCAAAGAGCAACGACTGATGCGTATGCAGCCCCTGTGTGTGCAGTACTTCAGTTACATGCCCATATCTTCATTTTCACTTTTATTTGAAAGAGCTAATATTCTTTTCTAGCCCAGTACTGTACAGCTAACACAGAGCTTGCCACCACAGGCCAAAGTGAAATAAGCCTCATTAAGAACTGGCAACTAAGTTTTCTATAACTTCATCTTCTTTGTAATATCACAATTTTGATCCTTTTGAATCTATTAAGTAACTCTGACACCCTCAAGCAGAAAACCAACCCATATACCTATATGAAATAAATTAACCCTTGAAAAAGAATTATGTATCAATACAGAATAAGTCATCCTCTGGAACCAATTTCTCTTTTGGGCCTACATTTAGGTTTAAAAGGCAAAGAAAAGAAATCCACATCAAATCAGCTAATCTAAAGTGGTATTAAATTAAAATAGCCAAAATCAAAAGGCAATTATATTCTGTTGTTTTAAATAAGTAAACTAGTGAGTTAATAGTATTCAGTGTAGCACTCAATGGTATGCTTACCAATAACTTTGATTGATTCTCCAGGAAAAAGTGGAGCCTCTTCCATCTGTGCTAGTTTGTTCCCATCCCGCAGCGCCTGGCAGGAATCCAAAACCAAGAGTAAATCTCACTTTCCATCTGTACTACATCAATACATTTTGATACAAAGTGTTTTTACTACCAGATTACCGGAACATAAGCAGTGTAGCAATTTTTTTTTTACAAGGCACAACTGTATTATTAAACAGTATCCTATTAAAAAACATCCCCAAACATAAAACTTTGTATTATAAATATCACACAGACATACATGTTAGTAACATATTAGTAATAAAGCATTTATGCAACAATTAGTTTCACATGCTAGCTACATATAGCATACAAAAATATGAACAATAAAGATCAGCCCAAATTTGAAATTAATAATTTGTTAGGTTTTTTGCTAAATGCAGGTATTATTGTGGGTATGTTATCTACTTCGGAACATTCTAATGCTCTTATTGGTTTTTTTTTCCTGTTCTTAGTGTTGTTTATTTAATATTTGAGTATATTCACCTGAGAGATTTATCTGGCAGAAGGTTTCTTTATTTAACATTTTAACTTGGTACATTTGGTAGCAAGAAGTCAGAAGCGATCCTGTTTCAGTCAGTACCCTACTGAGAGTGCCACTGGTTATGGAAGGGGTCCCTTATATGAATTTTGGATCCAGAAGGTCAGATTAAGAACGAAGCAATAATGAAAAATAGCAGAAGAATTAGCACTTTAAAAACAAGGGATAGTTCCATAAATTTTCCTTTAGGTAAATGGCTTAATTCCTGAATGATACAAGATTGATCCTTTGGGTCCTTCATTGGCAGCTAAAATTTACAACGCACTAAAGATTTTAATTAAGAATAAAAGGGTTTGCAGGACTTTTAAAGCCCATGTACGAAAGGAATCTCTCTTGGGTCAACATGATGAGATACTAAGGTTTCATTTCTTTACATCCTGAAGTGAGACTGGGCTGTGTTACAGCAAACAAATTACTCTTCTCTTGTATTACAGCTCTGATCCACATCCAAATAACTGGTAGGATCTGTCTGCCTCCAAACAAACCACCCAAATCATTTGTAGAGATATTTAAATTGATCTCTGGCTTCAGATTTTCTTGGAAACTAGCAGAGCTTTATAATCAGCACCCAATCACAAAAGAAGATGGTGCATAGGGGATTAGCTAATGCTTACAACCTTGGAAGGATGGATGTGCTTTCAGGTAGGGGCTTGTGCAGCATCACAGACTACACGATGTTATGCAAACCCCCTACCTAGTGCACCACCAGTTAACACACTACACGCTTTCTATGGACTCTCTTGCATGAGGAATTTAAGATTTCCATGTACTGCACAAGTGCCAATATGTAGTACCTTACTACACAGTTAATGAATGAAAGATGAGTAAAACTTGCCACCTGATCAGGTTCTGCTTCAGAATGATAGCCATTGTGTCCATCCTGAATCTCCTGCATTGCATGAGGCAGCAGTAGGGCAAGAGAGAAGTAACAGGAAAAAACATGCAGACAACAGGTGAAAGGACAGAATCTTTTCCTTTTTTTTTCCCCCCTTTTTTTTCTTTCTTTCTTCCCTTAAAAAGACAGAATATACTTTAACTCCAGTTTAGCTATTCAAAATCTTCCACTCCTGGCACCAACTGTTTTCCACAGAAAAGAATTCAAGCTATTAGCACTATCCTTTTCATGTTATTTGGCACAACACAAAATGAAAAATATACTCCTTTTTCTCACAAGAGAGCCAGCTCTGGTAGATAAGAACATAAAAGTATGTACTGTCTTTTTAAGACAAATGACCTTACAGTGAAGTAAATGAATTCAAATATGCCACATGCTTATCAATAGAAGAAACTGAGTACAGCTTTGCAATGGCAGCATCAGAGGAAAACATGCAATCTTTTTAAGGAAAAAACAGGTCAACATCAAATAGAAGCATCCAGACAATTTAAAAAATGCTTTCCTGTGTAAGACATGTTTTAACTGAACCTTAACTAAAAAAAGTTCCCTTTTTAACAATTTTATATGGTTTCACATAATTTTTCCAGCAACTTCTGTGTGGTTGCTGGAAACCTAGTCAGTAATTTTACAGAACCTAAAATTACTCCTCAGAGGAAAATTTGCAAACAATACACATTTTTATGTTAATTTATTTTGCATCATATTGACAGCAAATCCTGAAATATTAATTGAATCTCTTTAATAAACATAAGGTCCTTCTGCACTCCAGAGAGAAGCACAAATGTCACAGGGTCATATGAAGTAATTGTTTGAATACATTCAGCCAAAATTGTTCCTCTGTCTTCTTTCCTTATTAACTGGGGAGAAGCTGGGTTCGTGGCAGTCTATTACTCCCACTTCACATGCAAAGAACTCACTTGTCAGACTGTACAACCAGCCTCAGTTGACTTTCACAACGGTTTGCTCAAGTCAATTTTTCTTTTTACAGTATTTCTACAGAACCCTCAAGAAAGGAGAAAAGCTTAGAAGAAAGACTTCAGATATCTTCAGATAATTTGAACTCTACAAGAGTTAAAAAGTTATAATTAATTAGAAAACCCTTTCAAATCACAAAGGACTCCTAACATTTCTGTATTGGTGGAATCCTATTAAATAGAAATTACTTAGATTTCAGGCCATAAAAATGTTGTTCCTGAAATTAAAGCTGAGGAATATTGTGATCTCTGGAAGAAAGCTAGAAGGATAACCAGCAAATACTCTGAAAGATTTTAAATAAATGAAAGAGGGAGAAGCACAGCAGATCATTCAAAGATCAAAGCCTCTACAAACAACTATGAAAAACTGAACAAAACTAATCAATTTTTGTTACTCAAACCAGACCAATTATTTCAAGAGCTATGTATTTAAAAAAAAACCCAACAAAAACAACTTGTGGATTTGTATGACTGGACTAAACACATCGTTTTCAAATATGTAAACAACAGCTAAGAAAAAGAAATCATTCAGACTGCATCTCTTGCTTTGAGCCTGAACAAGAGGTCTTTGTTTGAATAAAAGTGTTAGACACATTTCATGAACAATGTCAGAACACTATCCAGATCATTTCTCACTCCATAAATGTTAATAAGAGAGAGGGGAAAGAAAACAAGGCGTGCTTTTTTTATACTTCCAATGAACAATGGGAGAGACCTAGTCTCAAAATTATCATTAAAAAGATGCAGGTCATTGCACTAGTGTCTAACTTCAAACCTCACTTTCCATCCTACAACAGGGTGGTAACAATTAAAATAAAACATGGACAAAGGCAAGCATGAATTGGTATCTTATTTAAATAGGATAGACAAAGACATAACGCTTTCACTGCTAATATTCCTGAGCATATAGAACACGTTAGAGCTGCTAATACAGTACTCTGTAGTCCAAAGCATGTAAGCCCCAGTTGCAAGCATCCCTTTTGTCAAAATTAATGTAATAAAACTCAAGTTAGTATTGCACATTCATAACGTAATTCAAAAATACTGCTCTCTCACACATGGACTTTTATTGCTCACAAAAACATTGTCATGTATATAAAGCATTTCTGTGACAAAGAAGCTGTTGCACCGCATAGCAAAATGGTGTGACTGGTTCATAAAAACCATTAATGAAGTAAAGAATGCTTGACACACCAAGATCTCACACAGCACAGAAGACAAACAGGTAGGAGGCCGTTTTGCTGCTAGCCAAAGGTAATCTTACCCGTATAACAGGCCTCCTGTACACCTGTTAGTTAAAATATAAAAAGTTATCCAATGAAACACACACATTTGATTTGCTAAAGACACTATATCTTCAACAGGCTTTCAGAAGACCTCTACTTCCAAACATTTTAATTGAAGATGGATTCTTAAAGAGCAAAGCTAAACTATACAGATCTAGCAGTTCTCATTTGCAGAACTGTTTTGCTCCAAAAACAATCTAGCCTCTTCATATTAGCCATGAAACAAATGCCAAGCTCTTTTGAAACCTTCATTCCTAATCACCCCTTTATCCAGTTACAATGTGCTATTGTGAAAAGAGAAGAAAGAGCCTGGTAATCCTTCTAGGTGGAAGACAGTAAGCCTGCATGAAGCATAACCACTGTATCCTTTAGATTCAAACAGCAAAACAAGGTTAGTGACACCTCTTAAATCATGGCTGAAGGTGTCTATATTCAGCTGCAATAAGCCATTGTCATATAAATGAGCCTCTCATTCAGAGTACTCTGCAGGCAGAGAGTGTCTCAGAGAAGAGCTACACAGCAGAGTTCAAACTCAGAGCCAGATCATGTCGCTGGAGGGTTTAGCAAGCAAGAGCTGGCTCAGTGCTCTCCAGTTTTGATCATTTCAATTGCACCCCCTTTGCTCCTGTTTGATTCCCTTCTCCCCTACACTGCAAGCTGGTACATAAGTTACACAGAGTAACATAACACCATTAGGTAAAGAACCAATATATTTACCTGTTCCTGCAAACATACTGATCAAAACATTAAAAAAAGTAAAAGGTGAAAGGAAGAATAAAGCAGTGATTTCCTGGTGAATCCAGCAGAACTGACTAGTTCCAAAAGCACACAGACATCTGGCCTGACCTGAGGTTGCTGAGTTGTTGAAGGGAGTCTCTAAACACACCTATTTGAGGCAACCAAAGGTAACAAAGACCCAGAAAACTGATCAGTGTGCATCAAAAGGGAAAAATACCTCAAAGAAAAAGTAAGTTATAAATGGACTTTATTTTTCCTTCTGAGTTGCACAGTAACAATGAATAAACCCAGCCCGTTAGTGGCACTGACTCAACAGCTAATCGTACCAGTGAGTTCTGCAGAAGTTAAGTGCAAAGGAAACACCCTCCTAAAGCAGAGACACCACTGCACATGACACCGGTCCTGAAGAAAACTAAACATATGCTAGGATAAAAAGATTCCATGATGGGCTTTCCCATCATGAACGTGGGATTTCAATTCACAGCAACGGAGTGATGCCAAGCACAACTTATAAACAAAAATTCTGAATGCCATCAGGCTTATCTTTCTTTTCTTTCATTTCTAAGAAACAAAAAATGAAGCCTAATTTCAATTTGGCCTTAAAAAAATTATTCCTGTTAAATAATATCCAAGAAAAGTTTGGTGCAGAGGTTACTTATAATTAAAAGGTGTTCTTTATTCCAGAGGAATGTGTTCTAACTCAGATAAACTGAACACCAAGGTTACACACTTGGATTTTACTAAAATGAAGTCCTTGCTCTACAGGGCAAGTGCAACACTGACAGTCGTAACGCAACGTTTCCCCCAGTGTTTTATCAGAGGTGTTAGCCTTGACCTGAAGTAAGCATCTGCAGTGCAGCTGCCATAGCATGGAAGAGCTACACTTACTTTATGAGTCTAAGTTGCTGACTGTGCCAGTAGTGTGAAACTCTGTGAGGTGAATTTTCAAGTAGACTATACAGTCACAAGCATTTTGTGGAGTCATCTTCAGGCTTGGGCTGAACCTGGCCTGTCACAGAATTTAAAATATGCTGCTTCTGGACAACAAACTTTTTAATCACAGAGTGTATTAGAAAATAATTTGAAATCTAGTTAAAAACAAAACAAGATAAAATCTTCATTTGGCCATTTTGCATGAAGACCATGAAACTGTTTAAAACCTGGGAAGGAAAAGGGATCTAGACTGTTAACAGCCTGGGTTTCCTAACGGGACTTGAAACACAGCTGACATTGTCAAGAAGGAGAACTGTCCATGCTTCACTCTGGATAGTTCAGCTGGCTGGTGGTGTGCAGGAAACAGCAAATGAGTATGAAAGAATAGGGGCAAAAAAGCCTGACGGTACCTATTCAGGTAAACCATACAGTGCAATCACTACCTTAGGGACAAAAATATTGCTGGGAGGGAATGAAAAAGGTGATTTGTTTGTTTGTCTGATGTTGAAGTCCCTGTCTCTGGTGAAGCCCCATGAAAAATAATAACCTTTGCAGGTAATGGAGACTTATGTGGTTATTTTTTTGTGAAATCTGAAGAGCTCAGTTCCATACTCTGAATGACACACACTGGAAACAATTCCAACCTGTAACTATTCACCTACTTTACCTTTTTTTTTTTTTTTTAAACATGGTAATCAAAAGAAAAGAGAGTCACTCCTGGCATTTTATTCAAAACATTAAGTTTTAATTTTCCTTTCACCTCTCCTGTAATTTTTATCCTGCAGACTATTCAATGCCACGATTTTGAATCAAAAAGACTCCTACGCATAATGAGATGTTGCTAGTTCTGAAACACTCAGCCATCACTTAAGTACTTACCACCTGATAATCAAAGTAGCAAGAACTTTCCTTATCATTCACTATTTTATCTTAAACAAATGAATGAATTCCTCAAGTCACTTACCCGGTAGTCTCTGGACACACTTTCTGATGGGACAGAGCCTGAAATCTGACTAGAAATGGTTGCAGCTATCAGCTGTTTACACCATTCCACGTGGGATCCTGTTGGGCTACAAAACCAGAATATTTTAAATTATTTGGCAGGAATTCAAAATATATATTGAGAGTGGTAAGGTGTTGGAGTAGACTGCCCAGAGAGGTGGTGGATGCCCTGTCCCTGGAGGTGTTCAAGGCCAGGTTGGATGAGGCTCTGGTCAATCTTGTGTAGCTCCAGGCCTGGAGGTTGGTGGCCCTGCCTCTGGCAGGGGGGTTGGAACTCTGTGATCCTTGGGGTCCCTTCCAACCCAGACCATACTATGAATAGCATGGAAACTGAGCATATTCAGAAAACAAGACCATAAATGATCATGAACATCATAATAATTACTTGGTGGGCAATATGCGACTATTTCGCTGATCAAATTAGGGAAAAGAATATGACTAGAGTTTATCAGAGATTTAGAGCTGTCAGGGGGTTAAAAGCAAGCTTAGGGTCCTAGGAGCTTATAAAAATGTTGGTTTCCTTTGCCAGTGCAATTTTTTTTTCATCAGTCACATATATTTTTTTCTTTATGCCAACCACAGAATGTATTCGATCAGCTAATACAGAAACCCTTAAACTTTCTTCTTATTTCCAGATTATTGGGTAAATCTTTAAAATGAAATTATTCTATGCTAGCATTAAAAAACTTAAACTATGCTAGTGTCATATTTCTATTAATGTTAAATGTAGAAAACACATGTTTTCTAAAGGGTAACTTCTAGCTAGCTTTATGGCTTTCCTAACCATAAAATAATCTCCAAATAATGACCTTCAGGACGGGCCTTCCCATGTCCCAGCAAGGAATTATGCAGCGTAGGGTGTTTATAAGACCCCAAAGACAAAGCCACTGAACAGCAGGATGGCTCCAAATCCCAAATGATGTGTCTTGAGAACAACCACTTGAATTGGTGTTGCTTACAAATAACAGAGCGTTGAGAAGGAGGAGGAATTACACAGTCTGTTGTCAGCCACTTTGAAATGCACTAGGTCTGCTCCAAAATAGGCCAGGATCTGGGGAAAAAACTGGGAATGCCAGAGGGAACTGCTTCACAAGTGCCACAGCAGCCTCAGCTGATGCCTTAGATAACTGTCCTTTCTTCAAACAGTTTAGTTGAGCTCTTTACAGATTTAATGCTTATTCTGAGGTCAAATACAGGAAGAAATTTTAAATTATTTTTTAGATCACATTCATAAAGTAAGTTTGCTCCACAACTTGGACATTAAAAGGGCAGGATAAAGTACTACTTAGCTAGAGGTCTTCTACAGTAACTCTGCTAAGATAGGTAGACGTAAAGTGAATATCTCTTAATTTCTAGTACATCTCTTCAGGTTTTGCCTGTTTGTTTCCAAATACACATTTACTTGTGAGTTAAGAAAAGGATTTATTTTTCTATGGCTTATCTTCATTGGGAATCATTACGTCAACAAAGCTAATGCCAGCAAGAAAACAAACGTGAATGCTGGTCTGCCTCCTACAATCACTGTCTGGGGATGCATCAGTGTACCACAGGATGCTGATCACACCGATGTCACCTATCACCATCAGTCAAGTAGGTCACACACCAATACATGTCTTTTCCTTCTGTCTCCTCTGAGGTCATGCATATTAGCATAGCCTGGTACAACCATACTGACAAATAAAGACAAATGGACACGACATGATAACTTTTCCAGGGTAGGACAAGATTAGTAGAAAAAATATGAATATTAGAGAATCACAGCATCATAGACTGGTTTGGGTTGGAAGGGACCTCTCAAAGATCACCTAGTTCCACCCCCCCAGCCATGGGCAGGGACAGGCCCCACTAGCCCAGGGTGCCTGAAGCCCCATCCAACCTGGCCTTAATGTGCATTAATTAGGAATGCAATGATCTACGTTTCGGTGATAGAAAATGGATGTTTGATTTCTACCTTGATTAGAACAATGTAAAGCTCGAGGCTTCGAACAGAAGAGAGGAGGAGACTGGAGCTTGGCACTGATTTTTAAATACAGTCCTTTTTTCTTCATTTTCCATCTGGATGAGATTTCTCTTAGTTCCTGCTCCTTGTTTGAGGATTTTTTAATTGATCTCTGAAGTCTGACTGCAGCTGGAAACTTCTCAGGAAGGAACTGCCCTGCCAGCAGCTGCTGCACCGGGTGCGGTAACCGCTGGTGTCCAGCTTCTGCGTCCCCCCCAGGTAACCCGCAGCCGGCCGAGCATCTCCTGCCCAGACTCACGGCCTTCACGCACCCCAAAAGATAGCTACGGGGATGGAGGGGCACACTGCCTTGGGGCAGCTACACTTCCTTGCATGGAAAAGAAAAACCCAAAACGCAACAATCAAACCAGGAATACAGATTTCAGCCTGAGAACGGTCTCACGCAGAGGAGAAGCTATGCGCTGCCCCAAAAAGCCCTGGCCAAAATCTCGCCGGCAGCCTCAGCCCCCGCAAAAGCGATGACGTTCATGGCGAAAGACAACCGCAAGCAGGAAACTTTTGACAACTGCCGACTCCCTCGCTGAGGAAAATCTGCCGGTAGCCTGCGCGGCTGCAGGAAAGCACCCCCCGGCCCGAGTTACCCCGCCTGGGCTGGGCTCCGCGCCGCGGCACCGCTTCCGTCTCCGCGCCGGTTTCGAGGCGCGGGCCGGCGGCGGGGAGGCCGCCCCAAGGCCAGGGGGCCGCG
>VZTU01027191.1:94114-139262 GCA_013400835.1 Zapornia atra | reverse complement strand
CAGCGGCCCCGCGCGGCGGGGGACGGCCCGGGCGGCGGCTGAGGGGGGCAGGGCCCGCGGAAAGACGGGGCAGAGGCCAGGGGTTTAAAAGCGACACCTTTATTGTTCTCCCCTCCACGCGCGAACACGGCCGAGGGAGGGTAAGCTCCCCCCTCGCCAAAGCCGCTTGCCAGGCAGAGCCCCCTCTAGCGAGGGCGGGAGGAGCGCCCCGCTCCGGCTAAGAACCTCAAGCACGACACAAACCGCTGGGTGGGACACAAGAAACAGAAGGCAAGGCAGAGGTTAGACATACGTCAAGAGGAGGTAGTATGCAAATAACTTCTAGGGTATACCCCTAACGGCGATGCTGGGGGGACAAGGCGTAAGCAAATAAAGGCAGCATTCAACAAATACACTTCCCAAACAAGCAACCAAAGCCCAGCACCACGAGTGGGTTATCGCCTCAGGGCAGTTGAAGTTAGAATACAGAAAGGGAAATAGATGATTATTTCATAACGGATATTGAGGGGTGATAGTTGGGGATGTTCACAGCCCAACCCTGCTTTTATAGCCCCAGAGAGCCAGTCTGGGCTTGGTGCTGCTGTGGCAGCTACACGAGGGCATGGACCCAGCTGGGGGTGGCTGCCGGGCCTGCAGCAGGGCGGGAGGGCAGCCCAAAGCATGCGTTGGAGGAAAGGGGAAAAGCTTTCTGGCAGCTTTCATTAGTTGGACTGCCTACATGCACAACTGGAAAGCAGTATTTTCCAGAAAGTGTTGGATTAAAAACATCCCTAAACAGTTACCTGTAAAAATAGAATCAAAACAAGGATGTTACCGGTTCACTTGAAAGCAATCCAAGCCTGCAGAGTGCTGTTAGAAAGCTTCAAAGACTGAAACGCCACTGAACCAGTAACATGAAGAAGGGTATATATGCAGTGAAGTAAGCGCAGAAAGCCCCTTTCTGTTATGCTTTCCCAGATGCCACAGGTTATCAAGTAGTGTTTACACAGTAAAAACGATTAGATTTTCTGAACTTCTCCACCCCACTCAGATGTCATCACTGCATTCAACTCAAAACACAGAAGCTTCATATATTCTAATAAAACCAGGTTGGTTTTTTTTATATGACCACAAGTAAGTAGAAGGCAAATATACCAGAGTATGCATAGATTCCAAAATGTAAAGTATATAATGAACAACTGAGTATCCTTCTTCATTTACCTGATGAGATGCATCTTATTTACCGCAACAAGTCAAGATTTTGGGACGATGTTGTTATTTTGGAAACACATACTGAAGAACACTGACGGGAGAATGAAATTTAGAGGACAAAAATAAGTCATATAAATAACGTATATTTAGAACACACATGCAGTATGCTCTGAGCTTCCCTGAAAAAATAGTGCAATTCAGCGTATATACTGAATCAACCCAAGAGGCGGTATACTTTTATTCCTTTGAAAAAATACTGTTTTAAAAATATTCAGATGTCCTCTAAACCTTGACTTATTTTAAGGAACTACAGCTTTAAATTCAGTTTTCATATGCAAAATATGTACACTTTATAAACTTGCAGAATCTCTAATAAACTATATTATATATACTTACACAAAACCTTAATTTATATATAATCCTATTATATCCCGCAGATCAAAACTCACCACATGTACAATAATTTACAATGACAGAAGCCTCAAGCATCAAAATATCTCTCATAAAATAACCATATAGAGTCCTCTACAGATTCTGAATTGCAATATTTCCTGGATTGCCTGTCATTAAACTTCTGAGAACATGCAAAACTGTAATTAAATATCAAGTCACAAGATTTGTGCTGTCATAAGAAGTGCTTTCAACTCTTTAAAAAGATACCAAAAGGAACAAATGGAAGGTTTACAAGCAGTCTCTGAAATGAAGGCCTGAAACTAGAATTCACTGGGATTAATTGTAAGTGCACGTGCTATATGCAAATCTTGTAACCTTAAGTCCCTTAAATATTTAAGAATAAATTTGTTGAACAAAAGTTAAACAGTAAGCTATAAATGTACAAGTTTTCAACCATATTTATAACTAAATTTTTTTGCCTACTTTGGTATAAAAGCTCTTTTGAACAGGCACGTTTACTTTCAGAAGACAAACACATGCTATTAATACTATGGCAATTTCTGGATATTTAAGCAATCTTTCTGTTGGTTTGTTTAATTCTCTAAAATTTCTTTAGAATAATTTTATTCTGTATTAATCCAAAGAATAAATATCACCAACAGTGATTATTTATAATATACTTTAGTGCTGAACAGTTAGCCAGAACAGGACTTCTCAGAATCCAGTACAACTGTAATTTGTTGTTTAAAAAAATAAATCCATTTACAATAAAAAATAATTTTAATTTTGATATCTATTTGATATCTACTGAGCTATCTGAAGTTTTTAATTAGAAGCATAGCAGTGGAATCCCTTCCATGTGTTTATTTCAAAAAAGGAAAATTTGGAACTCTCAGGTAACCAGAAAATTTCACCACTTTTCTCTGAAATCTTACATCAGAATTTATTTTTTCTCATGAATTCCACAAATGTATTCCTACCAGGAATACACACATACCTAATTTTACACAATGTGAATATTCCTATTGCCATTAATGTGTTTATTCACGACATGTGAGACTGAGAATGCATTTCCTTACAGGAACACAACCTACAATGTAATAAATTAAAGCATTCTTATGAAAACAATATATCAACTTAATTTCAATTGTACCAGACTTTTCAACATAACTCTTAAAGCCCTCTGTAACTAGACATTGATTAATAATGCTCCCAGTCCACAGGTTCTGAAAGGCACATAATTGAAGAGTTGCTTTTGTTTGTTTTCAGGTCCTCCTCAAGTGAAGACAGTCTAAAACAATTTGTGTTAGGACAGTCTAACATAAGGCATTAAAATATTCCTCTTTATGCTATAGAACTATGTTAAGCACCACTTGCTATTAATACAGTATAGAACGAAGCCGTTTTCTTCAAAAATGTGTTTGTACTTGGGACATCATTTGTGAGGGAGATGCTGATGAGGCTGATGAATTGGGTATCTTAGAATTATTTGTGATCTGTAGTTCTTCAAGTCTCCTTATATAATCATCACGTAATGCAAGGAGCTCCATGTAACGCTGCTCCACTGGATTTGGCTGCTAGAAAGAGATCTGTATTAGTCTTATCACTTCAGACCAACTACTTCTACACAGTTAGGCTGCTGTACTATCTGTGTTTTTCTGGCATTACTCAGTATTTGTAGTTCCCAACATATGTAACAAGTTGTAGATAAACAGCAATATTTATTTCTAACACGCCAGAGCCCTCTGCCTTACAGCTGTTCTCATCCAAAGAAAATCTTTACACAAAACAGTTCTTCCCACCTCAATAAAATCAACCAGCACTTCCTGGATTTTATTTTCTTATTATCTAATACTGTGTGGTGTTGAGTAGGTTTTGAATACCTTGTTCAAAGCTTTTATCTTCTTGACTTACTAAAAGGTTTTAGATTCAAGAGGTCTGATGTCTCAACTATTTCCTTAAAACCAGTGTTTAGTCAGACCAACTATTTTAGCTACATTGATCAGACCAAGATGAAATCCATGTCTTCAGATTAAGTAACTTCCCCTAGCGATGACGTTTACTTCAGCTTTTAATAGTAAGTTTGCAACTTTGTGTAAATAAACAACTGCAATAAATGCAAAGCTTTGTTAATGACTCTCTGAGCAAACCTGAATGTGTTTAAAATCAAATGCCCAAGCTTTCAAGAGATTACTCACAGAAAGAGCATCCTGACTGTTTCAATTTTAAATTTAGCTTTGTTTTACAGATAGAGTCATGAAACAAATGTAAAAGAAGGATTACAAATGTCCGAGGGAGATAAGGAGCTAGAAGCAGCCTTCAGCTCTATATAGCAGAGGAGAAGTTGCTGCTGTTTCCCAGTTAGCTGCCTGTAATTAAACGCTGTTAGTGCAGTTTCAGGAGCAAACATGAACACTGCTTCTGTTCAAAACCAGCAGAACCAACGTGCTTTATGCACCACTCCCCACGCACCCCAGACGAGCCCGGCGATGAACTGTGGACCGTGGATGGGTGGTGGGTGGCTGAATGTAGTTACTAAGATGATTAGAGACATGGGGTTAATGATGATGCTAGCGACAGACCAGACTCTTCATTAGACTGAAATCTGATGGGGAAACATGCTTCTAAGTAATGGCACTAAGAAAGGTCATTGAAAAACTGGTTGAGGCCACATGTCCACTAGTCAGCTGCTTAAGTCAAGACAAAACATTTATTTTGTGTGTAGAAAAAACCCCCTTGCATTTTTTATATAAAAATGGTGGAAGTGAGGGACCAGTAGAAGCAGCATAGAAGACTATCACACGGGTTTGCATTTCTAATAAGAAACTCCTGCCAAAAATCTTTCCAGAATAATGGCAAAGCACGTTTTTAAGTAGATTTACAGCTAATTTGCATGCCCTATAATCCTTCATTTTCTAAAATAAATCTTCAGCTTCACCTTTTGCAAAATGCTCTCATCCTTCACAGCAAGCAACAAAAGCTTCAAAACTAGAACTTCAAATTAAAACTGGCAAGATACTTCTAAGAAAATAGAGCAAACTGGTTTTCTTGCAGCTTCTTAAATGTTGTAAACAATACAGGAGAGCAGCTGTGGAAAAGGAAGTCTATTGCTTGAGAACTCTTGATTCATTCCAGGGGCTGGATTGTGAAGACTGCTTCTGTCAAAGAAATTGCTCCTCTATCTTCTCCTACTCAAAACTCCAAGACTCATGAAGAAGGACAAGTCAGTCTCTGTACACTATTTTACATGCTGCATTGCTGAAATTTCTAGCAATTCTCTAAGAAACATCCAGTGTCCACATACCAAATGCTGAAAATGAAGCACAGAACTGGACTATGTGCAAATCAATAAAAGCTTTTCTGGGCTTCCACTTGTATGATTTTCAGTAATAGTTTTCATCCAATGGTGTCACAGTGTTAACTGTTAAATCAAGTTACATAAAAAATTTGGTTTTATGTAACTTTGAAAACAAGGTTATATAAAAATATAAATCTTACCATAAGCCATCAATACAGACAGCAGTTTCAAAAGAAAAAGGACCAGGTAGGTCTTTTAAGTTGTAAAAGATTTCATACACTCTCCCAGAAAAAAAGGAGAAAGACTAAGCAAATGCAAAGCACTTTTGTGATGCTAATATCCTAATTCTTCAGGGATCAGCAAGACCTATTTCTAAGCGTTGTCATTCACCATTTAGTAGCATCAAATGCCTTTAAAAATTGCTCTCCCCAGCTCTGTCCCCAGGAAAAGGGGCTAGAAAGAGCTTGAGGATGACTTGACAGTAAGCAGTGAAATAAGCTCAGTGTTCTGAGAAGAGTTGAGTCAAAAAAAAATAGTAGAAAAACTGAATAATTCTTTTCACCTTTTTCCTCTTTACTAAAAACCAGCCCAGATTACAGGTATTATTCTACATGTCAGTTATGACACAAAATCCTATGTGCAAAGTCTAAAAGCATTTTGTACATTACAGTGAATTTACTTACCTGTTGCCGAATTCTTGGGTTCCACCTGATGTAGTAGTTGACCCAGAGCTCTAAGTGACGCATGCTGGCTACTGGATAGAGTGCTCGGTTTAGCTCCTTCGTATAAAAAGGGTTGGTGTATTTAGATTTTTCGCTGTTTATCAGAGACCATAATGATAATGTTTTCTCAGTCACTTTCTAAAACAAAATTGAAATAAGAACAGTAAATATTTGCACAAAACGAGGAAATCCATTATAGAAGCCATGACTGCACTCTGAAATTAACACACTTCTGATTTACTTCACTCAGAGCATCGTAAAGTGTATCATTCTAGTAAGGAACATTAGAAATATTCCAAAGCCAGTGCTTGACAGCACTTTAGTGGCTGCACAGTCTTTAAGCTACCAAAACAGAGGGATTTACCACACAACTGTTGCATAATGAGAATAAAGGCAATTCAAAACCATTGTCATACAAGGAACATAACCAAATACAATACAACCAAAACTTTTTGTAATCATCTAGAGCCAAGACAGCAATATGATTAAACACTCCCTGGTTTGACTAACCTCTTTCTCTCTAAGAAACTCGCTGTTATACAAGAAGGTACCAAACCGGCAGCTGTACAAGTGATCCAGGATTGTAATCAAGAACTGCTCGTTGAATTCAAAGGCTGTAGGAAACTAAAAATAGAAATTAATTCTTTACATGCCCTGGGTTAAGAGGGTAAAGGTGGTTTTTAGAAGCCTGAATACCTCTACAAATAATTTTTAAGATTCCACTGTCATGTACTTTATAGCAGACACACAGTGTTCAACTTTCTGAAACTCGTCACTGAACTCTTCAAAATATTCTAAATACCCTTAATTTCTAAAAAAGAATAAAATACAAAACTACAGTTATATTTTTAATAGCAAGACAGAATGAGATATCCTATCAAGAGTGTGCTGTTTATAATGTGACACTACACAGAAAAATAAACTTCAGCTCCTAATCCTTGGCCCTAAATGACCAAGTTTGCTGTCTTGTTTCACTACTTACTGAAAATACCACATTTAATCACAGCACTCAACAGCTGCAAAGCTTCCTTTTCAAGCTTTGACAAAACAACATTAGTGCCTGTAGTTCAAGGGACAGCTTCATAAAACAGCAAAGTGAAAAATCAGGCTGTATTGAGATAGAGGGAAGCAATTCCTGTAAAAGCACTTTGCTGGGTCACGTTGCGCCTCTCAATGTTTTGGAGAAGCCCGTATCCCAGACACACCAGCCACGTGTGCACAGCCAACATCACACGGAGCAACACAACTACAGCCTGGGCACCACTTCTAGAAGTAGAAGATGGTGGTACAGTTTAAAAGTAAGCACACTCGTTTTGACGCCAGTGTCTGAGCAGAGGGGTATGCTGACCTCTTCAAACACTTTTCTTTTTTAAAAAAAAATAAATCTAGAATTCTAATTTAGTAATCTCGTAATGTTACCTTCTGAAGAATGACATAACATACCTGTTTAGACATCTGCCACACACAATCAATAAACTGGAGAAAGATGGGCGATCTGTCTGCATCAGCATGATTTTTATCTCCGTGGCCTATTCTCTGAAAAGCAGCAATACAGCCTCCTGTTAACCAAACCAGCTTATTTTATGGCCAGACATCGTTCCTTATTTTGCACTAGAATATTAATGCTTCTGTAATAGACGAACCTGTTCTTATGATTCCAAAGTTAGTTACTGCACCAAGGAGGAGGGATTCAGAGAGAAATACTGCAAAGCTCTTCTAAAGATGTCTGAGAAAAATTCCAAAGTGATAATTGGTTCTAGTATAAAAACATGTTATTGGAAGAGCAGAACTGCTAAAGCATCCATTACTTTGCAAATAATAAAGAAATATTTTGAACTATATTTACACATTTGTCAAAAACCAAGTCATATATTTGTCTTTTGTGATTTAAGCTGCTGGAGAACCTAAACCAAAGTACCCAGACTCTCCTCTACCCTCTCCCTACTTGAACCTAAAGATACATCCAGTGAACCTGAGCAAGGTCAAAGAAACATTCGTGTTCTTGACAGAAAATTAAAGCACTTTGTGGGGAAGCAGCTTATTCCGAGGAATCAAAAATAACAGTCAAAGGAAGCCTCCCCACAGACGAAAAAGTAGGTTTGGTAAAAGCTGTTTCCTTCCTTTTCACATTTGATTGCTGAGAAGAGATAAGAGATACAGGGAAGAGATTCTATTAACTCCCTAATTCTGCTTGAATGTACTTGCCTGAAGGAGTAGAAAAGAGAAGCATGTATGTTAAACTAAGATGCTGTCTATCTGTCTGCAAGATAGCAGGATTAATGTCTTAAGGACATGAAAAATGATAGAACCAGTATACTACTCTGTACAATGATCTGCAAGATAGTTAAAAATAATAGAATTCAGTGGCAGGACCTAGAGGGAGGTGGGCAATTGTAGCTAAGCTCAGTCAACAGTAGCAAATGACTAGAAAAGCACTACAGGGAAGACAAACACATTTGCCTCCTTGCTCTCCAGATTTCATGGTTTAAAATACATGGTATCTGTTAACAGAGTCATATGTGTGCTCAGCAAGGAGTAGAAGTCCTTTCACTTTCAGTGTGGTTAGCTGTTTTAGGATGCCCGAGAACCTCCTGTCTGTCATTCTGTCCGTCTCACATTTCTTAGGTTAGAAAGCGTTACCAGAAGGACATTCCAATAGCAAGCTGTTTATCACCTGGATAGTGCACCAAATTCACTCTACATGGAAAAGTAGGGGTAGGGAATTCCTTTACAACACAGAAACTTATGTGATTCATTAGATAAAATACAAAGAGGAACCATTAGGTAGCCTGCTATTTAGTTATTTGTTATTAAAACAGCCAAACTGCAACCCTGGTAACACGTAAACATGACTCTTGCTCTAATCCAGCCAATATAGGAAATACCCTCCTCTTCTCCAGCTGGTCACTTGAGGGAAGGCATAGCAACAATAGTTTCAGAGATGAGGTTCAGGAAATGGTAACTGCAGTTCTCACTATTACAACTCACAGTTCTATTAAATATTTACCAAACCAAACCAGAGTGACTAAAATATCATCTGCTTGCATTACCAGTTTTTACTCTACAGAACACTCCAGAAGAGGACTACCTTCACTGCAAGATAAACAACCCATCAGATCAAGATATAAGGTACTTTCAGAAAACAGCAGATGGCAAGGGTTGAAGCCACTCTCCTTTAGTCAAAGATTAGTACTTGAATAATGAAGTTGAGAAAACAAAATAGCAGTTTCAGCAAAAGCAAGTTATTTAAATCACCCTTACTGCTGCTAATGTTGTCAGAGATGAACCAGTGGACTGAGCTGGTCATCTAGAAGGAGCATAAAGTCCTATCTCACTAATAGGAGAAAAACATTATCTGTTGAGAGAGAACAAACTCCTTTGATTACTTAAACTAGCATTTTAATAAAAGAAGCACAGATTATTCACATTAACTGATAATGAAGGACACACAGATCTCTTTTTAAGGTTTGTGGTAAACTAACATAAGCACTAGGCTACGAGTCTATCGATACAGTTAATTTTATCTACATCATGACTACGATGTTTTTTTAAAACATAAAATAAAATATGAGAATAAAAAGCCAGGGCAGTGTTTTTCTGTGGCTGTACCAAGACAGAACACATCAAAGGTTTATAGAACACACCAATACTAAAAGACTACAGGTAAGTACACAAAAATCTAGACTACAGCAGGTATCACTCACAATAATCTCCTAAGCCTCAAAGCACCTTTAACATGTACATCAAAGACTGGCATAGCCTGTAAGGACACTTAAATGGTGAAGTAGCTATATATCAATTTCTAAATGACAGAGACAGCCTTGCAAATGTAAAATGAACATGGAAGACACACAGATGTATTTTTATATTTCTTGACTTTTCTAGATTAACTATTTTCCCAGTTTTAGCAATATTAGGTAACATCTTTAGATTATTCCACCAGGGATAAATTGTCTGTGCAAATAACTTTTATTGAAGATGTGGAAGCTTCTTACTGTGAATTACGAAGTTCAGCATCAAAAAGTAACAGTGTTGTAAAAATCCCTGATTGAGGTTTTACGTTTACATATCCCACCACACTCTCCCTGCCAGCCTATTACACTTCTCCAGGCTCATTATATAGATTTCCTGGTTAAATGGTCACCCACCAAATTTAAGAGAAGTTCCACAAAGACTCTGAACAGTTTCCTGACACAAACACCCTTGAATTTGCATTATACAAGGGTGGGACATTAAGGATTTGCTATAGACAATTTCTACCTAACCCTCTAAGCATACAGAAGACAACCAAACAGAACTAGAGCCACCACTACCAGTCACAGGCTCTTGAGAGCTATTACAACAAGTTTAGAACTTCAGGGAGGAAGCATTCAAAACATCGCTTAAAAGTCATTGGCCAGACTCTTTCATCTGCCTCTCATGACATTCAAAAGACATTCAAAGGGAGCGTGGGCTAGAAGAACTTATTTGATCTTTTTCTGAAATTATTGCTCAATGACCACAGTAACCCTTCATTTTAAAAGGGTGTAAATGGCAAAATTAGCTCTCAGAGAAGGAACAGCAAAGATAAAAATCAACAAACAGACCCCCAAACCAATACCCTCTGCTCAGATTTACCTGGAAATGTTTTAAAACTGAAATCCAAAGTAATGAAAAGAATTATCAAACCTTGACACAGCAAGTGGTCTGACACTGGAAGCTTTTTAGAATGTTAGTGCTGCATGGTCCTTGAAATTATCTTCTCATTCTTACCGATGCAAATTTGTGTCCAAAGCTTATCCATTCTTTTTGCACCAGAACTTCAAAGCCTTCAATTGTTCTGTAGTAGCTGTCTAGCATCAGCATGGCCAGCGATGTTAGCTGTGCTGTCCGGTCCCAGCCATCACTGCAGTGAACCACCACAGAGCTCCTTTCTGAGGACACCTTGTCTGCCACTTGAATAGCTCCTGTCAGGACAAGCTAGCAAAGAGAAACAGACACCAAACAACACAGAAAATTACTGTTATCATTCTAACAAAAATAAATTGATTTCTTTGTATCTACACAGTATCTAAATTGATACTATTTCCAATAAAAGACCCAGAGTGTATGGTGTAGTTAATTGGAAAAGAGTTTTCTGGAAGATCAAGTAAATTTCACGTATAAAAATAGAGAAACAGATTGGTTCCCTAATCCCTTAGTAAGATCTAATTCATCTCTCAGTGAATTCTTAAAAAATGGGGCAGACAAGAGTAACCTCAATAAACCGAAGAACATAAGCTTCTTTTTTAAAGAAAGGATTTACCACAGGATATACTCCCTAAAAACTCTGTTTCATTTGGGTCCTTTCTTTGAACTAAATTACTGAAATATCTCAGTTTGGAAAAAGGAACTTGTACCCTAATATGCTTAGTTTCCAAACATTAACTTAAAATGAAAATTTTATTAATTAGGATTCATTCCATAGTACTCTATACTTTCACACAGTTGTTTTTGATACAACAAAAACAACTTTTTTTTGGTAAAAGGTGAATAATCAGTTCAAGTATTTTCTTTATGCTACAAGATGAAAATTACTAAGCTTACAAATTAATTTACAAGATCTATTTACAAAACTATAGTTCACAAAAAGCCACATACATACTGACAACTAATTACTAATCCTTCACAGTGACAATTATCAGTAGCCTTGTATTGCTAGAAACCAAAATAAACCAGTTCAACACACAAAGACAATCAGACTAACAATACACCTCTACTAAAGACTGACTTGAGGCAGACAACACATGCTGAATTTCACCTCCTGTTGCTTAGTAACGATATCCCATAACTTTAAGACTAGTTGACAAAAATGGCAACACTCAGCCATACTGTTTTTGTAGTCCAAGTAGTTCAATGCCTTCCATTCTCAAAGTCTAGCAAAGAAAGCAAGCCTGATACAACAGATTTGGATCAGTCTTATTCCAAACAGACAGCGAAAGTTACCTTTATATGTTCTAACCAATGGGTTGATTCCAGACTTGACAACCAGTGGGATTCCTCCACATTAGGATAAACAATGTCCTTCAACTTCTTCAGAGATTCACGCATGACATGAATATTATGAATGTCCAAGAAGAAGAGTTCTGCGTTGGGATATGCATCTTCACCTTCATATCCACCCCCAGTTGCCTACAAGCAAGAGATCTAAAATTGACTTCAGTCATATACACACTGTCACAGCAGCTTTTCAACAGAGCTAGAAGGGACTGAACTTTATACTTTACTTCAGTTGGACAACATATAATTTCAGTTGCTTGTTTAAAGTATCAGTCTCAGACACAAGCTTTGGAGGGGCAAATGCTGGGAAATACTCGAGTACTTCCCTCTGTCCAAAAGGTCACAGCCTGTTAGGTAGCACATGGCCAGAATGACGAATGCAAGTTGCTCCAGCTAGCCTAATTCCTTTCAAAACCTCAAAGGAGTAACCCTAATTGGGAAAATTAATTATTTTAGAGTCACACTAAAAGGTTGTTTGTACTGTTGGGCTTGGAGATTTTGAAATAGGACTGAACTAGCCAGGTAAAGAATAGTGGCCAGTATTGCATCAGTCAGGACTCGGGCTGCTTTGAGAATATCTTCTTTTGAGATTCATGGTAGAAACAACTTTTCCTTGTCAACTGACACTATTTTGTCAGTATTTTTTCTTCATTTATGTTCACATTTCCCACCAAGGATTAAACAAACTCATGATCCTGAATACAAAAGAAATCAATTTACTTCCCAGACAGATTATTAAGGTTAAATTAAAATGTAAAGTACATCACACAAAACAGCAATTACTCATAACATAATAGATCACCACTTCCAAGGAATAAAATTACTCATTTCTTTGTTTCTGTATGAATTGGTAAAAAATTTTAATCAAAAAATGCTTGTCCATTTCTTTATATCACTAATTCAAGAGAGAGAAAAATCTCAGCTTTACCAGTGCAAAATTGCTACAAAAGGAAAAACATTTCCTGTGTTTAAACTACCTTACTAAAATTGAACTGATAGTGAAATAGATTAAATAGTGTTTGTCCAAGTAAAATTAAAGAGTTCAGTTAAGAATAAGCTACATTTCACTTAAGAATTAAGTTCAAGAATCTTAGATTCTGCACTTAAGGGGTAAATTACTAACATTAAAGTTTACTTAAAAGTAACTTTCCTAACATTAAATTTTGTTGCTGAAAACTAAGCCTGCATTTAGATCCTTAAGAAATTAAAGGGCCAAATAAGTAGAAAGTATTTCTACTGCTGCTCTCTCAAAACATTTAATCACCACCACAGCAGAGGATGTGCCTGGTCACAAAAGGAAGTGGAAAAACCACACATACTTTAGGACACAGTACTACTGATGAGGTTTTCCGCAGACAGCTGTAAAATCACAGCACTGTTGCAGCGAGCAGGAACATACCATGCCACGAACTGTGATAAAGAAATGCTGCCTTCATAAGCCATCCAAGTCACCAACTACACATCACACAGCATCCTAAAGTACCAGAGAGCCTCTCCCCAGTGGTGCACCTACATTTCTGTGCAGCAGCACAGTATCTCTGTTGCATGCTGTCTATCCCCTGCCTCAGACACGGGGGTATTCTCAGAGCTGCCAGGCTCTGCACTCAAAGTAATGATCATATTTTTCTTTCCTTTGAGTATTATGAAGTCCTGATGAGGAATTATTGTGATTTTAGCATCAGGGTTGCTGCAACTCCTACTGACTGTGTGGTCTTGACCTATGTACAGTGAACACAGGAATGAGTAGCACAGCCCAAGATTTCACTTATTCTAACCTTCACAGCTATTCCAGAAAATATTTTTCAGTGCTGATCAACACTGGCATGTATTCTGTACATTACTGTCCCTCAGACCCAGAAGTGCACCCCACTGCTCTTACTGCTATGACTTTTGTATTTAGACCTATCAGGAGTTAGTAAGAACACATGGGTAAAATACACAGACCATGCAAAAAAGCTGAGAACTATACTTCATACTTCAGTAAGTGTGTACAAAGTTTGGCCATAATACAACTTTGAAACAAATGGGAGAAGAATTTGAGTTTCTCCAAGAACTGGGGAAAATTTAAGTTAACGTAAAACTTGACATTCCTTCCACAAGACAAACAGAAGGGTTACATCTTTTGTTCCCCCATAAAAATTTAGTGTGCAGAGGATAATGCAATTTGTAGAGTAAAATGCAAGTAATTAAGGCAGACCCTCAAAATAATTAAGTAAAACTTAGCCAAACAGCCCTAGTATAGAGTCTCTGAAAGAACATGTGCTATACAAAAAAGCACCTTATTTCCTGCTTGATAAGTTGTATTCTCTATCATAGAGCAGAGGGCTGTAAGGTTACAGTGTGTGCCTTTAAATCACAGAGAGCAAAACACTAACTTTATTGTCCCTCTTGTATTCTGAAGCAACTTAACATGTTACACACAAATCTCCTAAAGGTAAACAAGTTTTACCATTTCATATTCCTTTCAGCACAAGCATTGAAGAGGTCTCATTCCACTCAATTAGCATTCTGTTTGTGCTGAAAAACTATTAAGCTGGAATGCCTTCTCTCCCAGATAAGCACACTCATCATTTCACTAAGATCTCAAATGCTCTTGAGCTCCCGTCTCTTGTACTCTTTGCTGAGCACACACACAACTTCACTAGTAAGTACTGAGGAGCATGTCCACTTCAGTTGTGCTTGAAGTTCCGTGGCTGAGGGACAATCCTAGAAATGGGTGAAGTCGGTACAGTCTTATGCAAATAAAGCATTAAGCTTGCTTCTCCCTAATTAGGCTTTTCATATAAACAGGGAGCACCTCCACATCTGCTGTGCTCTCTGAAATTATAACACTGACACACCATGAGTGGTATGATATGAGTATGCCTGAACAATCTGTTCCTCACCACAGTTGAGGGGGGCAGATGGGAAATGCAGGCATAGGGACACCTTTTCTTTTTGAAAGGTTGGACCAGGTGATCTTTCAAGGTCCCTTCCAACCTTGGCTGTTCTATGATTCTGATCCCATTAAGGCTTTGATCACAGATTAGCAAAGGAATGGTGGCTTTGTCAGATGGAAACACTACTACCATTACTGCATTTACTGACTATAGGTATCTAGGAAAGAACAGGTATGTAGCTATCCAAGATCATGCCCATACTGCTATTTAGAATGCAAACCCCCAGTTTAACTTATTCATCAATTTCTGTCTATTTGCTGGGTGCCTGGATGTCAGACCTGGTTCATGTAATGGTTAGGAAAAACCAACCAAAGGATTTCTATCAGTAGGCTTGGCTTCACGTACAAAGCCTTTCCAGGACAGCATTTTCCCAGAGGGCATGAAGAAAAGCTGTGACTTGCACAGAGATGGCATGTCATTCCAACAGAGGACACGCTCTACAGCTCAGCCTACATCTACCCTGCAGTGCTGAGAGCAGTCATATCAATGTCAGTCCCATGCTGAGATCTGTTCTTGGCTCATAACACACAGGCTAAAGCGTGTCTAGTAATTCACATGTGGCTCCAACACCTGCATATGACGTGCTTTAGGCACTCATGACCTTTCATGGCCTTCAGCCTCAGTATTTGATTGTGCAACTATACATTTGATTACATAAATTAACTACATTAAGATTACCACTGTTCCCAAAAACCTCCTCACAGAGAAGTTCAAACTAAGTTTCCTCTCCATCTGCCTTCATAAAGAAGAGTGTTTAACCTCTCTTTACCTTGTTTGCCACTGCATTGACGTTGGGCCTGGCATCATAGATGGTCAGTTTGGAGATCTGCCCATTTGCCTCCCTGATGATATCCAGGTACCTTTCATCATCTTTATTCCGCTTGCCACTCATTCCAACAAGGGGTTGACTGCAGCGCATGATAACAGCTTGAGTCTCTGGATGAATCCATGAGAGAACCTAGTCACATGTCAAAACACAGTAGAAGAAGTCAATTTTATTAAAAAAATCATAACCTAAAATTTTAAGTTACATTCTTTAAAATAGGTCATATGAAAATTAACATTTTAAGGATTTCTTCAAAAGATAATCCCAGACATCCCCACTTCCTTCACTTTATTCTCATAAAATTTAGTAACAATGATCTCTAAAACTGTACAGTCTCTTACATATTTACCTCTTATTGAAATTATACTTCCCTATATAATCCTCTGTATTTTAATATTTTCCTACAAGTCTTAGGTTATAGTAATAATTGTGAAAAGCAAACTGGAAACAAACACAGCAATGCCCGCTGACACTAAGAACAATTCAGAAGAATGAATTCACTGTAGAACTGGAGCATCTTAGTCACAAGAAAAGCTTCTCCCTTTTTTGAATAAGGAATGAAAGTTGAACCTTTCTGCAATATCTTCACCGTTTCCCCTTCCCTTTAGAGTTTATTTTGTTCCTCTGTCCCTCTTTACAAAAGAGGGGGTGCTGGAGCAGTGTACCCTTTGTAGTTCTTCTGAGCCAGAGGGGACTTACCACAAACAAGAGTTAGTGAGCTGCCCAGCGAATAGGTTGCAGCACAAGAGATTAAAGATAAGCACCCCAAGAAGCAGGGGAAAATTCCAACTTCATCACTGAAGAATATTAAGAAATAATATTCTCATCCAGTTTGAAAGTTGGGGGTTACAGAGTGGATGAACTTTGGAGTTTGAAATCCGCAGAAAGCATTCACTCCTGAAACATAACCCAGAGTTGTGTGTCTAGAACCGAGGCCTGTCAGGGCGTGCGCGGGCGAGCATGATTAGTGACTTCCTGACAAGAACAGAATTACTCTCACCAGAGGAAGGACTCTCACTGAACAGGCATGTAAAAGTGCTGTCAGGGACTCTGAGATGACAAGAGAAGATACATCTCAGTTATCAGAACTAGATGTACACACTGTATCTTTTAACACTTACTAGACACATTATGTGTTACACACGTGTGTATATAATAAATTTGTAATTATAGGCCCAGTCTGTCAGCAAATACCATAGCTAATAAATATTTTTCATACTGAGTGCTGTATCTGTTTGAAATTAACTGAGATTCAAGGCAGCTTTCTGATCCTGGCTGAGAACCCAGCACCTCTTCAGAATTCACCAAATTGAAATATTAGTTAAAACTGATTGTATTGTTACATAAATCAGTATCTTCTATAGTGCTGTAAGGAGTCAATATGTAAAAATTCTCTTACCTCAAGGAGTTTTAGTTACAGAAATATACCTATAAAGTCAAATGGGTTTATCTTAAATTACACAGCCAAATTTAAAGGCTAAATTAAATTCTTGCTCTAAAACCATCAAGAATTCACTACAGAAACTAGGCACAAGGTCTTTTTAAGACTGACCATTGGAAATATGTTTAAATGCCATGTTTGCTTACAGGAAAACATTTGCTATCACTATTTATGTGTGTCCAGCAATAGTCAAACTAGTAGAGACGCCAGTCGAGGGCTCTACAGTTCATTATGAAAAAGTAATCTGCAACGCTGGCAGTTGTTACCAGAAAATTCAAGTTAAAATCAACAAAGTTGGAATGGGCGATTATTGTGGGGGGAAAACGGAAATGTGGCTTGGCCAAGACACTAGTTTCAGGCAGTAAAAACCACCAGCCAATCAAAACTCTTTTGTTGGAACCATTTCCAAAAAAAGCATCCTCTGTGTCATGCTCAGTACAAACTTGTTTGGATGCATACTTAAAGCCAGCAACGCTCTGGAGTCATTTTAGTCACATAATACTCACCGGGATTCTATTTCTGGACCTAAAGGCAGCGACTTTCTTGAGATCATCATCTGTTGCGTTATATGGCACTACTAAGAGCGATGGATATGTGTCACACAGCCCATAATGTTCATTAATAAAAGTTACTCGCCACCGTTCATTAGGGAGTCCCTGAAACATAACATACATTTTTTCAGTGTATTTTTGATGGTACAAATAACGATTCTGCCCTCTAATTTTACACAACATTATGGCCACATGGTGGCAACAACCTACCAATTTCACTTCACTACACTGCTGTTTCAAAGCAATACAAAAAGACTGAGACCACACAAAAGAGCTCACTGCTGATGGATTCACAGCCTTGAACTGCACTGCTGTCTCATATGCTCTTATTTACACAAGTCTATTCTTACAACAAGGTTTGAAACAATGATTAATTGTAGTAGATGTATTTCTTTGACAATAGAAGTAGTAGATTTTCTTTGAAGAAAGAAAATGGTCTTCTCCCCTCCTACGGAGCTCTGCCTTCCCATTTGGCAAGCTGAAAAGAGACCCTGGTCCTAAGAAGGTGGGGCAGGAAGTCTCATCTCAACCTTCCTTCCTTCAAGCTTGATACTACTTTCAGGTTGTAAGAAAGATTCAAGGTAGCTTTCTTATTGAGAAACAAAAAGTTTTAGCTGCAGTCTGCTTCATAAGGCATTTCACAAACAGCAGCCAGGAAATTGAGGAAGATCAATAAACTCTCCAAACACACCCAGTTGTGTTTGTAGTTTACCTTTTTGGGTCTTAGGCCTCTAAACCTTGAGCTAAAAAACTATAGAGGGGAAAAAACCAAATCTAAGGAAGTCCTAATTGTTTGATGTTTTTTAAAAGTCATATTTAAAATTAAATATATCATCCTCTTTCACTGACATTTTTCCAAAATCACCTGAAGAGTAAGGTAGAATACTGACACAGATAAATAACTTCTGTAAAGCAATGCTGTTTCTAAAATAAACTGCTTTTTCCCCTTCACTTCAGGAAGAAGTAGACCAAATCAAATCTGTATTTGGGACACTGTTTGGCCCATCCTCCCTGCCCCTTGTTCATTTAACAGTGGCACATTGTAAGAGGTTATCAATAACTTCCTTCAAAGAGCAAAGACTACCTTCCTGTGACATTCTAATTTTTTAAAGGTTCCAGTGTTTTATTTCTTTACTTTTTTCCAAGTTTTATTTCCGTCTTCTCTCACTTTCCACCCCCACCCTCCACCCCCCCAAAGAACTGGAAAGAGAAATGCACAAACAATAATTCCTCTATGCAAGCTGTCAGGCAACAGTAACTTTAATATAACTCACTTGTCTCCTGTATTCAGACATTGGATTGTACACCATCCATCCATTTTGAGAGAACTTTTCTTCATTTGCAAATGCAAAAAAAAGCTGTAGGATAAAAGAGTAGTTTATTACACCAAACTGACTGAAAGCAGCAAATGAGAGGGCTCACCATCAGTTATACCCTCATGCCCACAAAGCAGGACTGACTTTTCCATGCCAGCCCTGGTCCCTCCATTTAAGTCTGGTATTTATCTATTGCTCTAAACCAAGAGCAAGTAGTAACAAAAAAAAATACAGAACTGCTGGTGAAATAATGAAGATGAGATAACAGATAAAACAAGAAGTGACAAAATAATAAAGAAATTATAAATCTTAAACTGTTGGATTTTTTTTACTGTCAGGAGGGTGAAATGTTTTAAATAGTTTATCAGTTTATTTCCTGTATTTCACATCCTCACCAAATCCCGTTTTCTCACAAAAATTTTCTCTAATATGTACAGTTGCAATTACTATATAAAATACTAGATGCTAAATTGAGAGTGTAAAAAGGTTTTAATTGCTTTTCATTGCCCCTACAAAGCAGCCTTCTTTCTGCATCCCCTTCCCAGTTGCTCCTTACTAAGAGAAATCTGGTTTGCCACAAAACTCCAGGAAAATTAAATTGCATTGAAAATGAAGCTATCTACTTTTCTCCTGCTTTGCTGCTCACTCTCAGGACCCGTTTATAAAACACAGCATCCTCACCCAGGACTCTGACCTCATACCTTTCAGTTTCCTTCTCCTTTCAACCGATTCCAAGTGGGCTGGAACCTAACCAACCCCTGTTCTCCTTGGTTTGTTTTTACAGCCTATCATGAAGCAAAAGTAATGTCTATTTTAAGAATCTGTTTCATTAAGAGAACTGATTTGGGCGACTTATGAACGTTTCAGATGGTAACTGGAGCAGGAAGCTAAGCTGTTTCAAAAAAACCCCACCAAAACCAAAACAAACCCACAGAAGAGAATATGTTGTCCTGAGCTAACTGTGTGACAGCAGCCAGAGCACAGAGCATTCCAGAGCCCATCACAGCTCATTTGTAACAAGAAAGCGGAAAGTCTCTGAGCTATTCAAGCCATTAAAAAAGAAAAACATTAAATACTAAACTGAACATCCCAAATCCACAGAATTTTTACAGGCATAGACCTGAACTAAGCAGAAATACTGGCAGGCAAGAAAAATACTTGTGGTTCTAAGGTGCCATGATTACACCTACAGAGTACAGCAGCGCTTCCTAAGCGTGTCACTGGCCCAGCTGGAGGTTTCTGTGGATCCCCTGAAGGCAGACCCAACGGCTCATCACGACTCTCTCTAGCCAAAGATGGCATTATGGTTTAAACAGCAAGCAGCTCTAATCAAAATACCTTTAAAGGGATTCAGTTTTATTCCTCATGTATTTCAAAGCAACAGGTATTTTAAAAGGATGATACTGCTCACACAAGATCTTTTATTCCACTAGCTTCAGAAACTGGAATTTTAAATTAAATCAGTATTGCAGATAAAGTACATTCATTGGCAAGTTTGCAGAAGTAAACAATGCATTCTCAAGTTGTGTTTTCTCAATGCCTTCACCATTTTTAAAGGGGTAGACACCAACTGTATCACAAAACCCCCACCACATTCCATGCAAGCATGAGAAATCTAGCAGAAAAAAAACCCATCAGAAAAAGGTTGTTTGTCTTAATTGCAAACTAGGATTACAGCAAACCAGAAATTCCACTAAAGCAATAGATACAACTGATTTGCTGAACTATTAATAGCTACACATAAGAACCATCCCTTCCTCCCCAAAGGAATTTGCTATATCCCGAAGAGCAACTATGCCAAGAACTCACCAGGGAACCAGAGTCAAAAGAGAGTATCGTAACAGTAGGAATGAAAAATGCTGGAATCCTAACATACCACTTAAAAGATGTCTGAAAGACAGAAATGTTAAGTTGCTACATACTGCAAGTTTCCTGGTAAGGATGTAAAAATTAGGCAGCTTAAGCCCTGATAAATAAGATGCATGAGTTTAATACAGTGCACCCTGACAGCTTTTACATAGAAGATTTCACTGGTAAAAATAAAGAAAGTGCCCCTCCAAAGTAGAAATACACAAGAGGCAGCTGTGCTGCTCATGTCACCCACAAAACAATCCACAAGAAATCAGATGGAAAAGTATATTTTGTTTTCATCTTTGAAAAACCAAGTTTACATTTTCTTCTGTGCATGAGGAGGGGATGGGCAGAACCTTTTCTGCAAGAACACTGTCCTACTACATACAGCATGTTTCATTTAACACGCTTAATTACAGCAGCTTCACCACATCCGCTACAAGAGCTTTCACTCACACGACCCACAGCTTGACAACTGAGCTTCCTATATTGCTCAAGGGAAAAAAAATAATCACTAGCAAAAATCTGAAGTCTAAGAAATCACAGAACACTACAATCAATGAGAGGGTGTACAGAGCAAAGTTTGGACTTAGATGTTTATATGAGCAGCCTAAAGAAAGCTCCTGAAGTCACTCCAAGAAGAACAGTACCTAAAAAGCTGAAGGCTAAAAATCGTTTTACTTCTGCAAGAGCTGACTAATTTGTAACAAAAATGTATATGCTTAAATTTACACATGCACATTGAGCACAGACTGCACAGTTACTCTGGTTACTACTGAAAGTCTTACTCTCTGTATAGCAAAGACAAAATAGCTGAATCCCACCATCCCCAATGGCTTTTCATGTAAGGTTTGATATTTCAAGTCTTGAAATACTGTGAAGATGGCCTGAACTTTATTCCAGGCTAAACACTAGAGTCTGAAATACAGCAACATCATCACCCTACCTTAGGCCTGCCTCTCACAACAAAATACTCAAAGCAATACAAAAAGCAGTTGCAAAGACTAAAACCACCTCCTTTTCCACCCTGACAATAATACTGTGGTTCCATTTAACAATATACAGTTTGAAGTAATTTATTAACCTAAGATTTTTGCACATTCCTGTCCACTTAAGCAGCTCATTACATGGGAATAAAATTGGTATCCTGCTATGTATTCCATCGTGACACAGCAAGAGTCAGAGTAGGAGAATGTGCATTTAAAACTCTGCATACATTTCTCCTCATTTCATATAGTTCTGTTTGATTTCCAACTACAGTTTAACTGCAGTGTAACAAGCAACCACATCTATAACCACTCTAATACTAAGATTGATATACTTCAGCAAACAAGGTATACTTGGATACAGCTCCATTTTTTCAGTTGTGTCAGTATCATCTCACATTTGGACATGATTTTATTTCTTAGAAACAAAATATGATAACGAGCAACATGAAGTAATTTCTACTGAATAACAATTTTGTTGAATTGGACCTTTTATTATTCTGATCCACCACACTGATTTATTCACTATAATGGGGTTTATGGGATAAATACATATTCAGATCCCAGGTTTGATATAGTTCAGGTAAGTTTTAAATCTGCATAGTGACCTATGTATTTCTACTTTTGTCCTTAATAACTCAAGCTTAGAGATTAAACGCAGTATGTTTGTATCTGCATGTCTTCATTAACGTAACATTGCTGAAGCTCTCATGTCACAACACACAGAATATGAATGCAATTCCAGAGTGCAGCAGGCAAATGGGACAAAGAAATTAGGGGAAGAAGAAATTATGCCACTTACAAGGTATTTTGCACAGATCCTCATATTGATGTGTAAGATTTGAGAGGTGGTATCTTAGTAAAAATATATGGCTTAGCTTTTTGTGGATACAGGTTCCTTCAAACTTAGTGCCCCTCACACACACACACCCCCCTTTGGCGTCAGGATGGAAACAGAGAAGTCACTGCACTGCCCATGGGCATTTGGTATGGACCAGCTGTGTGTGTATTTGTAAGAGGGCAGAGGAAGGCTGGAGAAGCAAGCCACGTGAACTGCATGTCTCCACAAAGCAGAAAAGCCCTGCCAACTGTGCGCCATTGTGTACACAGGCATTCCTTTCAAATTCCAGAGCATAATCAAAGTTAGCCAGTTCCACTCCATGCTGCCTTCGCACATCCTTCCTTCCCTCTCCATCTATAGTACAGCCCTGCTAAACCTTCCTTTTCCCTAAACAATACTTTAGGCACTCTGAGCCTCCACCCGAACCTCCACTCATTTCTTTCTTCCCTCCACACACAAAATGCCATTCCTTCCTCTCGTCCTTAATCCTGCCTCTCCAACAAAAAGCACTTTTTAACAGCTCCTATTGCACCAGCCTGTTTTCCCAGGAATTAAATCAACTGCAGCTTCATTAGACAAGTCTAAATTCAACAAAATGGTTGGAAAGTGAAAAAACCACAGAACAATATTGCAGTAAAAGTGTGTTTTGTGGGATTTTTTTAAATCGTGACAGGCTTTTTAAAGCAGTGAACATATGATCAGAAAGCATAACTGGTTTGTACAGGAATATCTGAGCCAACTCTAGGTTAGTTTAGTTGGATACTCAGTACAAGCAACAAGACAAGTTTCAGGTAGACAACCTGCTGAGCACACCCATGCTTCTGACAGAGAGCCTGAGCTGACCTCCCTCCTCTCAGACAAAATCCACTGGAGTAAAGCAGATTTACCTTAAATTATACTGATTACTGGCTTTCTCTCACATCTAGGGCTCAAAGCAGGATAGTTTGCCTATCCAGTGTACTGACGATTATGATTGTAAATTTGCTGGACATTAGTGCTACATTCTGATAGACTAAGAAATTGATGGGCTTCTATCAACTGATTAAAAATCAGTTCAAATTATTTTCAGCTGCCACAGAAAACAAAGTAGAAATCAAGGAAAGCATTAAAGAGGTAAGAAGAAATCACCATTCTGAAAACTTAGGGGGTGCAAGGCTTGTGACTTATCAATACCATAGTTGGTAAAAACAAAACAGCCATCAGTTAAGGTTGTTGCAAACACAAATTAAAGCCTCTTTGCATAGAATGGAACTAGGGACTTCACTGCAGATGACCTGTCTAAAAGCAGAAGACTACTGCTTTACTTGAAGTGGAATGTTACTACTTCACTTTAAAAAAAAGTTTCAAATCTTGTAACTTTTTTTGTACGATACTTTTTATGCTTCACTATGCAAATAATTCTGTTTACTTCCTTGCAGGTGCCAGTTCACAATTTCAATACACAGGCTCTTTTTCAGTCCTCCTACAGACTATAAGCACTTGCCTTCAACATTCAATTTATCATTACCGTTTTGCACACAAAAATAATATGTAATACACTGGCTGCTCACAACACAGCATAGTTCTGAAAGATGAAGGAGACACCAGCTGCAATCTGACAATATGGTTTGGCAAACAGTCTCTTCACAAATATATATTCATATATATTTACTCTATGGAATTACAGTACATAAATACATGTTCTACTTGTACATGAGCATATAATGTATATACAATTTATTAAATATTTGATCAGTTTGTGCTTACAAAAGGAGAAAGCAGCAAACCAGAACGAAATGCTACACACGTGCAAAGTCAATTGTTTTTTCTAACTTACTGGTTTATGCTTTTCATATATCATAAATCAACTCAGCTTTCACTCAGTGACAAGGCTGTCAGCGCCTCAGCGTGTTTAAAAATACAGATACCATTGCATTTCATATGCCACTACTGCAACTCATCCAGCTATGTCTTACCTGTTCATTTAAAACTAAGATCAGACATTGCAAGAGTTGTGTAATTAACTGCTGATCATTTGTGAATATGCTAACTGTACACCACCCTGGTGATGAGCCTGACCAAGTCATTCAGAATGAAGCCTCAGGTCAAGATGGTTTTTGCAAAATCAGGTGACCCATCAAATAGGCACCTACACCAGACATCAGAGCCATCCAAATCAACTTTGAAGATCCAACAGCAACACTGGCATGATCTGATGCCCAGAGATTTTCAGCTGCCTCAGAAGTGGGAGAAGTCAAAGCCACACAACATGACTCCCAGTGTCTCTCACCAAAACCAGCAGAGCTATCATGGTTAGAAATAAATACACACCATACCTGTATTATAGTGGCAAATAATCTTATGAAAATGATGATGCACAGTTTCAAGGTAAGATCAGGAAGTGAAGCAGCTGCTATGCAGAAGCTACACTACAGAGATTAAATATATCTCACCTTTTGTGGGGTAATAGGAACATTTGATTTTGGGGTTTTTTTGCTTTTGGGAGTGGGTGGTTGTTTTAGTTTTGGGGGTTTTTAAACTTTAAGATCATTTTCAGCAACGTTTCTTTTCAATTAGCACAAGTTTGCAAATGCAACAGAAGATTACAGGTAGCAGCTGTTTGTTACACATAACTAAGCTGTCAGTCAGATGAGTTATCAGGTTTTACATTATGCTATTGATTCAAGGAGATCTGAGCCCAACCTGTGTTCAAATTGGAGAGAGAAAAAAGTTAGCATCTGGAAGTAAGCACATAGGAGCTGTTATTATAGACTCTCATATACTGCTGCTGGAATGGCAATGGAGAAAAGTCTTGAAAACAAGAAGTACGCTCCACTCAGAAACCATGTTTTGGGCTGTATTTACCATCCATTTGTCCAAGAATGGAACAGCATGAAGAAAATGGAAGCAAGGTATCTCCAAGTTCTTGTTTAGGATCAACTCTAAAGATATAGTTGCACTACAGATAAAAATCAGTTAGATAATCTAACGTAAAATTTAAAAATACAGACAACCATCAGGGCAGTAAATGGTTCGACCTTTGTCCTGATGATGCCATCTTTCCACTGCAGACACGCACAAGAATCAGTAGTCCTGAACTACCTAGAGATCAAGGATACAGTGTCAACAAGCACTGCTGAAAATAGGACACCACTCTCTTCTCTCCTGCTCGCTGCTTGGTTCTGCTCACATGCCTTCTTTTGCACTGGCCTTGGTGCAGACTGATTTCAAGCTAGGTCCCTTCAGACTATTAGAAGTGGCACAAGACTAACCCAGAAAACTGCATTTTGTGCTACATTGGCTTACTTGGTGATTATACAACTCTTGGTTTGCTGTAAAAGGAATAATCAACAACATGGCTTCAAGATAGAGTGAAGCTGACCACAGAAAAGCAAGAGCTCAGCATTTGAGTAGCAGACTGCTGCCATCTTCACTCAGTTGTCATGTGAAGCCACAGCATGCTCTTTGTAAAAGATGTCCCTGAGGGAGCTGGTTGCATGGTCAGTCTGTTAGTGTGTGTTCAAAGAAGGCCGGCACACACAGCCCAGACATACTGTCAGGTTCATTCTGACAGTGAAACCTTATGCTAAACCAGCCACCAGAAGAGGCCATCCCACCATTCCTCTTCATCCACACTCACCAATAAGCCCTGGCTCACTCACACCGGGTACAGCTTTTATTTTTGCCTCCTTGTTTAGCTTTTGTCCCCACCTGTGTGGTTCTTCATGCAGCCTTGAACTCCCGCAAGGAAAACCAAGGCAGGAACGACCAACCAGGCAGGAACGCTCACCTTTAGCAGGATCAACTTCAGCTTCTTGCTGAAACACTGTGAAAGCACACCAACAATACCACACACTTGTGTAGCTAAAGTGTAGTTAAGAGCTCACCCGCATTGTGACATTAGAAAACAAGAACAGGTGAAACATTGGGACACTTCATTTCACTCCAGAGAAATCGTGATTTGAATGGTTACTCCCTGCTCCAGACACAGCCAAGAGAAACAACACACAGCCATTTGTCATATCACCACTATCTTCCCAAGTTTTGTGATTCACTGAATCTGAAGGCAAAGCTGCCTCTGTCTTGACTGAGCATAACTTCTATTGGTGAGTTACATTCAAAATGGACCAGAGCATTTAATGATGAGCTTCAGTAGGTTCAACAGGAGCACCTAATAAGCAGGAAGTATACTACTCCACACATTACTCACTGCCATCACCAGACATAACCACCAGGTCTTTTTGGATGACAAAACCTAATTAATACAGGTCCACATCTCATCACCAAGTTATTTGAACCCTGTACTGGGATTGGACACCACAGAAAAATCCCACAAGGGATTCTCCTAAGTCAGTTACAACTGAAATTGTCCACACGTACTAAATGCAAACCCACACAGGTCCTCAATGTAAGGAAAAGAAATTTTTCACTGTGAGAACAATTAAATATTGGATGAGATTGCCCAGAGTCCTGATGGGATCTACCTCTCAAATACCTGATGGGATCTACCTCTCAAAATATTCAAGGCTATGCTTGACCATAATCTAAGGCCCCATTCATAACAGATGCCTGGACCAGACAACGTCCAGAAGCCCCTTTTGATCTAAACTCCTCTACAATCTGGTATTTCTGCATACAGCTTTCTCTATTCCATCATCCTTTTGAAGTCTATATATCCCATTATGGTTTCAATCATTCTCTATTTTAAGATGCATAAAATGCCAGCAGTAGTTACAGATATATCCACTTTTACAACAGTTTTCCTTGCGAGTACAACTCCTCACACCTACTCAAATGTAGAAATCTCAGTTTCTCTTAAGACTTAGTTGTCAACACTACAAAAGATTTTAAGTAAAAGCATTTATTTTTCCTTATGCTTTCCTTGCACAGACTATTTACATTCAGAACACAAAACTTCTGCAAAAAAGTTTTAAAGAATTAAATGCTGATAGAGTATAGCCCACTGATTGACGTGTATCTTTGGAGAAGGAAACAAGATACTTGCTGCAGCCTCAGATACTCAACGATCAAGTAAGAAACGAGATGAGGTTTAATAAAAGCAAGTGTAGAGTCTTGCACCTGGGAAGGAATAACCGCTTGTATCAGTACAGGCTGGGGGTGACCTGCGGGAGAGGAGCTCTGCAGAGGAGGACCCGAGGGTCCTGGTGGCTGACAGGTTGGCCATGAGCCAGCAGTGTGCCCTGGTGGCTAAGAGGGCCAATGGGATCCTGAGGGGCATTAAAAGGAGTGTGGCCAGCAGGTCAAAGGAAGTGATCCCCCTCCTAACTCTGCCCTGGTCAGGCCCCACCTCGAATATTGTGTCCAGTTCTGGGCTCCCTGGTCTAAGACAGACCGGGATCTCCTGGAGAGTCCAGCAGAGAGCTACGAAGATGATTAAGGGCTTGGAGCATCTCCTCTATGAGGAAAGGCTGAGTGAGCTGGGACTGTTCAGCCTTGAGAGAGGATCTGATCAATGTCTAAAAGTATCTTAAGTGTGGGACACAGGGGGACATGGCCAGCCTCTTCTCAGTGCTCTGTGGGGACAGGACAAGGGGCAATGGCCACAAGCTGGAGCACAGGAAGTTTCACACCAATACGTGGAAGAACTTTTTCCCAGTGAGGGTGACAGAGCCCTGGGACAGGCTGCCCAAGGGGTGTGGAGTCTCCTTCTCTGGAGATATTCCAGACTCGTCTGGACACCGACCTGTGCGACCTGTCCTAGGGAACCTGCTTTGGCAGGGGGGTTGGACTTGATCTCTGGAGGTCCCTTCCAACCCCTACAATTCTGATTCTGTGATCTTCTGAAAATCCTTAATTCATAGCAGAACTCTACCATTTCATAAAGACAGCTCTTATAAAGTTATCCTAAACAAAAGCACTTCAATAAAACGTAAACTGAATTTTACAAAAAAACCCAAAATAAAGCATTAACTAAAGAGATGTCAGAATGATCCACCAAGCCCAATACACAGATTTCAGCAAAGAAACAGGAGGTAACAATTAGCTGACATCATTATTTAATCACTTCAGTGTTTTTTTTCTTTACTTGACATAAGTTTGTGTAAATTCATTAGTGTGTTAGCTGCTGCTTGTATTTTTCATCAGTTTCATCCATACAAGTATTGTTTTGCCATGTCTTCTTTTCCTGAAGTAAAACTCTTGGCACTAAGTATTTTTCACTGCTGGAGTCAGCCCAACTGTTTAACATTTTCAAGAAATCAAGCAAAGCAAGTACTATTATATTTCCTAATTAGGGAGGATAACTTGCAGTCTCTAGCAATGAAATCTGTACGGACCAGTAATTTACCTGAAGTATTGCACATAGCATCCATAATTTTAGAAATACATAGATTTAAGTGTTGCAAATGTAAAAAATAAAAACATTAATTCTCTTTAGTTTAACGCTGACATCAGATTCTGTGGTTACTCTTTTTATGCAGCCATGATGTCCATGAGTGAGTCAGTTAAAGTCAGTTGGCCAGAACCCTGCATTAAGACAACTCTAGAGTATAAATGCTGTAACTTACCAAGTTATGTGACTGGGGAAAAGCGTATTTTGTGAGGACTTCAAATATATCTCTTCTACTGTGCCCTTCTTGTTTCAATGCAAACCGTAAATTTCTCATATCCTAAAACAAAGGCATTATCTTCTAAGTGAACCAAAGCAGTAAGATACTTTTATCTGATGTACAAATGCTATATTATACTCTGAACATGATTTAGACTCTGGTTGCAAAACACCTCAAACCACTGTGAACGTTCAGCTTTGTTTCTTATCCTACAAAAGAGAATAAGAGCATAAGAATTCTGAAAATAAAGCGCCACATTCTGTGTGGTGGATGCGCTGCTTTGACCAAGCCATCAAAAGTGACTGTATCTGATCCATGAAAAAGCCTCATGGGCTACAGAATGTTTGCAAGATAGGACTTACTCTGTATTTTCAAAATGAAAATTTGTCAATAATCTGTCTGGATTAGTTATTTTCACATTATTAGCATCAAAAGCAAGAAATCTGTACATTAAGTACTAAAAATCAAGTGCATGTACATCTTCCATTAATGAGTCAAAAGAAGGATCCTGAATTATCTACTGTGAACTCCCCTAGGACCATATCTTTTCAAGGCAACATAACTTTTTTGTGAGACTAAGGAAATAGAGAGAGCTGTTAGATAAGCTTTTCACTAACTCTACACCTTATAAAACTCAGTCCCATTTGAGAGGTTCTTCAGAGATTTTAGGATTATTAAAAAACTACTTTTAGAACAAATGAACTAACAAAGTAATGCAGGAATAATGCCCTACAGCAAGACTACCATGCAAAACCTCTTGTCAATTAGTAGTTTGGGCAGGAAGACCAACCCCTTCCTCGCATGCAGAGTTTAAATAGTCCTTTGTATTTCCCTGTGCAGTTCCAAAAAGCTCTTTTTAAAATCCAGCTGTGGGGAACATATGTGTTTCCATTCCTATAAATAGGTAAGCAGTGAAAAAAGGGAACTTCTATTTTTCTATTGAATTATTGGAAAGTCTTACTTTACATGTTATATCTAATCCATACGAGTTCTCCCCTCTGCTTGAAGCTCCTCCCATTTTCTCAATCCTTGAAATTACACCCAATGGAACATTCAATACCACAACCGGATCCTGCAAGGAAAGTTTGAGTAAGGAAAAGGTTCATCTGAAAAGAAGACCCAAGCAAAGTGTTCTTATGCATTCTAGAACAGAAAGCAGATGTGAAATACATACAGGAAGCAAAAGCATGTTTCTGCATTTGATCAAGTCTCCCCTCCCAACATGTTATGAAGTCTGTACAGTCACCCTACAGCCTCTACATCCCATTTAACATGCAACAAAAATACTTCATGCCTAATACAGTATGCAGGGAAAAAAGGTGGCAACACCCTAAAAGATGCCTTTTGCAACATACTTCTGATCGCCTCTACTTGATAAGACTGTTTTCTTGACAGAATAAAGTAGAACAAAATGACAAAGATTACTAGTAGAGCTGGCTGCAACCAGGAAGACCTCAGTTCAATAGTCCTAAAACTTTACTTTAAAAAAATAACTTATGGAACATAACAAGGGCATTTTATTCTCTTTCATGTTGCTGCTTATTGAACATACTACTACTCCCCCCACCCACATGAGGTTCTATTGATCAAAGTATTTTTCTTTTCCAACAGCAAGGACAATCAAAACCTTGGTTTACTGATAGCCATTTTAAAAACTATTGTACATCATTAGTTGCTGCCCTTGATCTACCAGAGACTAAGTGTAAAGAGAAGAGCTATGAAAAAAAGCTCGAACCAACAAAAGATAAACAGCATGATCAAGCTTTAATTTTACCAGGGGGAGGAAAAAAAATTTAAAAAAATAAAATCACAGTTTTTAAAGTTAAATATATTGTAAGAACTTCCATTTTTATACAGATTTCTCAGTGGCACAAAACCAATTACTATTTAGTCATGACACAATTAAGATATTGTTATTACAACCATTACAGACCATTTCAAGCAAAAAGCCTTCCATGCAATTCCATAAACTTGTGTGCCAAAACTAAAACAAATTAACTGGCCACAAAATAAAGCAAAGGCAGTGGGGGTGAAGGGAAGGGGGTTTAAAGCCAACTCATCCCATGGAAGTAATTGTGGCACATTACTCACATTTTCCACACTTCTTAGGTACAGCCTGTAGTTTGTGATGTACACTCTTCCTTTAACAGGGCCATTAAATGGACACATATAAATAACGTCCTTGTCTGTAAGAAACAACATTTCTTAAAGATTGCCATAGGAAAGAATCAGAGCTAAAGACAGCATCAGTTAAGCAAGAGTAAAATGAGAGCACTGTGCTCTCAAGAGGCACTGTGAGAGATGAATGAATTTTAGTAGTAAATCTCAATTTTGTCCACTCAAATTGGTAAAAAATTGCAGAAGTTCCATATACTAAACTCGTCCAAATAACATCAGCAGATTTCAGTAGCCTTCCCTAGACCTTCCCTCGTTAGACTTGTGGTGTCCTTTCTCAGCACCCTGTGGGAAAGGGCAGGACATAGAACGTGGAACAGCTGTAAGTGCTCCCTGAAGAATGAGCCAGTGTATTTACTGCCCCAGAACAAATACATTCTGCTGCGATACCATTACATCTTTCAGTGCTCTGTAACCAATTCTGCACTGTAGTATGGAGTTCAGGTTGCAAAGCGTTGAGGGAGCTTACTGTCCTGCAGAGAAACATGATGTTTCAATTGGAGGCAGACACAGCAAGGCCATCTGCAGTGTTTCAGCAAGGCCAGTAACAAAACAAATACTAACATGCACGACTCAAAAAAAGAAAGATTTAACTGAAGCAATGACATTAAAGACTTCAGAAGCACTACAAACCACCTATTTCTGCCTACCCATTTCTTTAGCCCAATCTATTTATCTGCTTTCCGCAACAAGCACCCTCCTTCAAGCATGCTCCTAAACACACACCACATTAGGCAGCTACAGCTTCATACCTGTAACTCTAGTCTCTCCTGGCAGACGAGGTATTTCTTCATTTTGTTCCCAGTTTGTTCCATCTTTTAGAGACTAAAGAAAGAGAAGTACAATTTCAAGGTCAAACAGATCTGAAATAGAAGCATGTTTTGGTCTTTCTCCTTCTAAAAGGATAGTTGACTACATTTACATTAAATTTCTGGCCTGTCAGTTCTCTGAAAGTTTTGAGCACTGAATTTTCCAAATATGCTGGGCTTGGAATAACGAATAAATTGAAATCACTTAAACAACATACACAGTCTAATTTCTGATTTTCCCATGTTCAGTAGTTTTTAAGAATGATAAGAATTTTTTTTATTAATAGAAAATATTTTTTGTTTTTAAAGAAGTGCTTAAGAAGCTAAATAAAACTTTAGTTTTTATTTTCTTGCACTAAGGTTACATTTTCTTCAGTCAGGCAGCATCAAAAAGCAGAGGGGAGTTCCATCTAGATTGTTTCAATGTATTTCCCACTATAGATACAACATTTTAAAACTGAATCTGCCAAACACGACTACGTATAACTTATCAACTACAGGATAAAAATCCTTCTACATCAAAGAGCCAAAAGTTTTCAAGAATGCCACAGAATATTTCAATGCACAAAGCAAGGATACAAGTATATTAGACCCAGTTTCAAGTGGGCTATTGTAATTTGCGATACAGAAAATATTTCACCCCTCCACCCTGAAAGATATTTAAATCAGCTTAGTTAAGTGCATTAGAATTTTAGCAACAAAAATATGTACATATGTTCAAGTGGTATGTCACCCAAATCCCCTACTCATTCAATTTTTCTACCCAAATATGATGTTCTCTGGGACCTCTGATGTTTAAAAAAAACCAACCATAAAAAAAGCTTGCACTCACCCTTTTACTTGAGGAATTCTCCAAGGAGTTTGAATTATATTTAGGTGTTGATGATGAGGCCATACTGGGTATCTGATGAGAAAGCAGAATTGGAGATTTAAACTTCCTCTTGGACTACGTAATAGTTACAGGAGACATTTTAGACTGTGGAGGTCCACAGGTAAGCATCAAGGGCTTCCAAGAATGTTTTGCAAGTTACTCTTAATTAAAAAAAGTTACCCAATGCCTTGTAATTGATGGTCACTAAAAGCACCCAAATCTAAGATGAAATTCATTACTAGCTCTGGGTTTGGTCCCTATTATAAGGAATATTCTGACTCAAGCTGTATTTGGGAATTCAGTTGTTTGCATACTATTATTAGTTTAGTCAATGGTCATTAGAGTGCTTGTTTTAAGCAACAGGATACACATACTATGGAATACAACCTACTTGGAGCACCTGTATTAAGACTTTTATTTTAGGACAAAAGGAACAAACCACAAAATTATAGCACAGCTCTTGAAATCCTGAGAAACACTCAAGCATTTCATGTTAAAAAAAGGGGGGTGGGGGAAGGAGGGAAGAAGAAAGCAGGAGTTCCACAGGACTTCTACATTTAAAAACAACCCCTCACTTCAGTAACTGAACCTTCAGCTAGCACACCAGAAGGGGGAGTGTCCAGCCTTCTGGTCCCAATAGCCTTGATACGTTTAAAAGAAAAGAATACCGATTAAAGGCAGAATCGCATGATACAGGATTCCTCATCTTAATCATTTCCTGACATTGCACAGGGGATGCCTAGAACACGCGCTGGGAAAGTGCCGGTACCTGAAGGTGCTCCACACAGCAACTTCCAACTAAAGCTTCCCTTTCCCTTGGCACAGGCCGTCCACCAAGCCCACGGACACCACACAGCAGTCTCAAAGAGCTCATGCCTGGTCCTTTGGGGACGGGGTGGAGGTGATTACAGATCACAGTGTTTGCTTCTCTTCCATAAATGAAATGTTGTAGCTTTAAATAAGCACTTTATGTCCCCTCTCAATGCTGAAAAAACTTTGCAGGGATCCCTCTGCACCAGGATAGCTCAGCCCAGGCTCACAGTGACACTGCAACAGTCCTACACATGCAATAGCAACACAATGAACTGCAAGAAACAAAAAGCTCTGAGGTTAGCACACAGGACGTACACGTGCCTGTGCAGGAAGAGGGTAAAAACCCACAACCTGAAGTTCCACTGGTTTGTTACCGCCTTACAGTGTCCCAGTCCTCCATACCTCAAAGAAAACATGACAAACTTGACATCATGCTTAGAACTGTCATCTTCAGTGATACAGCTTATCAGTATAAGCATCACATCCCTCCACAAAAGCTTTCAGAAGACATGAGTTGAATGCTTTGACTACAAAAAAAAATCTTAGAAGATTAAGATATTTTCAGTTTTTCCTTGCAGTATCTTACACATAATATTATATATAAAACTTGGGGTAGATTTAACTTTTTCTCTATTGCTACATTAACTTGTGAACATCTGTGTTCAGATTACTTCCCTTAATTTACAGAAATTTACATTTTCTAATAACCAGATATCTATAAGAAAAAGGTGTATTTGCTCATAAGTTTGGTTTAAAATGTTTTCCATATGAAGTGGGGTTTTGTCATATTTTAAGTGAGAAATACCAGGTGAAACAAAGACACAGCAGCCCCAGTTTTCTATGTCAGCATAGAAAAAGGTTTTAACTAGAGCCCACGTAAATTTAAATTAAGGCTGCCCCAACCACGAGACATAAGTGAGCATAAACAAGCCCTAGAAAAGTGACTTTTCAAAGCAGCCGCAACCCCGTATCAATCTGCACTGCCAAACGGAAGTTTGGCTGCAGCAGGTACAGGCACACCCAAGCTAGCTGGCGATCGTGCAGCCACAGTCACTCCACCAGCGATGCCACAGAAAGACGAGCTTCAGCAGAGGTCAGGGGAGACCCCAGCACCCTGGACTCTCACCTCTGCCAAACTGCTGCCTAAGCTCCTAAGAACAAAAGCCTGTTCCGGCATTCCTTATACCTTTCAACACTCCCTCCGGTCATACAGTAGTCCTGCTGTGCAGGGGCAACAGTATGAAGTGCTTTAAAAGCCTTCTGAGCCCTCCTTTGCTTTCTAGGTTATCTCCTCCCTTACTCCACATTAAGTTTTGGCTGAGCCATAGCATTACAGGAGGTGAGTTAGGATTCTGAAAGAATCCTCTGACTCCAGAACACTAACTTTTCCACACTTCAGTGTAACTTAAAAGCAATATGCAGAGATTTTCAAGACTCTCAGAAAAATTCCACTTTGCAGAACCTGACAGTACAACAGGACAGCACTGGCATCCCCTCCAGACTGTCACCGCACAGGAACAAGCCTCCGTGTGTGTCTGTGTGGGTGTATAACCTTACTTCTTACACATTTCCCCCAACCCTCCTCATTTCTTTAGACACACTCCACTGTGGAAATTAATTCACTCACTGACCTCAATTTCTATAGAATTTCATTACAGAATTACAATCAACTACTCTGTTTCATTTCCAATGCTTTAATGATGCAGATTAGACTTCAGAGCTAATTAAGTTGAATAAATGTGTATTGAAGGTAAGGTATTATCTGGGATTTTTTTCAATGCAAACATTTTCACTAAAATTAATGCAAGTTATTTCATCAGTATGTAAGTGAAATAATTTTTTTAATGCTGCTTAAATTTTGCTTTGAAATCCAAGCATACTTTAAAAACCTAAATACTAATAAATCCACACTTCCCTGATTTCTATAGTAAACTATGGTCAAGTAATGAAACTTTACATTACAGAACACCCATTAGACAGCATTTAGAACATTGTCCCCTTTTGGACCGCAGTACAAGACACACTCTGATAAACTGCAGCAAGATCAGCAGAGGGTGGCCAAGAGGATGAAGACCTGGAGCACCTGACCAAAAACAAAAGGCTGAGGGAGTGGAGAATCGTTCAGCCTGAAGAAGAGACTGACAGTTTCACAGTTAGCCATAGGTGCCTTTGAGATGGTTACTGAGAAGACATGGCCAGGGTCTCAAAGTGATGAGAACACAAGAAACAACAGAAATTAGATTCCAATTTGATTTTAAAAAACCCAACAAAAAATGCACTTATTTTTGCACTGTAAGGTCAGTGAGGCAGTGAATACAGGACCCAGTCTCCATCCTCAAAGGTTTTTAAGACCCAACGGAATAAATCTTTGAGCAACTGTGTCTGATCCTGGTTTGAGCAAAGCCTTGAACTAGAGATTTCCTGAAGTCCTTTCCAACTGGAGTTACCCCCTGCTTCTGTGATCTTCAGGCAACAGACAAGATGAAGTTCTCATTTAAAAGTACCCACCAAACAAGAACACACCCTCAAAGAAGTGGCCTCTTCTATATCAAGAGAGCAAAAAAGTTTTCAAAAACATTTAAAATTAACATGAAAGATTTCCTTTTATAACATTATTCCTTTTTCTGTCAAATTGTAGAAGCAGCTTCTGGCAACCTCCCAAAGTAATATTGCCATGAACAATTCAAAAACATACTCCATCATAGTCTTAAAATAGCTACAACTTTCTCATTATCATGGAGCAGCAGTAGTCCTTCCACACAGGGAGAAATCTTGCAAGTAGTTTTCCACTGCAAATACATTTTATGCCCCAGCATCACCCGTATCTACTTCTGTACTTGCATAAAAGCTGAAAGCTGAACAAACCTGATGTTTTTCAGCAGCCTGACAGAAATACAATTATTCCACAAATTTAAAATAAATCAGACAGCTCTGTTTATGATACTCTGCAGTTACAAACAGTTGATGATTCTTCCCCAAATCTAGAATAACAAGGAGACAAAGCAATTTTACCGGATTTAACTTGAGCTAATAAACAAAGCTTTGTTAAAGTTACCAGAACTTAATATAGTAACACTACCAAGAAATGTAGGCTCCAGTGATCTTACAATAACAATTAAACTACTTGGAATCTGTATTTTCATTAAAGATTATATTTAGACTTCTTCTTCCTAGGATTCATGGGAACAGAGGCACAATAACATTGGACAGGGTAGGTACCGAAGGACAGATTTTCAGCAGTCAGTTGAAGGATCTACCTGCTCTTTATGAATAAATGCTGACAGACACCAGCACATGCCCATACAGCAAATCTAAATAAACAGTAAAACATGTAAATGAGCTTTTGAGATTTAAGAAACCTGAAATGACCAGGTACTCTTTCTTTAATGTTCTTCACTGCCAACAGGTTATAGGATGTGTGCAGTGCTGTTTGGAAAGACCACCAAGACTCTACTAAGCCACGTTTAAATCAACAACCTGATGAAACTAGTTCTTATTGTTTATGACCCAGGAACAAATTAAAGCTCATTTGCTGATCCTTTTAAGGCTTCATCTTCACACCAGGACCACACCAAACTGTCATGCATCTAAGCCATGCTCGTGTTGACCTAAAATCTTCACACATCTTGTGCCCAATCACAATATAATCTGCATCTGCCAATGGTCCACTACCACAAACATCTGAGATCAACTAAACTGCATGAAGGACATTCTAGCACCACTTTTCAGATATTTAGTATTTTTGACCCTACATTACTGGATTAAAGCTTTGGAAAAACACTTTAAAATTTATACCTCTATCAATCATTTGGAGCGTCAATTTTGACAGCACTTAACATAAAAAAGTTTTTAAACTTTATATAGTCTATAATGTTCAGCATGTTAATCTGGGAAGAGTGAGGAAATTAAACTGCTAAATTACCACATCCAGAAGATATTTACAGAATATACTGAGCAAGAGGTAAACACGATGAAAACACATTAGTGGCACATATTATAGTTGAAACAGTTATTTTGTGGGGGTGTGTCCTGTGTGTGTGTATGTGGGCAACTGAATAAGCATGAGAATTACTTGCTTTTACCAGAATCAGACTTATCAATTTGGTAAAAATGACATCAAAAAGTTCAGCTGAACGTTTTCTAGAAGCATTCCCATTTCTGTCACACATCAATAACCACGACACAGGGCAATAACAAAGTTCTCATAATTCTGCTCCAGATAATGATTTGTGCAAGAATGATAAAAGAGACTTCACAGCTCCAAGGCCTCTCCAGAAAATATAGTTAGAAGATTTCCTAAGCCACTTCTTTTGCTCTAATTCACAAAACAATTAGAGCCCTTCTAAAAAGTGTTACAGTTACAACTGGACCATTCTGTGGCACTTGAAAGTGATCAGTGCACCTGCTTAACAATTTAAGATCTGCAAGGCATCTGCCAGTCTACATAGAAATAATTTTCATAGTCAGACCTGATACCAAATAATTATTTCAAAGAGAAGAAAAATAGTATTATATTAATAAATAATTTTTCATTGTTCTTGAGATGTAAGTGTAAGTCAGTGTGGGTATACAGAAAAAGCTGCTTGCACCCTCATTTAAACAGAAGATACAAAAAAATGGAAAAGCAGGTTTATAAGGACAACGTATGCTGGTGTTACACAAAGACTGTAGAATTGTATTTGGTATGGTAACAACCTACAGAACCAGTATGAATACAATGCCTCGTCCTTCACAGAATAAAATTAAAAGCATAAAATACAAAGTCCTAAAACGAAAACCACATCTATCACCACTGCAACTGCCCAGAAGAGATAATGCATAATACATAGGTTTTCAGAAAGAACATATAGAAAAGAGCAGAACCCTAGGAATTTCTAGGACAGTAGGAAAAATAAGCTAAGACAACCATGAAAGAAGAAGGGGGAAAAAAGTATTTCATCCTAAGTATTAGCAGAAAGGAACATAAATCCATTTAAAAAAAAAATACAGAAAAGCAACAGTCCTGAAGGCTCAAGCCAACAACAGCATCTAGGTTAATTCAGCAACTCTGATGTGGTACCAGCATACTTAACACTAGTAAATCAGCATTTAATTTAATGAAGTCAGAAATAGTCATTCATCTCATTAAAGGTCAGTAACATTCTAGAACCAGATATAAAGATACACAAGGACACAAAACAAGACACAAGAAAGACCTACAACCATGAAGGCAGTTTTCCAGACATCAGCTGTCCCTAACCAAATAGCACCCATCAACCAACAAGAAACACTGTCAGACCAAAGTGCTATGACCAACTAATCAAGTCCACAGAAATAAATATTTCATACTAATTTAATCAGTTGTATTTTAGCACAAATGAACTCTACTCAGTAACAGAAACAAAAATAAGGTATAAGTTTAAGAGAGGTAAAAAGTACCACAAGGCACAGCATTCCAGTTTCAAACAGATAAAGCTAAAAAATAAACCACAAAAAACCCACACAAACTCCATGGCACAGAAATACTTGCTTATACTTATTTCCAAAGGTAATTAAAAACCCATTAAAGGTTCCTGCAACAGTGCAAGATACCAATGCAGGGGGCTTTTAGAAACAAACATTTTTTTTTTTAAACAATCATAGAATAGTTTGGGTTGGAAGGGATATCTTCAACTAGATCAGGTTGCTCAGAGCACTGTCCAACCTGACCTTGAACTTCTCCAGGGGGAAGCATCCATCCATCCCTGGAGCATCTACCACCTCCCTGAGCAACCCGTTCCAGTGTTTCACCACCCTCATCACAAAACATTTCTTCCTTACACCTAGTCTAAATCTACCCACTTCTAGTTTAAAACCACTATCCCTTGTCCTATTGCTACAGGACCTATTAAAAAGTCTGTCCCCATCTTTCTTAAAAGCCCCCTTTAAGTACTGGAAGGCTGCTGTAAGGTCTCCCAAGAATCTTCTCTTCTCCAGGCTAAACAAGCCCAACTCAGCCTGTCTTCACAGGAGTGGTGCACCAGCCCTCTAATCATAACGCTAACAGTGTCACTCATGCTCTCTGACCTGATACATTTAGACTGCTTAACTAAAAGAGATATTAACATTTAAAAGTCATACAATATTGACATGTCTCTAGCAATGCCAATTCAGACACCATAGTTCCATGTGTTTAATTGTGGCCAGTAGCAACTAGCTGTAACTTGTTATGCAACTGATGGCAAAGAGAAAGAAAGGAAGACTGATGTACCTGAGAGACATGTCATTTAAACAGGAAAAGAAAGAGGATCTATTAAACCACTTAAGAGAACACTTATGATTTCTTACCGTCAGTGTTCAAGGACAAACCATACCTATGATGTACACCCACAAACCACCTTTGCTTCTACCTGCACTTAGTCCAGAGTGGATCCCTGAAGTCATCATGGATTGCTAGATCACAGAATCTATTTCTTCTTTACCACCTCAATTACAGGGTATAAAATCCTTCCAAGTGCAACCTTTTAGTAATGGAGTCCACAGCCCTTGCCTCTCATCAAAGGGATCCTCATGATTTTACTGATCTGAGACTGGATTATGTGACTAACGAGTCTTCTCCCTTAGTCTACATGATAGTCCCATTCACACGTACTTACTAAATCTACATTTTCCAGGGAAACCATATAAGCTTTCCAGTCTCTTTGAAAGCCTTCTCAATTCAAGCCGTAACTAGAACACTAAAAGCATGCCAGCAATACAAGCACTTCTCAATGGGATACTGCGCATGTAGAACACATACTACTATTTTTGCCTTCTGCACTGAATTTTCTGAGACAGTTAATCAAATCCACCACTAAAGCATTATAAAAATGTCTGCATCCTACCAAAAAAAGTATCAAAAAACCCCAACCCAAACAACTTGCAATCTGGAGTTAACATGTTTGCTAAGTGCCAATTCTTCAGAGGGCTTCCCATCGTTAAGAAAATGTACTCCAGAACCCTGATTCTCTGCTAGACTGTGAACACCAAGCTGTACAACTCAACATGGGCTGCACATTGAATTTGTTTGCAATCAGGAATGCTTCCTCTTCCAGAAAAAGCATTTTCTTGTTCCCTAATGTACTCTGTATTTGAAAGGCCAAATCATTGTTCCCAGTAGACTCAATATGAACAGGCACAAGCAAACAACAGAATAGTCAAGTGACTGCTAATTCAGCAAGCAAATTAGAAATGTGCCAGTTGCCTGCCCACTCCTATTTTACAGGCTTGCTACACCAGGTAGTTATGAAGATATTAGAAGAAAGCCCTCGCACTAACAAAACCCAGTATCATAGCTTCACAAAATCACAGAATACACTAAGTTGGAAAGGACCCATGAGGATCATCGAGTCCAACTCCTGGCTCCACACAGGGCCAGCCAAGTCAGAGAGTGGAGCTGAGTGGAACTTCCTGACTACAAAATTCTACAAATGGCAGCATGTAGCAACTGCCTGGCAGAAAGTTAGGCAAATATTTTCTCAGTGCCACTGCATCCTATCTGCTTCTGTGTATGCTTTTCTTTACAAAGAGATATTGTCATTTGCCCGTGGAAATCAGATATTGAATAAATCGTAACTGGAGGAAGCACAAAAAAAATTAAAGTCTTCAGTATTGTCTTGATGGATATTTCTCCTGTCTCCAGCTGAAGGTTTTTCTTTTATCATATTCTTAACTTCTCATGGAATTTGACTCCCACTCTATCTTCAAAGTGAATTACAACTTCCAACAAGACCTAACACAAAACTTTGTAACATTACTTTTTCTAATTATCAACCCAATTGCTTCCTCCTTTCAAATTATATTGCAAATATAGCTTAGGGTGATATCCCTGGCTTTCATCCTGGCAAGCTTTCTTGTCAAAGAATTACAAACTCTCTCACAAAGAGAGACTATACAGTAGGACACATGCCATCATGGACACTAACTTACCTGCTGGTGGACTCTGATCTGCTAGGTATTTATCGTGCTTTGTATCACAGTAGCAAGGAAAAGCAGCACCTACTTCAGTGGTAATAAATACAATTATTTGCTAAGGTCTGTTCTTCTAGCAATTCTTAGTTGTCTATTCCTTGTAATTCACGCTAATGATTATTTCTTCCACTTGCACTTGCTCATTGCTTCTCCTGTGTTTGTTCTATGCATAATATCTTTCTCTTGCCATGATTATCTTTTTCCCTAACTTTCTTAATATTTACTCTGGGAACTTGGCTCTAAAGTGAAGGTTCAGCCACGTCAGCAGATCAAAGCAAGGAATAGTTTCCCCTCTATGCATGTAGCTCTGTATGGCAAGTAGCTGTTAAATCTAGCTACGTTAGATGGCACAACAGAAGCAAGCGGGGTTTTTTTTAGGAACCATTTGTCACATTACCTCTAGAATCAGCATTACATCTGTAGGAAACCTATGCCTGAAGGCTGATCAGTGGCTTTCTAAACCCACCCAGCCTATTTTCTCTACCCTGCAACCCCTGCAGGGAATGTATACCTCCCACATTGTCAAAAGCTGATGTGGTTGACAGGAAAGCCTATGGGATAGCAAATACAGCTTCAAAGTTTTCTATTAAGAAAGCCTTCAGTTGCTCTCTGCTCATTCTTCTTGAAAGATATCCCCTCAGGCCACTGCAGTCCCATTGCTAAAGATTTAACCGATGATTCCACAAGAGAAATGGAAATTGTATCTGTTATATAATGATATACCGCATAAAAACCCGACACTGTAACAGTTAAAACAACATCCCTTCCTTAGGCTTTCCTCCAACTTTCCTTTGAGAACATATACATCCTCATTCATCTGCTGTTTAGTTCCTTCTTGAATTGCTTCTCTGAACACATGTAATACCACAGACAAAGTACCTTTCTGAGCCTCTCTCTGTTTAAAAAGAAGGTAGACTAAGGACTAAGTCATACACAAACTGTTCTTTGCTCCAACCCCCAGGAAAGGAGAGATTGGGATTGGCCAGTCATTCATGGGGCAGCACCACACTTGAAAGAGAGCAGACCCAAAAGTAACAGGCAGGCACTTCACCAGGCACAGTCTGATAGTTCTGTATTCCACATGTGCCTACGTGTACTATGCATTAATGGGTCCACTCACATCACACCGGGCGAACTACACAACCCAGCAAAGAGGTTACTTCAATCCATTACTTCAATTTTGTTGAAAAACATGCCCCCCATCATACACAGAAGCATAACCCAGCCTACTTGAAGACACTTACTTTTGCTTTCTCTTGCTCCAAAGCCTCCAGGTTTAGTAAGTCATTTCAGCTGTAGAAAATATCTACATGCTCACTTCAGTGTGAGATGAGAGGACAGCACATGCATTCCTTCAACTTCCAAACAGCATTTGCCTTTTGTGCTGTAGCTGCTCCCTGACAGGAACAGAACAGGTAGGAAGACATTGTTAGCACTGCCACAATATTTCAATTGACATTATTTTTTAAAAAACTTCAGAAAGGAAGCAAAACCCCAGAATAGTTGCTACTAAAAACACTCTGGAAAAAGGAAACAAACAGTACGAGTTCTTTTTGTGGTTTATTTTGTGTCAGGAGATTTGGCATCAAGTAGTTGGAACTGAGAACTACTTTCTCTCTAAAACTTTAAGATACAGTTCTGAAATGTTTCTAGTGTGTAAATATTATGCAAACTTTTAACCAAGCTCGTGTTCCCCATACATACTTGGGCACCTTTCTGCACACAGTTAGGCATTTTCACTCTCATCCCTTCCCAAAGAATACCACCATTTATTTGTTTCTTTTCCCAAGTACATTCCAGAATGACTTTCCTATGAATGCTGCTATGTAACTTGGCAAGGTCAGAAGGAACGGACGATGAAACAAGCCTTACTTTTACCTGATTCAATTCCTTAGAAAAAAACCAGTATTTGTCTCCTTTAAAAAAAAAAAATCCATGACATTGCAGTTACTTCTCATTAAACTAGTCTTGCATTCTAAATTAACTATAGTCAGTTAATACATTAACTCTACATAAGGAGAATACGTTAACACTAGAGTTTGCTCAACCTCAATGATGCTACAAGCCCATCTCTTCAGCAAACACATCTTTTGGAAGTTTCCTTCTGACCAAGCATAGCATGAGTAACAGTGGGAAAAGGGAAAATCCTGCATTTGATTGAAAACATCTCTGTATCTCACCTCTTGTGACATTTGCCACACAACGATGATACAGACCCAAACGTTCTGCGTGTTAAGGCTCATTGCACCTACCACCAACTGTACAGCCTAGCTTTTTTAACCACCTAAACCACAAATTAACATTAAAAATAAAACTATAGCAGGAAAGACATTCTGGTTTTGCTCAGTACTAATCCTGTATCATGAGGTATCTGCCCTTCAAATAGGGTTAATGATAAACACGATACACATGATTACTAGCAAGCAGTGAGCACAATACTGCCCCAAAACAGGCATTATGCACTGCTTTTTACACATAGGCAGTTCAGACTAGCATCTATTATAACAAGTCAATCTACAGGCCAACTACAAACCACTTAACAGCTATGCAATTTTTGTACCTTTGCCTACGTTACTTCCTATCGTACCGAGAAAAACAGGGCTTTCTGTGAAAAGAAAACAAAGCTAATACCCTCCTTGTGCTCTTATTTACATGTACATCTGAAAAAAACACCACCACAAAAAAACCCCAACCCCCCAAAACAACAAAACAACAACCATGTCAACCAAAACCCACCAGTGACACAAAGTAGGAATTATGCTTTTTGACCAGCGAGGGGAAACAGTCTATCATCACGAGTCATTTCTTGGTTTAAACCAACTGAAAAGTTTGCTCCGAAATGGAAGGTTTCAGCTTCTCAGCTGTGAACACTGAAACGAGTCACATGCCTCAGAACAAAATTTAAGCCAGTCAGAAACTAATGGCACTGCGGCTGGCAAGTCTGAAAGCGAATCAAGAGCGCCTCAACCACTTTCGTATCGCAGGAGAGATTTTGTTTTTACGGGAAAGGTAAAAATTACAGCTCGAAGCCGCCCTCGCGAAGCCGCGACGCTGGGCTCTGCGCTTCAGCAACGCCTCACGCCCAGCCTGATTCAGCACATCAGGGCGTGTGTCAGAAGCCGAACAGCAACAAACAGCCCCAGCAGCCGAGAGCCACCAGCCGCAGGGCCCCGCCGGCCGCTTCGCTTCGCTGGTGGCCGCAGGTGACTGCCGGGGCCCACTGAGGATGCGGGGCTCCCAAAGCGCTCAGGACGGCGGGTGAGTCCCTCGCAAAAGCCCGCAGCAGCCCCCAGACCACCGCGGCGGGCAGGAGGAAAGCGAGGGCAGACGCGAGGCGCGCCGTGCCCTGAGGGCAAGGGGCCGGGCCGGAGGGAAGGCCCGACCCGGCAGCCGCCCCTTCCCGGGCGTACCGGCGGAGGGGGACGGGAGGAAAGGTTCCCCAGCGCGGCGAGAGGCCGCGGTGAGGGGCCGGGGCGCGGGGTCAGGCGCGGAGCCCACAGGGGCAGCCCCACTGCTCAACCGGGGTCCCACAGAGACTCACCGCGACGCGGCCGCCGTCGCCGCCGGCCCGAGTGCGGCGCCGAGCGCTCC
>VZTU01027191.1:57325-94060 GCA_013400835.1 Zapornia atra | reverse complement strand
GGGAAGTGTAGGCCGCGGCGCCTGCCGGGAAGGGAAGTGGGCCGCGCGCCGCGGGGCCTGCCGGGAAAGGTAGTCCCAGAGGTGCTCGCTGCCCGGGGGCGGTGGCAGGAAGGAGTCGTCTGGGGCCGTGCGGGAGGGGCGGGGGCGACGGCCACGGGCGGCGGTGCGGAGCCCTTCCACAGCACCGTCCCTAGCCAAGCACAGCGTCCTTCAATGCAACAGCCAGGAAAAGGAGAGGAGGGGAGGGGAGGGGAGGGAGGAAACACATGAGGCTGATGATCGATGGCCGTGCATGATCGGAGACATCCCAGCGGCCCAAGCCTTCTGGCTGCTCCCTGCCTGCAAAATTATAAGAAGTAAAATAACTGGTGATGCCGGTGCCAGGAGGTTTATTCATGTAAGAGTAAAAAAAAAAGAACCCCAAACCAAGAACCCCTTGTGAAAGGGTCTGTTGCCACCACGCAGAGAGCAGCTGTGCACATCTAGAGGGCAAGGTGGTGATTCCAGGTTCCTGTGTTCTCTGATGCTGTGTGCTCTTAGGAAAAGGGGATCTGTGATATTATAAAACATTTCTGATGATATAAAACATCTTTTTGAGTTAAAACAACTGTGTCCAGCTTCTCCAGTGATGTGGCCAGCTCTAACGTTCCCCTGTCAGTAGAAGGACAGGACTGGATACCACAAAAGAGCTGGTCAGAGGAAAAAACAAAACAAAACAAAACAAAAAACCACCCCCAAAAAACCCACCAAAGTAACCCTGGGTTCCTTCATGATCCCAGGCGATTTGGAGCTTAACCCAGATCTCACAGTTCCAGCCGTGCCCACCTCACCAGCATGGTGCCAGCACTTGCTCCTTTGGGAGGAAAAATCACCATCTGCCAGTTTGCAAGCATCACACCAACAACCACTGCCTCTGCTTTTCTGTATCTTCCTGAAAAAAAATCTTTCTCCAGCTTAATTTTGCCAGTTGTTTGTTGTCTATGAGCAGAGAGTTAGTTACACTATCTGAAGAGCCAACTCTGGGCTAAGGTGCTTGGAGGTGAACCATGTATTTATTTGTACCAGCCAGGATGTACTTTCAGAAGGAGCCACACAACAAACATCTTTACATTAATTTTATTCATTACTTTTAGGTGTCTCCGTTGCTATCAACAATTTACATCTTGAATTCCAAAAGACTTCAGAAAATCAAAACCAAAAAACCACAAGGGAATTGGGCTGGTGCCCTGTACGATGGAAAAATTGTTTTAGGAGTAAGAAACATTTTTCCACAGTAAGCATAAAAATGTGTGTTTTACATTAATAATCAGCAGAAGCAAGCAGTGAGCTAAAGGAGAGGAAATGTTAGTTCACCTCCGTCACACAAGACCATCTTGTCTGCTGTCTTCTGGGACGATATGCCTTTGCTTCTGACATCATCCTTTCAGTAAAGGGTACCTAGAAAATTCACTGATGCAATTTTGAAGTCTTGCTTTGATTGATTTCAGTGTGTTATTTCCAACTGTAATGATAAATCAATGTATTGGTTTATATATATATACATTTATATGTACAGGTATACATTTATTGGTGTACATATATGTCTGTGTGTATACCTAGAGGATCCTTCTTATTTGATCATTCATTCAAGGTTTCATTCAGATCACATTTTAAAGCTTTTCTCTAACATCATGAAAGCTAGAATTTATTTTTGCCTTGCTCATTTCTGGTACTTCGTGGCCACATCACTAAAAGTGCTCTCCACAAATGCTCTCATAAATTTCTTTCCATCAATTTTGCCCTAAATCTTTTCCAACCTTGGCTTGTGTCTCTGTTACCTTCTTGTGACTGTTCAGTGGGACTGCACGCTGTCACAAATGTCCTGTGAGCCCTACACTAGCATGGTCAGATGCCCAAAGATGATGTGAACTGTGCTTTGAGCCACCTGACTTGTGATTCACCCGATGGCTATTTGGATCTGCAAGGGCGGGTGTTATTCCAGTTTGGTGTGTGAGTGGGTTCTGGGATGTTTAGGCTGTCTGTATTTCTGAGCCTGGTCTTCGTTCTTTTGTATTGCAGCATATGGTGCCTGGGTCGTAATCAGCCCAGACGGCACACAAATACTCCAGCCTCCAATCCCTGGACCATCTGGATAAAAACTGGTTAATTGACAACCCTAATGTCATTTTAAGCTCAGTGTAGCTAAAAGAGTGTCGAGTCTTCTCCCACAAGTACTCTCTACTTTATCTATTACACTATTATCTGCCTGTATGTAATCATCTTTGACTCAGACCTTTCCCTAGTCCTTTATGTTCAGACTGTATCTAAATCTGTCCATAAGCTAAAACTCCTATCTTCTCCAATCTCAATTACCACAACGTCCTTTCCTTTGGCCTTGGAAAACACAACCTTGTCTTGCTCATACATATGCCACAAACACCATTTTTCTTAGTCTCATTTTCAGGGTGTTACTCCTCTTTCCATCCCCACGCTGGCTCAGCCTGCTCTGTCGTGTTGGTCCTTTACCTACGTGTCTTTACTTTGCACTCAGCGGCGATTCCCATTCGCTGCCAGGATCTAACTGCAAACGGTCAGCTCATGATGCCAGCTTTCACAACCCACGTGTAACACGCTTAAACAGCTTCTTTTCTGCATTCTTTTAGCTGTTTTTTATTGCCACAGATCCTACCAACAGCCCAGAAGTTACTCATCATTTTGCCTCCAAACTGTCTTTAAAACTTTTCTTTTCTGCAACATCTATGATACAGTGTCACATCTTTATGCTATCTGTCCTGCCTGTATTCCTGAAGTCTCTTGCTTCATACTTTGGAAAGCTCTTGGGACAGGACCATCCTTTGAGCTGAGTCTGATGCCTCACAGGGTCTTGTAGCACTATTGTAATACAAATAATAAATATGCATGTGGAACTGGGATGCCAGGGAGAACTGAGGTATTATGAGATTGCTGACAACAAAATGCAATTTGGGATCATAACCGTACCTGATAATAATATTAACTTCCTTTCCTACTCTTCTGGAGAGTAAGGGGAGGCAAAACTAAGTGGAGGTGAGCAGTCTGCATCTTTCAATGAAGCCCATAGGTCAAGTTAAGGATGATTTATATCCATGTACCTTGCAACAATTTTCACTTGGCTGTAGTTGCTGTTGTGACAGGTAAAATGGGAAAGACAATGTAGTGTTGAATGTATCACACATACATGTGTCTGTATGTTTACATGTACTTTTTTTCTTTCACAAGTTCTATTTTAGAAAAGACATGGTACATCAGTGATTCTGCTTTTCTAGCACTGTGCCACTTTGCTTCCCGTTATTGTCCTTTGTTTGCTAACTTGATGTTTATTTTTGTCTCTGCTAAATAAAGACTGCCAGATTTAGTTCTTTTAAGCTGTACTTTAAGACCTCTTTAACCTATTTCTAGCTAGCTTTTCCCTCAATTAGCCTAATCGTTTCTTTATCAAGTAACATGTTGCCAAATAAAACACCTATAGCACCCTAAAAAAAATAATAATCTCCCTTGCTGCTTGACTCACAACAGCAATAAGGTGAGTTATGTAAGAGGCTTGTGGTATTTCTGGATCCTGCAACTCCCAAGGGCTGGAAATAGCAATTGTATTTTGGGAACCATTTTCAGAAACACTGACTGAATGTGCGTACATGTCAGGCTGAAATCAGGCAGATGCGAACTTTCACATACCTGGGTATTGCATGTGCAGCTCTGCTGTCACCAAAAGCTGGCACGGGGCAACAGAAGCATACATATATGTGTATACATACATGGATATATACACACCCACCCACTGTGTCAGATACCTCCTATTATACGCTGACTCTTTGTCTTCAGAGAGAGAGAAAATTAATACCAGGTACTTGCTGATTCTGTATTTAGGTAGGAAAAAAACCCCCCAACCCATTATTTTTTCCGTGCAAATATTAGAAAGCAGCTAGTAGTTTTGTTTGAGAAATAGCTGCATTTCACAGGAAGGCAAACTCATTCTTACATGTATCATACCTAATTTGCATAGTCACTAAAGGTTTTAAGAGAACTGGAATGAAATTGGATGAAAAGAACCAACCAAATGGAAGTTAGTAATAGCCACTGAATTAACAGAACCGTTAGTAGAATTCATTTTAATACTGTCAGAACAATGCCCCAAATTAAGAGAAATAGAAGAAAAGCCACTTAAATTAAATAGCACACAAAGGAATAAGCTGCCAGTACACCTAATTGCAAATTGCAGTAGAAAGTTACCTGCTAAATGTGTAAATATAGTTCATCAAACAGAAAGACCTTTTAGACTAATACCTGCTAAATGCTTTGCTTTTACTCTGTGCTCTGAAGTTCTCTGAAGGGCTGAGGTTTCACTCAGATCCCAAAAGAACTCCAGTGACACGGGACAGCTGAGACTACAGTGGTGACGTGGTTAAAGTTAAAATACCCTGTAAAAGCTTAGCATGTTCGCATCAAATGGTTTTATCAGAGTAAAAGAACTGTGATAGATGGACCACCAGCACCCTCCCTCTACTGTCAAGGTCCAGACACGTACAACTTAAGCTGTGGCAGTGGCTGACTCACTTAAAATCCGGTGTGTAAGAGTTATTTAAGCATTATTTTAAATATGCCAATATGCTCAGTGGAGATGGGCTGGCAGAACAGAGTTAATACATGATATACTCAGAAACATTCTGTGGTTTATAGTATGAAAGTCACAGCAGCTGATAGAGCAGGAAGGGAAACATTTTCACCAGCATTTACTACTCACAGTGGAATATTCATGCATTTTGCAAATACAGCACAGGCCCTCTCAGCTGCCATCCCCAACAAAGAGGAGTTGGCTTTAAAATTCAGACAAGCTCTGGGCAGCACTCTCTGGTCATTGAACCAGTGAAGAATCCCCAGGTCACAGGACCAGCCACAGAGCCTGCAGAAATTACCCACTGGGAAAGCCCTTCCTCTTCCCTCTTTAGAAACATGCATCTGTTTAGATCAGAACATATTTGTGCTCAATTTCCATGATAGTATTTGGTGTCATATTGTCAACAGAAGTGACTGCTTATGCAGGATAGGAAATCAATGAGCTGGCAAGCTGTTCCAGGCGCCACTGCCCACCAGAGCTTTACTGATTTCTCTCTCTAAAGCCCAGTTGATCCATTAATTCGGAAGAAACTCTGCACTCTCAGATGTCGGTTGACGAATTCCAGGTTGGATTCAAGCCTGTGTCAGCAGAAGCTGCCAGTGCATAGCTAGAGGAACTGAGATTATGGTTTCTTCTGGGTTCTCTAAAACTCGTGCTTTATTGATTTTGGTTTAATTAAAATTTCCCCTGACTATGTTTTGTAGGGAAAATCGATCTAACCTTGTTATTCTAAGGTGTTATTCTTTATAATAAAGAAGACAACCCACCACCGTAGTCGGTTTGCCTAAATATGTCATGGGAGGAAGGAAAAAATGGGTTTCAGATGCAATTTGCTTTGCCATTGTCAGAGAAAATTGCCATTTATTGGCAGGGCTAGAAACAACTGGCACTCATGGTGTTAGTAGGAACCTCCACTGCAGCAGTCAGTGAAGGTTTTTCTCTTACCTCCCGTGGGACGGAGGATCGTTCCGTGGGGCTGGAAGAGCCATGCTGCTGTGGATCAGCTAGCCTGGCTCATCTTTGCACTCTGGTCAGAGTAGGAGAAAACCATTTTCTTGTGAAGCAGAGTTTCTTTAGTTGACCTAATGAGTGAAACAAAACCTGCCTCAACTCTGCAAAATCACCAAGACAGGCGGGGTCTGTGGAAGCCCTGAAACTCTCATCAGTTGCTGATATAGGTTTCTGCAGACAATTAGCAAAGCTTCAAGCAGCCACCTGAAAGAAATAATGGCTTTTATTGGTGCTAATGCAGTCGTTTCTTCCATGAAGCTTCTTGTGAATAATTCTTGCTGGAAAAATTGTACATGATTTCTTTTCATTTATATTTTAATGCAATTTATTATACAACAGCGACCTCCATTCAGGGTTCAGAAGATCAGAGTACTTACAGTAATCTTCACAGCACTTTGTATCTCCAGCTACAGCTTACACTCACAGCGTGAAAAGAATAAGAAGTTAATGTACCAAATCAGAAAGTCTCTGTGTGGCAGTGTTAATCTCAGTGTTGAGTTATTATTTATTAGTAGTATTATGGTAGCGTCTAGAGAGCAGGGCCTCATTGTGTTGGGCACGGCATAAAATACATAAAGAATACATTTGCTCTCCAGAATAGCTCACAGTTTACGTTTGAGGATGATTTGAGGATGCGGACAAGAGGTACTACAGCTATCATTACTGCCACAGCCAGAGGCAAAACTCTTTTCATGCTTATTGTAGATGCTGACACTAGGAATAAAATTACCTACTGACAGACAATTAAAATGAAAACATTATTCTGGGATCAGACCTCAAGGTGCAAGAAAATGAAAAGAGCCTCTCTGTCTGATTTCATGCCAGGCCAAGCACGGCTGCAGATGGTGTCTTGCTGCACTCGTGGGTACATTAGCCATCCGTAAGAAGCTCAAGAGGTGTTTGAGCTTCTGAACCAGTCGATCATGGAGATGTCTGCAAGATCAAGGAGCGGGTAAAATGATGAAGCAGTTACATATCCCCATGAGCATGAGAGTGCTGGAAGTCCTGTGACAGTAGATCTGCACACGGCTTAGTGTGTTAGCTTTCGGCTAGCAGCCGGCTAGCTTTCAGCTAGCATGTGGGCTTGCTTTCTGGCTTACACACTGGTAACTATTCCAGGATGCAATGACCTTTTCTGCTACCTCAAGTAAATAATGTTTGGCTCCTCTCTGTTGAATGCTGTACTCATATCACAGCTTGCTTCTAGCCAGTTTCCTTCAAGAGTGAGTCTGATGCAATTATTTGTGTGTGTGTGTGTGTGTCTGGGCAACCTCCCCACTGGACAATTTTGAACTGTTGGTTAATTGCACCAAATTCAAAATGCACCAGGGGTCTCAGGGTAATTAAAGTTCACAGAACAGGCAGACAGGCAGAAAGGAGTCACTTTCCAAATACTCACCAGTTCACCTCTTAGAGCTCTGCATTCCTATCAAGCATTCTCTGCAACTAGACATGGCAGTCCACAGGTTATCGTCGTATGTGGGAAGGACTATGCGAAGAAAATAAATATATAGGTGTGGGAAGAGATATAAAAACAAACAAATCACCAAACCCCCCAAACAAAACCCAAAGAAACATTGCTTAGTTAAAAAGTCAGAACAGCTAGAAATGCAGGATCAGTCACTTGTGCAGCAAAACTCAGCCTGCCGCAGCCAAGCATGTACAAGTGTTTTGTTCAAATTGCTCTTTGGCCGCTCAGTCACCCGCTGCAGGCAGCAGGAACCGCTGCATTCACCCTGGAAGGCCTGTTGTAGACTCCTCTGCATCGCTAGGCCTGCGCTGTGAGGGGACCGGGTGCTGCAGGAGGCTGCAGCTGACCAGGAGGCTCTTTGTGCTGGTAAAAGCAAAGACATGGGTCTAATAATAATAATACTCACAGTCCTAGCTGCAAAAAACACTTGATCAGTGTTAACCAGTTACCCCTCGGTCTCTGTGGAAGCAGGACCATCTCAGTTTTATGGGTAGGTAAATCATGGCACAGAGCTGGGCTGGGGTGTAGGCTATAGGTGAATTCCTAGCCATGAAACCTTTCTCCAGTGCATTTATGTGCCCTCCTCCCTCCATCCTTCATTTCGGTTTTGTCTGCATGCTGCTACCCAGCACAGGAACAGCCTTAGCGCAGGAACATCCCTGGTGCAGGAACAGCTTCTCGCAAAGTGAGGAGCTGTGCTGCACTGAGGCTAAAGCCAGGCAGCTCCCCATCTGGATGCGTGTCTGCTGTCCTCGGTGCCAATGGGAACCTCCTGCTGCCTCTGGAGATGGATCAGAACTCAGATCTGTCCCTTTCCTCTTGCTTGATCCCCACAGGTCCTCTTTCCCATGGCAGCAGCTCTTTGGGTACTTGCTGTGTTAGTGTTAGCTACTACTAATTAGTTACTACAATGATACATTTTTTCAACCTTGAAGCCTTTTTTCAACCTTGAAGCTTTACTCTGCCTGAGCAGAGTAAAGATCTGTAGGTGTAAAGCAGGGCTCCACCTGCTCTTCAGGACATGCTGGTGTCACTTCCAGAATTTGTTGGCAGGAGTCCTGACCCAGAAGAGCGAACCACACATGTCCTCAGCGTTGAGCCCAACCCCTCTGGCAGGGTGAGGGGTGCTTCGTCCTGGAGCTGGGAGCAAGGTGCTGAGTAAAGCAACGAGCTTGCAGAGGTCGGTGAAATTGATGGCTCATCCCCCACTGCGACCTGCCGGGCTGCATGCTCTCCCTGCCCAGGAGAAGCCAAGTGGCTCTTGAGGTTGGAAAATTAAGACACCAAGGGGCCTGACTCACAGTCCCATTTTGCCCACAACGGGCCATACAGAAACAACCAGCGTATCCTCCCGGCGCTGTAAAACAAAGCCCAAACTGGTGCCCAGCTACTGACGGTAGCACACAGCCTACTGCCTGAGAGACGTGGCTGCTGGTCCTGCTTAACTACACTTGAAAAATCCTACGGGTATCTGCCTGCCTCATTAGGTGCTTAAATATCTTTGGGATTCAAGGCCTGAGCCTTCCGTGCATCATGGTCCCTTGTTGCTAATGGACATCATCAACTATCTGGAAAGGGCACAGGAAAAAAATATGTATTTATTAAAGACTGTGAGGCTCAAACAGGGGGTTAATAGGAACTGCTTAGGCAAGTAGTGTAGCCAACTAATAGGTGAAAGAGAATAATAATTTATAGGCTGAGAAGAAGAAAGGAACACCGGTCCTGGTCTGCCAGGTAACGCTGCTCCCCAGCTGCCATGCAGAGCCAGCAGGGCTGACAAGGAGCAGTCTGTAAACTTGAAACAAAGCATGTTTCTGCACCTGGATGGAGTCAAGCACAGCTCTATATTAGCAAAGGAAAAAAGGGATTTCACGACTTTATAGCTTCGGGCTGGTTTCCCCTCAGGGAGTGGAAACAGGCTGGTCTCACCACCTCCTGCCACTGCCCCAGGTCTTGTCAGTCCCAGACATTCATCAAACACAACACAGCTCCAGGACATGAAACCAAGCAGGGTCAGCGCTCAAGTCCTTTTACTCCTTGAAAAGGGACTAAGAAAACATCAGAACAATTAAATGTCCTTTTTTGATACAAATCTGTCTTTAAGCTTAAAATTGCATTTTTTTCTTCTCCATCCAAATTGCTTACACCCCAGACATTCAATTGCAGCAACACAAACCTTGATAAAGACAAAAACAACGCAATGCACAAAACCCAGGAGCTTCTCACTGGCTTCTGGTTGACACACAGGAGACCGGCAGTGGGGTTCAGCCACACAGCAAAGGGGGACAAATCACTGCTTTAGCTGTGGCTTTGTTTAATTGACACTTAGCTATGATGCAACCCAGATCACTGTCATGTCAGCCTTGAGAAAAAGAAAAATATCTGACCTCCTCTGCTTCCTGAGCTCAGGAAAGCAGAGAAATCAGACTCTGTCCCCACAGCATGCATAGTCATATGTTCTTGGACACACACAGGGTGCACAACCCAACACCAGCACACAGCCCAACACAACTCAACACCTGCACACACAGGCCAATGCAGCCCAACACCAGTACACATAGCCTGACAGAGCCCAACACCAGCACAACACAACCCAACACCCGCACACCCAGCCCAAAGCAGACAGCACGAGCCCTCGTTAGGCAAATGGCTGCCTCAGGCAGAGCAGGGATGAAAGCCAAGTCCCAGACCTGCCGCATAACGGGAAATGGATTAAGATGTGTATAAACCAGCATATTTGTTCTGTGCTGTGCTACGAAACCATTGAGTAAGCGGGGAGGGAGCAAAGAAAATGGCTGTGATTAACTACAGCTTCACTGTTTTCAGCCTGGCTGCTTTAATAAGGCGTCTTTCCCCGGTTTTATGCAGGATTGTACACAGGAGGCCTCTTGACCAGCCAGAGTCTTAAGTTCTCAGTAACTCCTGCAGCTGCCAGCCAGTACTTGTGTTTTAGCTTGCCCAGGAGAGACCCTTATTGGTATTTAAAACACCTCACTCTCTTCCAGACTCTTTTCCTTTTTAAAGACTTTTTTGCTAGATATACAGTAGGGAATAGAAGGTGAAACAGACATTAATTTGGCATTTAAGCACCAAAACCTGAGCTCGCTTCGAGTAGATGGCTGGGCAGATGTGCCAGGCCCAAGTGTCCCCTGGGAGCATGCACCATCTGCCCTTCGGTGCTGAGACACGGCAGGAGAGGAGGCAGAGCCAGCGCAGTGGCTGGCCGCTCGCCCTCGCGCCTTGCCTCGTCCTTGCCTGCCCTGCAGCCAGGAGCCAGCGTGGAGCGGGTCCTCTCTTGGGGCTACCCCACACATCTGTGGCACCCATCCTGCGGTACGGGGCCATCAGGGCAGGACCAGGAGGCAGGTGCCAGCCTCATGCCACGTGCTTGCTCCCGCTCTCAGGCTGGTGTAAATCAGGGGTTACCCTGCTGCAGGCAGTGGAATAGCTCCTGATTTACAACATCCTACACAAGAGGAGAGCTTGACCTTACACTTCAACGTCAGTGCAGCTTCCTTTGTTGAAGCTTCTTAAGGAAGACGTGTAATCAATCCTGGAGAGCCGCTGAGCAGCAGAGCTCAGGTTCTGCATAAGTCAGGGCTCAGCTTTCCTGGGAAATTGCCTGATCCAGGCTCCTGTGTTGTCTACTCCTGGGTGCTCCCTGCGTACTTTCTGACAGGAGGAGTGTGTTTTTCTGGTCTGCCTTTGTCAGGAACGGGCTGCTTCAGCGTAATACAATCCACAAAGAGAATTTTTCCCTTACAGGTCCAACTTACCTATGCTACCAACCTTTCAGACAGAAAGGCTCTTTGGAAATTCTGGCCTTTATAGGCATTTGATGTTATTTTAGAGTCCAAGAGGAAAAAGCTTACTGCCTTGCCTCTGTTTTCATGGCCTTAATTATGAGGGCAGTCTGGTGATGTAATTTGTTTGGGAAATAAATGATAGCTTTCAGCAGCGAGTCCTGTCAGACACTTCATTCCTTGTAACTATTTTAGAAATCCAAATTCACTTTACACTTGCACAGCACCTGATGCTGCTGTTATTTATGTCTGTGTAAATCCCGTGCTACACCACTGCCTTCAGGAGACCTCTTCCCTGTTTACACTGCGAGCAAGGCAGCAGAATTTGGCTCATGGCATCAGTCTGTGTACACTTTGTGGCCTGATCCGCTGGTCCAGTGACAACAACGGGAGAACCATGCAGACAGTCTTACTCCCTCACTAGCTGTAACATTTCTCCTCACTGATACGGACCATGAAAGCAAAAGTGGGATCAGACTTTGGGCATTTTCACACATTAAACAGAGAAAAGGGGAAGGCAAAGTACAGACAACAGTATTTTTTGCAGAACAAACCAGAAAAACTCTTCATGATAGAGGCGTTACCTGCTACAGCCTGGCACCAACCAGAACTGCAGTGCCAGTTCTCCAGTTGCCGCTGTGTTTCCTCATGGTCATGATGCCTTTGCCCTGCACATTCCTGCATGTTGTGCTCCAGCAACAGCTGCCCGCTGACCTAAGGGAGAGGCGGCAGCCCGGCACTGGGGCTGCAACCTCGCAGAGCACTGGCCATTGCTGTGATATGCAAACCCCCCAAAAGCTCTGAACCAGACAGCAAGATAACAATAATGCTTAGTCTTCTTGTTCTTCCAAGCTTGATGCAGTCCTGACTCCTCAGGGCACCTCTGTGGCAAGGAAGGATCATCATTCCCTCTTGAGACATGAGGAACTGGGATACAGAGGGGTGAAAAGCTCTACCAGCTCAAAAGCTAGAGAAAAAAACAGAGTGAAAACACGTGGTTACACAATGCAGGTACAAGATAAACTGTTTTCCATAAATGCTCTGGGAGTAGTTGGCTTTTGCTGACATCCCACCCCCCCCCCCAATGTTTGTCCCCAAATCCTGTGGAACTGAAAAGCTGAAAGGTGCATTGATAGAAACAAAACAAAGAACAAAAAGAGGGCATTTTTGGGATTTTTTTTTGTTATTTTATATCCTAGAGGAGAGCGTGTGGGCAGTAGCCTCCTCTGCCATCTGTGGTGGCTGTGCTGCTGGCCCGGCAGGGCCAGGCACTGCAGGCTCCCAGGCCTGTGGTCAGACCTGCTGCTCCATAAGGCAGTGACGGCCCGTCCACAGCCCGCACTGCTCCCTGGCAGAACACAGCTCACGATAGAAAAGCTGCTGAAACCACGCCAGTTTTCCTGGTCAAACAAACTCACCTTTGTCCTCGCCACAGACGCACTCGCAGGCGTTTCTCCCCCTCTCTGCTGTCTGGAGGCGAGTCGGCGTTTCTGTCTCATTCAGCTGCTTGCCAAGTTTTATGGCCTCTTTTGGGCAACTGTTTGGTGGGGCTGATCCTCTGCTGAAAAGACTGGCTGCTTTCCTCCTTGCCCTGGCGTCACGCATGTACGTGCCCTCCTCGAGATTGGGCCGGCTGGGGGTCCCTCCCTTCAGCGCCTCATGCATCACGAGGACCCACCATTGCCATCATGAAGCCAGGTAGATCTCTGGCAAGGCGGTTGAGCTTGGGAGGTCTCCTGCCCACCTGAGTACCTGCATCGTTCAAGCCTGTCCCCTCTCCTTTTTGACTTAAGGAGCTGTTTCCTGTCATCCACTCTGGAGAAAAGGCGTTGAAGGACCCACTCCAGGGCGAGGATGCCCTTGCCAACCCCCTCCCTCTAGCATGGGCCATCTGAGGGAGATCCCTCCCAGGAGATTTCCTCAGGCTTGCTGTGCCCAAGGTGTGCCCAGGACAAAGGGCAGCACCGACACGTCTTCTCCACCAGCAGAGGAAGTCGGGGCGGCACCTGGCTCTGTTTGAACAAGGCAATTTTAGCTACAGATTCTGTTTGTGCCTTTATTTAAGATTGCTAAAATTTTCCTGTTCCTTCTTACCCCTTGTGGCAGCCTCGTCTCCCCCAGGACCAGCACCAGTTCTTCTGGCAGACAATTTCTGCGTCAAAGCAGTGAAATGCCATACCCACCATCGCCCCGCCGGCGTTGCCCAACAAGTAGGGTGGGACTGGCCGCAGCCCCTAGCCGTCCTCACGGCTTGGTTTTCTGATGGGTCACCTATTCCAGGAATTCAGAAACAAGAACTGTCACTTGAGTAAAGATAGTGCTATGTAACAAACCCTCAAAACAAACCAGAGATTAATTTAATGTTCACCTATAATTACACCGGAAAAGGAGAGCAGACCTAAGAAATCCCACCTTAAAATAAAATTAAAGCCTGCTTCAATTCTTGGTCTAGCCCATTTCTTCTACTCCTGGCACATGTGCATTTGTACATGTTATTATATTGACATTGTATCATGCTGAACAAATCAAATTAATTCAAATATCTGCAGGTATGAGATGTTGTAGCTGAGAAATAAGCACATAAAGTAGACGCAATTTTCCCCTGGCAGTTTATTATGGTATGAAGAAAAAAACATTCTGTGCTTGAAGCTGACATTATATTACAAATGTATTGCGAAGTATGACTTGACTATTAAAATATGATTACAGAAAGTATGAACATTTTAAGAAGTTTACAGTACGGTGAATCTTTTATAAACAGACTCTTAAATATACATAGGACAATAGTAGCTGACAGAAAAACATCAAAAATTAACTATTAATGTTTATAGACTTTTCCTCTGGAAAAAAGTCTCACATTAAAACAGAAATTATGAAAAGCCTTAAAACCAGGAACAAATCACCTGTACACTACAAATATACATGGCAGAGGTGCGCAAGCCAGAGCTGCCCGTTCACGGAAGGGTACGGTCGCCAGGGAGGACTGGCGGTGTCTGCCCAGCACCTCACCGCCAGCATCACCGTCATTTGCCCAGCGCCCTGCCGTCAGCATCACCGCGCCGGGCAGCGCAGCGTGATGCCCTGACACACACCCATGCCGATCAGCAGATGTCACAGCACAAGCACACACTCGACGCAGGACAATGGGTGACGTTGTCAGTGTCAAATCCAGCTCCTGGAGTGTATCAAGCTGTGAACATGCCTGGGATCTTGCAAATGGATCTCTGCAGGCAGATCCCGGATGGGACCTGCACGCCAGAACCGGGTTGCAAGACGAGCTGTGAGGGAATCAGCAGCTCTTTCTATGGATTTTGGTTTTATTTTTTTTAACGCAACTTGTCGATCTTTCCTCTTGATATGAGAGAACAGATGCCACGTTTGAGTTCTGCTCAGTCTGGCTGCAACGACACCCCTAGTTCATGTGTTAAGTTATGTCAAAAACATAAGTATTTTATGCTGTAATACACAGTATTACTGAAACTAACAATATTATTTGCATATTTATAACGAGGTGTAATGAAATCCCTATAATAAAACCGAAAGTTATGCTATAGATTTATTTACAAACAGTCCAGCAAAGAAGTATAAATACTTCTACATTTAAGGTTTAGGAAAACATAATTTACAAAATATTCAAATATATACAGTCATCTGAAAAACTGCCAATATTAAACTTCGATGCGGGCAAAGAATTGGCTGAGTCTATTGATTCTGTGTTGAAAGAGGTGGCGGCTTTCACGGGTTGTCTGTTATTTTCAAAAGTCACACGTATGTTATTTACAACGAGACCGCTTCTCTCCAGGCTAAACATGTCCGGAGCTTTGAGCGTGCTGTCCCAAAATGTCGTCTATCATTGTCAGATTGTTCAACCACTCTTCGTCGTTGCTGCTGCTGCTGTTCTTCATAAGGGAGTCGAGGAAGTCGGTGTCACTGCAGTTGGCGGGCAGGACGGAACTGCCGTGCTGGGACACAAAGTCATACTGCGGCAGCTCGGTGGTGGCGCTCATCCTGGAGAAGGCGTCAGGTGGCTGGCCTGTGGAAGGGTAGCTTGGTGGGCCGAGGCCCGAGGCAGGGCTGAGCTGGTTAAAACTGGACACTCCTTGCGGCATGGATTTCATAACATTCATAGCTGGCAGCGGTCCTCTGGTTAAATTGTGTCTCAAGTTCTGGTTGCTCGCGGAGCTCAAGCCCTGGCCAGACTGCCCCATGCTCAGTTTCTGCATCTGCCTGACCTGGACACCGGGAGCGATCTGGTTAGGCGGCACTACAGCCTGCTGGGAGAACTGCTGACCCGGAGCGCTCGGTCTCACGTTCTGCTTGGAGAAGAGAGCGTTACCGGAGAACTGCTGCATGCTGGCGTCCATTTGGCTTTGACTGGGCATTCTTGGCACAGCGGTTGGTGTCCACATCTGGGCAGATGAGTTGGGGTAGACGTTAGGGATTCTTGGCACGCTCGGCTGCCTCAAGTGCTGCTGAGTTGCAGAGTGGTTTGCCAAGGAACCAGAACTGAAGCCCGCCATTGGCATTCCTGGCCGCACGGCAGAGTGGCTATGTACTGTTTGGCACCCCGAGTTCATGCTCAGTGAATTCTGGCTCGGCCGCAGTGGGATGTTAAAGTCAGAATTAGGCGGAAAAATCCCCTGCTGCTTGCTAGGGTTGTGTGGAATCATCACCATCGTCCTGCTGCTCTGGCCGGCGGTGGCTGGGGCCATGCCTGAGCCCAAGGTGTTCTGAAGCATGGCTGGGTTAGATGGCAGCATGCGGTGGTTGGGCGGAGGAGCTGGCATCACTTGGCTGCAGTCAGCAGGCATGGGCTGCTGCACAGCTGTGGACAAAGAGACACGTTAGCCCGTGAGCACGCGTCCACCCTGGAAACATGGCAGACCCCTAAAAAGCTGCTGCTCCATCTTTCTCTCTTTATGTGGGCCTCTCCTCTGTATTCTTTGTAACTGAGCTACTACTGTGGTGATAAGGAGATGGGTGAATCTCATGACGTGATAAAATGTGGAATGCTTTTATTTCAGGGCAGAGGATCATTAAGCCCTGTCTATTTAATCAGACCCCAAGTCCTGGCTCAGTCCAGGCTTTTCATGGCATGCTGTTCCCATGCTTACCTTGAAACTGATTGATCTGTTGAGCCGCAAACAAGCTCCTCTGCTCAGTCGTTACTCCCAGCATGTTTTGTCTCTGCTTTTCCTGGAAAACAAAGGGTGTAATAGTCAAGTCACAGCCTCTTGACAAACACGAGTAGCAAGCAGACACCTGAAGTGTAGCCACTGTCACCATGATCAACCTCTCTGCTGTGTACATAGATATGTACACCCACCAACATGTCCTGAGACACAGTAACTGCTGATGTGTCCCCAGCACCTCTTGTGCTGACTCCTGGGATGTGTTCCCTGAAGTGCCAGATATGGGGACAAAATGCCTGCCAAAAATCTATGAGCGATCAGAAGCAGCAGCAGCACTGACAGGAGACTGCTGCTGGCCACCACCCCATCTGGGGCATGGCTCTGCTTGTGTGCCATCAGCTTTTGTGCTGGTTGCCACCTCCAAGCAGTGAACCAAAAGTAGCCAGGGATCCTTGGCAGATGCTCCCTGAGCAGGGCATTGCTGGCTTTCTCCAAATGACCTGATTTGTGTTTCCCACCATTTAACCCCAGAAACCATCACTGCACTCCCATCCCTGCTGTGACAGCAGCTGTGACCTGGGGAACTCTGTGTGGACAGGGAAGCCTGCGTTATGATGACATGGAAGCAGAGATGGTTTTCAAAGGGAGTCTGATCGATGAGCAGGGCAGTACTTTGTTGAGGGATTTACTGAGCTACTTCTTGTCTCATTTCCTGTCCGAAGAAATGAGCCTCCTCAACCCAAATCCAGCCATTGGCTGAGAAAGTCAGGGGCACACATTCAATGCAGCCTCACCCAACTCATGCGTGGGATTCCCCCACCCCTGCTCCTTCAAACAAGCCTCTTACAGGGACTTCAGTTGCTAGAGAGACCAGCCAAGTCCAGGGCAAACTGGAATCTAACATCTGCTCTGGTAATCTCCCAGGGAACCAGAGAGAAAGGCAAGCATCAAGAATCTCTCTTCTGGGGCTGACTCACTCCCCAAGCCTCCCTTCTCTGCATGGTCCCTCCCAACTCTGTGGCTGACCAAGGATGACGGCAGTGATGTGGAGGTGACTGAATCCTTCCCTTGCTTATGAGTGGGCAGATCTGCACTCGGACTCGCTGAGCAGCACTCAGCCCGTGGGCACAACATCCTGGACTCACCACAGCCCTAGTCTGACTCAGCCCAGCAATTCCTGGGTCACTCCTTAGTGTTTGCTGACTGGAGATTTCCCCATTCTGGTTAGTCCTGTCCTTCCCAATGAGCTGGACAGCTCAGGGGCCCACAGAAGCACTCGACATCGTACCTGCATCAGCTGTCGTTTCATTATTTGCTGCTTCAGTAAATGGTTCCTCATTGTGTACCCGTTCACCGTGGCTGGTGCCGGCACAGAGCCTCCGCTTGGGATGGAGCCTGGCTCCTGAAGTCTGGCAACAATTCCAGCATTCTGATCCTGCCAAGAAAGATGGGAAAAGAAAATTAATCTCATCAGGAAGATAACAACAGACGCCTTTATCCTCTCTGCTGACACCCTCTTTCTGGTCTTTGCCTGTCCAAGGCCAAAACACCTTGTGGGCTCACACAGACCCACACAACACGGTGAGGGGAGCAAGGGCAAGGCACTGCTCTGATTCCTGAGGATCAGCATAAGAAGAAGTGAGAGAAGCAAAAGGTCAATCCCAGATTTTGTGACCGGCCCCAGGCTACGGGCCTGATCCCCTCCCATTACTGGAGTCACAGGCTGCCTGCCTGGCAGAAGGGACGGGAGCAAAGTGTCACATTTCCCGCCAGTTCTCCAACTGTTACACTGAAAGACATAAGGAAAGAAAAGTTGCATCAAGGGTAGGATTTGGCAGTTGGATGTAAAGGAGAAACCCACAGTAAAAGAAAATGGCAGACTTAAGGCAGAGGAGGGGAAAAGGTGCCACCAGACCAGGGACCTGGGAAGATGGGGAAGATGTGGGCCTGGGATTGAACTGGTTCTCATGGGTCCCATGACCGGACAAATGAGGAGAGTTAATTGTGAAAGGAGAGGACAACATACGAAACTGTGGACTCAGGACATGGCCGGGCCCAAATCAGCAATGTAGTGGGCCTGACTCCTGGCTGGTGCCAACTGTGTCACTGCACCAGTCCTCAATGAAAGATCTGAACTGCCTTTCACCAGCTGAGGACGTGCCTCCAAACAAGCAGCATGATGGGGAGAAGAAAACACAAATAAATACAGAGGAACATTAGAAGACACAACCCAAAGGGGAAAAAGAATTTAAAAAAAGACTGAAGTCTAAACATCTTAGGAGCTGGCAGGCAGTCAGGGAAATATAAGGGAAAATGAGGGAAGAAGACAGGACCTTTCTGAGGACAAGACTCCCTGCTGTACCCAGGGACAGCAGTCCCGGTGTATTCCCCTTTCTCCATTTTCACATCCAGCTTCTACATTATTTATGATGTTTTGTTATTATTGGCAGGGAGAAGCATGTATATTATATCCAGCATCCTTAGCTGGGCCATGCTTCCTTTGTTTTCAGAATGGAAGCCCACATCCTTTGTTTGAGAATCAATGTTATCAGGAGATAAGCAAGAAGAAAATGGTTGCTGCCTTTTGACATCTGACAATTAGAAGCATGCTCAGATGGAGAAAACAGGATACGAGCCATGGTTCAGAGTGGCCAGAAGAAAGCCTTGGAAGGCATTTGTCACCAGGCAAGCTTCTCGGGCCTGAGGCACCTTTCCACAGCTGCTTCACCATGAGGAATCACCCAACTCCTTCCAAGATATTCTTTGTAAGAGCGATTACCAAGAAGGTCACTGAAATTACTCATTTTTATGGTGCCTCCTTTTGTTGCAGCACTTTGGTCTATTATGCAAAAGCACAATTGATGAAATGTAAATGCCTGCTAGATAATTTACTAAAAGACACAAACCTGCAGCTCATCACTGCTCTCATTATCATTCCTATTCACGGGCAGTCTCGTAAGACTAGGCTTTATTACTGGTGCTCTGCTTACAGTTTTGCTGGACATCTCTTCTCCTCCTCTTTCCCTCCTACTCATTTTACTCCCTCTCCCCCGCAGAAAAAGAGGGAGGGGGGGAAAAAAGTAAATATGATTTACTACAGATGTAAATATGAAAGTTCACGTAAAGCTAGCACTCTGCTTTCATGTCAGACAGGGTTCTGCAACCATAGTTAGGCTTTGAATAATGCAGATTGCCTCTGGGGGAATATTTGAAAGTGCAGGGATTCAGTTTGTGTACTCTGCACATGAAAGACACTGCAATGTTCATACCACCAAAATCCCTGCCATCTATCCAATTTCCTCCAAACTTGTCTTGTTGCGTGCAGAGGGTCTGTGCTTACTGAAGCAAATGAGTTTAGTGCAAGGACGATCATCCTGATGTCTCGCTCAGGGCTATTGCATTAACGAGTCATAACATTAAAGTCTCTTTTCCTAATCATGTCCACCTCATTCTAATTTCTCCTAAACATCATCAAGAAAATAATGTTGATTTTTCCATATTATTAATGATAAAGAAGTATAAATCACACTCCTAATTGCGGCTCTTGTGCTGCGGTAGTACAACAGCTTAATTATATGGGATTTTCTGCAGTCACCCTATAGCAATAATGGCAATCAGCGAAGTTCATTTGCAAACACACAGAATGGGTTGCTGAGTTTTTCAGAGCAAAGTTGTATAACACTTAATTAGCCAGTAAAGAAACAATCTATAGATATACATTTTGCTTTGGGGGGAAATTAGGACAAAAGCATAGACGGGAAGACAGAATGAATTCAAAATCTTGCCTTCTGCAGTTCACATTTAGGTTAAGCCAAAAAAGAAGAAAAAAATCAAAGGAAAAAGTTCTCTCTTTTCACCACTAGTGGGAACTACTGTATTCCCTTACAATAAAAAACAACCACCTAAACGTCACGACTAAGAATAGCTCTGGTGTAGTCTAAAGGACACTGCTATCTGTACCAGAGGTTAATGAACCTTAAACATTTTTCCTTTTCATCACTCCCCAAGAAAAATCACTTTCCTTCCCATTGCAAGGCCAAGCCAAACAAGCCGTAATCTTAACTTGTCTTTAGTTCGGACTATCCCGTTTTAAAATGTAGAAGACAGCAAAGAGAGGAGGATTGTAGGGTCGAAGTCGGGAATGATCGAAATGGGTGTTCACCCCCAAAGGATCATAGAGCTGAGCCAGCTGTAAGCTGCTCTGGAAGACACAGATGGCTACAGGGGATGCTTATTCTTCAACTTAAAAAACAAACCAAAAAAAAAAGCATTTGCATGTAGGTATAATTTTTTTCACCATTTTCCCCTCCAAAAACTCATATGAAAACATCCAATGGGCAGAACCCCATACCAAGGTCATGCCACCAAGGTCAGAGTTGCAGAGCACATGGCTGAGAGCATCTTGCTATTGCCAGGCAAATTGTGGCCCAGCGGGTCCAGTGCTCCTGCAGCACTCCCTGGGCTTTCCAGTGTGGCCCTGGATGCTCAAAAAGCCACAGCGAGGGGCTGGCATCACGGTTTTGACTTTGTATCTCATGCACCACTTTTGGGAGCAAGGAGGAAAGAATCAGGTTCCAGGTTTGCAGGAACATGCACTTTTTGTGTCAGCGTTCAGCCACTGACTGCAATTGTAAAAGCCTTGCCCAGCACAGTGAAACCAGTCCCGCCCAGCCTGTGCACAACCGCAGGCTGGGCCAACGCAGCCGCTCATCACTGCGTCCAGTTGTCGTGAGCATGAGTCCGGTCTGACCAAACATTCGGGCACACACTTCATGGAACGTGTGCGAATAGTCCCACTGAGACCTGCCCTAGATATTTATGAATCTACAGCCTTCTAAAAATCCAGTGACGAGCTCGACCTGCCCAGCCCCATCATCTGATTACGCACAAGATGCACAACTGCTGTAAATAAGCGCGGAGATGAATTGTTCTGTGTGAACACAGTTGATAAACTCCAGTCCTCAGCACTTCGTTATATATCCAGTAATCACTTTGGGGCTTCAGTTAAGCAAGAATGAAGAAATGTATGGCCCTTAATTCCTCGGAATCCTCATTAACAAACAGGCCAAAAAGAATTTAAAAGCAAGACTTTCTAAGGATCCAAACCTGTGCTTTAATCAATCCTCAGCAAAGATGCAAAAATCCCTCTAATCTTTAATAAAGAGCATTTGTTGGTTTTTTTAAGCCTGTGTGAAAACACTAAACTCATTTATCATTATTAAACTTTCCCATCTGCTTTTACGGTGTAACTCCAAAGAATATAACAAAGAAACGCACATGTTAAATTGTATTGACTTAAGCCCAGAGCTATTGGAGATGTACAATTTATTTCAGAGAGGGCATGAAGGGGACTGCAGGCTGCTAGACAGAGTCATTTGTCCAATGCTGAAAAGACAGTTATCTGCACCAAAATGGCTCTTGGAAAAGGCACATTTGCTTCGTAAGAAATAAGCTGCCAGGTGAGACCATTCAGCGTTATGTTACAGACCCAGACAATAAAAATAAGCCATGAATTTCAATAGTTAACAGATGGACTAATTAGAGACTGAATTCTTTGTGGATCTAAGAGATAACCAGGTCACAGCAAGGTTACTGAGAGACACAGAGAGCTTTGCGAATTTTGGTAGGTATTTGCAGAGCCGGTGAAGAGCTGCACTTCCTAACTGTTAGCAGTGGTGGAAGAGCAGAAATGTGTCTAATTAAAAATGCACATAGGAGGGATTTAAAAGGCATGTAGATAAAATCCTTAAGGACGTGATCTAGAAGTGGACTAGTCAGGGTTAGGCTATGGTTGGACTCGATCTAAAGGGTCTCTTCCAACCCAGGTGATTGTATGATGATTCCATAGCTCCTGCACTTTAAAAGTTTTTTCCAATTCAAAAGAAACTGCTGATTTGAGAAATACTCCCTCCGCTTGACAAGGGCACCCAGCCGGAGCCAGTAATTACAGAGTTTGGAACAGGAGGGCTGTTGTGATGAGCCACATTCCCAGAATACAGGGAAAAGACCAGAGGAAAGGGGGAGCCCAGGGTAGGTGTTGGCTGTATGTGCTGGAAAGGGACAAGCTGGTTTTTTCATCTTTTTCAATCCGGTAACCAAAGATAACTTAGCTTGAGGTGTTTCCCAAGGCATCATGCAGTAAAAACCCCCCAAACCAGAGAGGCAACACATGGCTGCAGGCCCGGACTGTGCTTGCGGTGTGCGCCCAGGCCCCGCTGCTCGGCTGGCGACTCAAGGTGGATCCCTACTCACAGTGAGGACAGCTACTCTCCAGGGGTGGGGTGAAGTTCCATTATCCACGTTCTGTTCTGTATTTTAAGAACATCTGTTACATATGGGGAGTGCTGTACTCTGCTGAGGAAATGCAAATACTAGTTTCAAACTAAGGCCTCTGTGTGTCCCTGCAGTCGCGCCTGCCTGCCGGTGCATTGTCTTCTGTCCAGTATGCACGTGCATCTCCTTGCTGGGGTTTTCCTGAAGCCCAGGATGAAGACTGCTAGTTATAATGACTCTGCAAATGCTACAAACAAAGCAATTAAAATGCTAATACCATTAAAGTTGGCTTACCCTGTAGAACTGCATGGCTGTAAGAGTTTCGTGCTTACATCTACAGAAAAGCCACACATAGACTCCAGGTGTCTAATAACCTTGTGCAGCCCCACAGAAAACCTCAGTAGCACCTTGACAAGAGGATCGTTGCCTCTGCAGCCAGTAATGCAAGTAGGTATGAACATAGTGAATCAGTCTGGCCAATGCAAATAAAATCCAAGGTCATGGTCTGGCAGAATGATCGTGCCAGCCCACTCAAGAGCATGGTATCTGTGAGATGCCATGATCATTTGCTTCACACAGAAGTCAGGGGCTGTGCATGCTTCTTGCCTCTGCTTCTTGCCTGGAACAAAACTCTCCATTTGCTTGTTGGAAGTTTTCTGTCTTTTTTTTCTCTCCTCTATTCTGCTCAATTCAGAGATGCTCTTCAAGATAAAACAACCTTTCAGTTCAGAAACACTCCAAAGCTTTTTGTTTGTTTGCTTGTTTGTTTTACCACAATGTATGAACATTGATAAAACAAACTGTGCAGCTCAGTGGATCTTTTTTCACCCATCTTTCACCCATTTACTTGACACGCAAGCATGTGAAATACTACCAGACTCAAGTTTCTAAGCTTATCTCAGGGGCTGTCAGTCAGGAAGAGGCTTTGTTTGAAGATTGTAAATGATCCATAGGTACACAGTTTTGTTTAAAAAAAAGAAGTTCTTTTAAGTTTTTCTCTCTTTTCATATGGCACAAGCATGCACAGCTTCCTTCAAAGGTAGTCCTCCTCCTCTGCTGGGAGCACTGACAAGATCACCGCACCTGGCTAGCAATTCTATCTGGATCTCCTCCCTTCAAGCAAAGCAGATGAAACTAATTTCCCTATAGCTGCTCTCATACTGCATGCTGTTCAAAATGAAACAAAACAAAATCCCATCAAAGTACCCAAAGTGCTTTTAAAAATGCACCCAGAATTTTAATAAGGTGGGAAACTGAGTCCATGTTCCCTCTTTAAAAAAAAAAAAATCATCTAATTAGTTAAAGCTTTTGTGCAAAGACTCTACCAATATTTTCAGAGCTGGTTTTACCCATCAAAACATGTTGCTGAAGAGGAGCAGCTATCAGACCAACAGAAGGACAGAAAATCCAGAGTGAATTATTGCAACAGCGATTTTTCTGTTAGATGAAAATGCATCATTTAGCAGGCAAGCTGAAATCAAGCTGTGATCCTGTTACCAGCACCGGTTCTTAGAAAGAACATGGGAAATGGCTTCAGGAGCAGCCAAGAGCCTGAGGCACAACACGGATGGGAGAGTTGGTGTGTTACACACACAGCCTCTCAGGGACTGTGGGCCTTGAAAGGAGGCACCATGGAGACTCTGGCAACAGCAGCTCCCCTGCAATAGAGCCTCTGGCCCAGAAGGTGAAGGCAGCCCGGCAAAGAGCTTTGCTCCGTTGTCCTGAGTGAAGAGCAAGCCTTTCAGCAGACCTAGAGACTCACAGAGGCTCTGCCAGGCCCCTGATGGCAACAGGACCTGGGTACCCCCAGGATTAACCCCTGCTTTAACATAAACCCAAGAGCAATGCTCCAAGGCTGGGCTCACCCCCATCACTCTTTGTACCACTCTACTTCAACACAAACCAGATCTGTTACTTGTTTTACGTGTGAACACCCAGAGATGCAAAGATGGGTGTTTTGTACCTGTCTAGATAACAGATAGTCAAGATCCAAAATTGAATTCTCTGCAAAGAACAAAATATTTATATTTGCCTTGTACAGCTAGCATGATTCTCCAACCCTTGACACCGCACTCTTGCTCCCATGGAGGGCAGCTTGCCTATAAATTCAATGAGATAATCTAAAACTGTATTTATCTCACCCAATTTCGGCTGGTAGTCCTTCTGCCTGTCTCTACAAGGTTGCACTAGCTGTGATGACAAACTACAACGTCTCATATCTATAAAGCGGTTTGACTCGAGCAATCCTTGTGTTATGTCAAGGCATGCTCTCAGAGGTGTCAATGAGATTCAAAAGGAGCCAGGATAGCTCAGCAGCCAGCAGAAGCTGCTACAAGAGAAATGACTGGCTGGTGAATGTATGTATTAGGGAGAGCAGAAAATATCCGATAAAGGAAAAAAACAAACCCAGAAAGAAAAAGTGAAGATTTCATTCTAACAAAGTGCAAGTCAGGAATTCTTGAGCTAATGGGAGAAATCAGGTCTCTACCTGCCCATTTCCGAAAGGCTGTGAGGTGGTCGGATCACAGAGGTTTGCGAAACCCTTGATTTCTCTAAGTTAATGTTTCCACGAATTTCTTTTTCCTTTTCATGCAAAGGTTCAATCTGCAGGGGCAGACGCCCAAGTCTCGCTAACTTTCAACAGCAGCTGGCTGCCTGACTGCTTCTGAGAAGCCCTTTGCACCAAAACCTGCCCACATGCAAAACCCAACAGGATTAACTCCCGATTTCTTGTGTAAGTGCGCAAACAAAGCCTGCCCTCACACAAAGTATCACATCACTTTTTCAGTATCAAACCTCTCACAAGCTTACTCCATCCTGACAGACGAAACTATTCAAACACCCAAAATGGTTGTAGCTGATCATCTACCCAAATAGGTGCCAAAACCCACCACCACAACTTACAAACCAAAATCCAGTGATAGATAACACGCTAAAGTAATAGATAGGAAGTAGGCTGCTTCTAGGTAGTACTCATCATCAAATTTTCAAACCCAAGATATTGACATGTTAAAAAAACCCCAACATTATTAAGGTGCCCTTGAGTATGGGGAACAAGGAACGATTCCATTATTTTTTTAAATGGAAATTATTATTAAAACACCCGAAGCTGAACTGCTGTAACCGAGTCAACTCAATCTCCCCTTAAAAATTCCTTTTCTCCCCTTCCATTCAGATTGTATTTACAAACTGTAGATGTCTCATTTTTTTCTTGTGTCATTTCATTATTACAGAGTTGAGATCACTAGCCATCTGCAGCTTCATTTCATCAAGCTCTGATTTGTCCTTGGAGCAAGGTCATCCGGGACAAGAACATAAAATGCTGCTTTCCTCAACTGACAGTTCTTTATGCCTTCCTGTAAATATTCCCCACTAATTTTAAATAATTTTACCACTTCATACTCCCCCTCACACACACTGAAAAGGCTGATATACACGCATATTAATAAGGATCTTGTCATTTAACCACCGCATGACATATTAGAAGCAATTAATGGTGTTTATTTGCTGATAACATAAGCATTTCGAACTCCAGCTCAAGAATCCTTGGTAGCTTTCATGTGACTTGTAGGATATTAGCTATGGGTCAGAAGTTGGGACCCCCCCATTCAGCATTAGCATACGCTTGGTGCAACTGTTTTCCATCAGGCAGAAAAAAAATGCAGTCAGTGCACAAAAATTACCAGCTGCTTTATAACCTATGGTGGGTGAGCCACAATAAAGCATCACTAGGTGTATGTGGGTTGTTCATTGAAATCAATAGATGTGTAAGGAAAGATTTTCAAGCACATCACGTAATATTCCAAGCTAAAACCAAAGAAAATGGAACACAGAATTTCTACTCAGGTCAGATTTGACTTGCCATAAATTCTGGAACACCTTCTCCAAAGCAGAGACTGCTGCTCTGGATTACAGCAAAACCAAACCAACCAACCAACCAACAACAAAGAAGGTAAATTAATTTGATAGTCCTTATTAGCACAATCACAAAGCAATAGGGAATAACTGAATGGCTGAGAATAACCGGTGCTAGCTCTAGGGATCAGTCTCTTCCCTAACCTCTTGCTGCAGATGCTGGGAACAGCCGACTGAAGGTCCTGGCTCTAATCTCCAACTCAAGGTGCGTATCCTTCAGCACCTGGAAAATTCACTGCTGGGCTGCAGTAGGGTCTGAGACAGGCACTGCCATATGCAGCCATCTGGCTCACAAATAACCGTGTGAGAGTTTTTCCTGTATGCTTTCAATAGCCCCAACAGTCCAGATATGAAGACGTGCATGTCACAGAGGTGTTTGCAAACACCCCTGGATGTGTGCCGCACAGACACAGGAGTTTACCTGCATGAGCGAGTGTCCCTTCGGACACCCACTGAAGGATGAGCTCCTGAGGCTGTGAGCGTGCAATCTGTCAGAAGGAGATGGGATGGTTAAAGGTGACCTCCCAAGCCACCTCCAGAGGAGATGATCTTGAAAGATGAGTTTGTTTCGTGACTGAGTCACTGGATAAAAGCCTGTCGTATGGACTCGGGCTCACATTACCAGGTTCAGTTGCCAGTTCCATCACACATCGTTTCTTTAGGTGATTATGGACAAGTTGCTACATTTCACCTGCAGTCTCCCCCTTCAGTTTTCCCCCCAAAAGGAATTAAAGTTACTCCCTAAATAGGAGGATGAGGGTCAGTTCCCAGGGTAGCATGGAGGTTATGTCTCCTGAAATGGTTGTTCTACCATGCCCCCGGGTTATGACCCCCAAGACCCGCAGCAGAACTGCACTCCACGCTACTCACCGGTGAGAGCTGGAAGGGCTTTTTCTGCTTCACTTTGCACACTAGATTTTGTCATGTCCTCCTGTCTGCATCTCTCCTCCGGGTCCGGCCACAGCTGGTTGCATCTCAGAATGGCACTAAACTGCACCAACTTGTAATGGTCCCCCCGGGCCTCTAACCTGGCTGCACAGCCCAGTGGAGCGCAGCATGTCCCAGCCACACGCCCCGTGATCCCGTGACTCCCCCCGTCCATGCCAGCAAAAGAAGCCACTGAAACAACTACGGACATCGCTGCACCTGGAGAATCCCTGGTGCCTGTCTGGGATCTGTGTGGAGGGCTAAGTGCTAGGAGAAGTCGGCCCTGTGTTCTGACTGGGACAAAAAGAAGAGGCAGGCTGAGGTAGTTAGAGGCGAGAATCCTTGGCTTGACCTGCAAGTCCTGTTTGGTATTTTACTGTGAGAGCTGTTACTGCAGTGAGAACTGTCCTGCTTCACTCTGTCTTTTCCTGCATCCCTGGGTTCTGCCCGCTTCCATCCCCGCTGTATGCCCTTCTCTGTCATTGCACAGCAGGAGACATTTCCCATTCAAAACTTATCCACCATGGAAAAAAAAAATCCAAGTGCCTCCAAATCCTTTCAAGTCAGCTGGCGTTTCCCTGAAATTCTGTGGGATCTGGGTGCTTCTGTCACCCAAGGTAGAAGGATTCCAGGGAACACGTGCCTTTGAAGGTTTGGCCAGCCAGGCTTTTGCTGCAAGGAAAGAGGGAAGCGGATAAAAGACACAAGGAGGCCGGAGCGAGTCCATGTTCCCCGCGAGCGTTTCTTCAGCGGACATGCCGCATGTCAACAGTTAACTTCCCTTTGTTCCCATCCAAATGATTAAGGTTAGAAGCTTGCCTGGTGACATCACCAGAGTTTAAACATGCTGGATATGGTCCAGGGAGCCAAAGTTATTGCTGACCCCATGGTTACTGATCCGCTCCGCAAGTAGCTGATGTCTGCTCTCACTTTATGAATTATTTAATGGGTTAAAGATTGGTCAGATATTCTTTATGCAACGTACAGCCATACAGTGGGCAGGAGGACATAAACATGCATTAACAAGGTTAAAGTCATATACTGTAACTACACTGTCTGTTTTCAGCTTGCAGCTTTATTGACTTAATCATGCCGGCACCGCAGCCAACAAATCATTAAATCCATTCCATTCTTTTGCTGGTTACCAACCACAAAAACAGAGGCAGGCAAACACGGAGCAAATCTTGGAGGGGGTGGGGAGCGGCGCGGGGTGCGGGGCAGAGGGAGAACAGTGGAATCACTATGGAGCGCCGTGCTGGCCTGTCACTGCCAGCACAAAGACGCCAAATCTGTCTTTACGGACTAAGTGGTTTCATGGTTTAAAGTGACACACTCATTTGTTCCTGTTTCGCAATGATTATAGAAAAGAAGAATGGGGGGAGGAATAAAAAGCAAACTGAGCTTCTTCATAGCGTAACAGCATGCTTGTGTGTGCATGTGTGCATGAGTGTGCACACTCACATCCTCGCAGAGCCACAGATCTCATCTGTAAACCCACCCCCCGGGCCAGGGCAGAGGGGATCTGGGCACTCGTTGCACCCCAGGGGTCTCAGGCCCCGCATGGCTCTCTGCTAATCTGCAGTGAAATGCAGGCATAATTAAGAGTTCAGTGTAAAATAAAGAAGACATGGAGCATTAAATCAGTCCTCCCATTGCCCTCCAGGAGCAACACTGACCACAGCAAGCCATGGGAGAAGTCCCAGTTTTCAGACCAAAGTAACAACTTCGCTTTCAGACAAAGCCATGAATTTTTGACCTGGCACTTACTGCTACTTTTCATGTCCATGTCCAGCCCTCCCTCCCCAGAAGCTTCCTGACTGTCGGCAGCACGGAGAACGATGGTGCCCACCGCAGTCAGCAGATCGCCAAAATACCGTTTCTAGGCAGTTGGTTCAAGACATCGACGTCTGAAAATGGAGCTGTCAGCTTATCGGTTTGAACCTGTAAGATCTTTACTCATCACCACTGTCTTCCCCACTCATTTCTTGGTGAACATCATCTTCTCTGTCACCATAAAGTACAAGTGGCTTGCTCTGCACTTGGGGAGCATCACACCAGGGCATAGCTCCTCTGCGTTACAAGCAGGCTACAGAGGAAGAACTCAGCATGAACTCTTGGAAACCTTCAGACGTCAGGGCTCAGGGCGTTGTGCTTCTTTCAGAGATGCTAGACACAGCCTATTTGCAAGTTTTCCTCCACTGAGAGAACAGGAGATAAGCTCCCCCTTTCTGAGGGAGACTCAGCTACACCCAGAGAGATTCCTGGCCTGTTTCTATTATAAAAAGGAGGAGTGGCCAACAAGCTGCCTATTCTTCACCTTCTGGGCATGGGCTGCTTAAAACTCCCTGTAAGCATCACCCAGATTTTGGCATCCTACCAGCACAGGGGCTTGGCAGATACATTTTCCCCTCGTCATGAGATAACACCACTGCAGACCTTTTCGAGCACTGTCATTACTGGTTTTTATAGTTGGTTTCTTTAGACCTGAATGCACCTTCTTATGGTTTGAGTTCTAACCTTGTGGCCTTTTGCTTATTAGTCTCCAGATCCCTATCGCCCAGAGACGTCTCCTGGTTCCATACATCGCACATAAACATATCATTACTCAGTGCAGAAGTCAGCCAGAAGTCCTCTTGGAAACAGCTGCCAGAGAAGAGCACACTCCCCAGCCACTCTCCCACAGTACCGAGGTAGTGGGTCACCACCAAAGGTACTTCTATCCAGTCACCACGCCGGAAAAATAGAAGGAAAAATGCTTTCTGAGGCAGAAATCAGCTCTTTAGGTACCTATATGACTTTCAGCTTCACAGACTATATGTTGGATCACCACAGCTGCTGCCCCTTCCCAGGACAGGGAATAAAGGTACTTCCAGCAGACAAGGGCCAAGGCTAAGCATGTTGTCCAGGCTTCCCTAACCACAGGCCATCCATCACATCTCAGAGGTGCATATCAGGATGAGGTGAAATTACCCTCTGAAGACCTTTTCCTCCACTGGCACAGGAAGAGCCTAAATGATGGGAGGAGGAAGATGAATCCCAACCTGCCACAGAAGACGGCTGACAATGGAGAGTGCTCAACCCACATCTCCCAAATCCCAAACCAGCACTTAACCATGCAATTGTTTTGTATTTCATAGACCTTTTTCCTCCGGGTTCATCAGCCCCAGCTCCCTGGGCTGTGCTCAGCAGGGCACGCTCCTCTTCCCCAGGCTAACACCACCTCCCACTGCCATACCCCAGCTCCACAGCGCTCCCCACCAGCACGTACCCCCCTGCCCCTTTGTGTGTGCTGGCAGGGCTGAGGGTTCCGCATGTGTTGGATATATCAGCCTGGAGACCATCTTATTGTCCTGTGCTTATCAAGAGAACATGGACATGCAGAGGAGGCTCTGCTGCCACCAACAAGCTGCTTCAAAGGGAAGCGACAGTTGGGGTGATGTTTTAGCGCCGACACACCCAGCCAGGAGTAACACGCCAGTTGGGCTATTTATAATTCCTGATTCCAGAGCCTTAAAATAGCACTGCTTTTATTTTTACATTTTTAGGCACACTTGGATATTTAAGCAACTCCACTCTCAGGCTCCACATCGCACACATCACAGCACGAGAGACAGCGCTCTGTGACCCCTACAGAAAGCAGAGGCACATTCCCCTTTCCCCATACCCCTGTCTCCTTGGCCAATGTGATTAGAGTCCCCAGGCCTATCTCCACGTAATTTTACACACAGACTGGCTCTTCCAAATGCACTAAGCAAGGGAGATGCAGCATCTGCCTGCATCCCAAATGCAGCGGAGCAGCCTCACAGACTGCAGTACACAGCCACGCATGTGCTGCTCTTATCACAGACACCACGGAGTCTCCGAAGGAGTTAATGGGCCCTACCATAAAGTAATCACAGTCGTTTGTGTTTTTCTTAAAAAACAAAGGTCAATGTGCAGAAGTAGTCAAACAAACCATGGCCACACTTCCGAAAGGAGAGCTCTCTATGGGCTCAGAGCAGGCGTAGCTATTTGTTCTATGCTCCCTGGTGCCAACAGTGTACCTTGGTTGGCATTTCTTAATGACTGGAGCATCCATGTGCTCTTTGTAAAACAATTATAAAATATTCAGGGCAGGAGAAAAAAAAAATTCCTTGCACGGCCAAGGCTCTGGCACACTGCATAGATGTCAAATGGTAAATCGTTAGGTGTTTTGGTTTAATTGCAGTTATTTATAACCCTGGAACTTGTTATTAACATAGGAAAAAACAGGACCTGTTATTACCCATAATTAAAGTGACTATTATGGGACTGCAGAAGTGGGGATGACCCCAGCCGGACCACCCCTCCTTTGGTGGTGGCGACTGGCATGGGGATGGACATTACACAGAGGCACCGTCTTAATATATTTCAGCCAAGAGCTTAAGAGGGGTCAGTCCCAAGATGTGAACCCCAATTCCTGCGCTGTGCCTCACTCCCAGCACCCCTAACTCCTGCCTCTGTCCACAGACCTAGCATAAAACAGGGGTGCTTTTGGGAGGGGGCACTGCAGGGGTGCTATCCCACCCTTCCCTATCAGCAAATCCCTTCTGATCAAGGGGTACACAGATAGGACACATCCTGGATATGGCTTGGAGTTGCATAACCATCCTTGTTAAAATTCAGGATTAACAGGTTATATTTTCATTTACAAGATTGTTATCTGCCCCGAGAAAGGTTTCCAATTTCACCAGCACTAATCAGGACGCCACAATGGATTTCCGGCCTCAGCATTGAGGCTCGAGAGCCTCTGCAGCTCGTGGAGCCGGTTTTAATTCAAATCTAACTGCAAGAGCTATTGTAGGCTGGGAGCTGAACAGATTAGGGGAAAAAAAATACAAATAAAAGTAATTTACATACTACTGTACCTTATTCCTAAAGCCATTTCTTACAGACACAAATCCCTCTGGCCACCAAAGCATCTGGTAGATGTACTACCTCCCCGGGAATGACACCCTCCACCTCTCAAGTGACCTTGAGCAAAGAACCCCATCAGAGTTTTGTGCCTTTAAAGCAAATGTGCCAAAAAACCTGCAGCAGTGCCCACCTGGAGTTCTGGTTTACGCTGCTAAAGGTATCATAAAAAACAAATGTGTCCCATATAAAGAGAGGAGTGTGCCATGATGGCCCAGCTCCCGACCGATGCGGGCTGCATGCCCTGTGCTGTTCTGTCGCTCACCAGGCACTTCATGCTATCGCCCAGACACGACACCCCGGCAGAGGAGATGCGGTTGGCCTAGGAGGACAGTCAAGTACAAAGCTACTGATGCCATAATTATAACTGGGAGGGCAAACAGGCTCCCAAGAGGGACCATCTTTTGTGGACAGAGAGGGGAAAGGCTCATTGACAACTGGCTTTACCGGATGAGTAAATTAGACCTGGGTTACAGCCTTCTTGTTCTCCCCCTGCCTCTGCCCCCAAGGACTGCGTGAGTCAGTGGAACTGGAGGGAAAATACACACTAAATTCTACAAGTGCAGGAATTAAAGAGACATCTACAAAGCTTGCCTCTGGCGCTTGATACCAGCTGCAAAATTGGGTTAGCTTGACATTGCTGCTGGAGGTGAACAGAGCCGGGGAGGCTGGCTGAGCAGCAGAGCCCCTCTCTGCAAAGCAGGTGAGCTGCGAGCTGACTGCGGTCTCATTGCTAAGGCACGGAAACACCTTTCTAAATTTTTAAATCCAGGAGAGGAGCAAGAGCAATGAAGGAAACAAACTGTTTCCTGCACAAACATGAGGTTCAGACAGTTATGAGATACATGCAAATGTGCAAGCCTGGCCTGAGCCAGTTTCTGAGGGCAGGAGACCCCTGCAAGTTCTCTGCGGTTCACAAAAGTTCTTCTTATTAGTAGTCAGGTCAAGAACATTTTGGTGCTGAGACTCTTCCACCAGTGAGAGCACCCACCATCAAATCAACCCCAACTGGCATACATGCTGCCCGACAGAGAGATCTCTGTGAGCAGTATTGCAGCTCCGGAGAGGAAATCTCGCACGTCTCATAAATCCTGCTGTGGGGACCCCCACATCACAGGGGGCTGTTCTGAAGCCTCTCCCAGCTGGTCTTTTCAGCCAGGATGCCAGGACCTGCCAGTGATGACACCCAGGTGCCTCTCCCAAAAAGCTGCCACCCCAGACACCGGCCTGCCGCTGCCCTGCCCCTTGCCACAAGCAGTGTCCAGAAACCACCGTGCAGACTACCCCAGAAGAAGACAAATGCCTAGGTCTAGGTTATGCCAAAAAGTATTTTCTTCTTTAATTACTTCCCTTTCTCTCCCCATTTGCTGTTGGATTTGAGGGAAGGGTATAAAGGGTGACAAAAACTAGTCCAGAAACCTTTGATGCTCCTCCCCAGGTTGGGGCAAGAGCTGCGGCCGCTGCCGGGGTCAGCCAGGAGGAGGGAGAGGAGGGCAGGGGAGGGAGAAGGGGAAGAAATGAACAGCTGCGGAGCAATTAAGCCTGCCTCTCTGCCTTACTGTCCAAAGCAGGAGGCAATCTAATTCAGCCTGGTGCCTCTCTTCCTTCAGCCGTCTGGTGCCTGCCTGGGATTCAGGAAAGGGGCTGTCTGACTGCCCACTTTGTCTGCCGAGCCAAAGGGGCCCTTCCCAGCCACAATTTCCAAAGGAAAGAGATCTTGGCTGCCGGTGTCTCTTCTGAGAAAAACATGCGCTGAATGTAGTGGCAGCAGCTTTATAACCCTCTCCTGCCCTTCCTCAGCAAACAACCCGAGTGGAGTTGGAGCAAGAAAATGACCCGGCTGGCTCCTCTGCTCCGCACTTGTCTCCCAGCACAATGAATCAATTAGCGTCCGATCATTATTGTGGTAACGGTATCTTTCACAAGCAAGATTTTATACAGAGATAGAATAGGATGTTTTCTGCTCATTTCCTTCCTGTCATTCCAATCACGAACTACTGTTACAAATACAATGCATTTAAAGTCTGTAATATTTGTGAGCGCGAGTCCCAGTTTCCCAGCTGAATGGCTGGCCCTTTGTTTTCTGCCCAGTATGGGTATGGAGGAACAGCTATAAAGGGGAGCCGCTCCAGTGCCACTGGGTTAGGAGCTTGTGCAGGGTGTTCACAGAAGGTCATCTCGTTTTCATGCTCCTAATATCACAGATTACTTTAATTCCGTGTTCTGGCCAACTGTTTGCATTTAGAATCTATGGCGCAGGGCTGCTTCCAGCACGCTGGAGGTGGTACTGGCTCTGGTATTTCTTCAGAAACTGGCAAAACTGTTTTATTTGGAAAATGTTAGTGCAGCAGTAAAAGCCTTTTAGTACCCAGGCAGAAGGAGAAAATAGGCTCTGTTAGGGGAACAGAGCACAATTCAACTTCACTTCCAGTTAACTTTGACAGTAATCTAGGCAGCAGGCAGGTCCCTCCCTCCAGCTTAATCAAGGCAGAAACAGGCAAAACCATGCATTTTAAATGCAGGTAAGACAGCACTTCATCTTGTGAAAAGCCTCGCTACTGTTATCGTAAGCAGAACAAACAAGAAAGCACACAGAGCACAAGGTTTCAGTTCACCATCCTGACAAATAAATGCCTTTAAAGCAAGAAATTTGAGGAAACTTCTGTAAGCTAAAATTTTATGTATTGTGTCAACCTAGAATGGAGCAGCACACCCAAGCCAGGAGTCCCTTTCTATTCTTATTCCACACAGGGTCCCTGATGAAGGTCACAGTTATTTTTAAAATTAAAAGTTACAGACGTGTAAGATATATGCCACCTAGGTAGGAAAAAACTCAGACTCTGGACTGGGCACTGAATGGATTTGTCCATTTTCCCCCTCACTGCCAACAATTTTTCATAATCAAGAAGTTTTTACTCCATGGTCAGGTTTTTTGTTTGGTTTTGTTGTTGTTTTCTTTTAAAAAGTAAAATACAACATAAATAAATGTGGGGGATTTTAGATAAAGTCCTAAACTATAGGAGAACATCAACTTTTTTCAGTTAAAGATTTACTCGCATTTCAGGACCATCACACAATCTAGGGTGATGTTATCAGCATTTCTCTGTTCTTGCTGACCTTAAGCACTCTTAAACCATTAAATACATATTTTCTGATAATAGAACACCATTCACATTTCAGTAACAATAATTCACTCTAATGAGATAACAACTTATACATCAGATTATCTCTGAGAAATATTATCACACTTTGGGGCACTGCAGAATCACAAATAATGACATCAAGAGGCCAACGCTATTCCTGGAGAACTCCTAACTCCTGGTTACATCAGGAGGAATTTGAGATGTGTAAGGATTCCAAAATCAGATGTTAATCTGCAGGGAATGACACAGGTATGGGCAGTCTGCATTTTTGCCTTAAGCAAACAAGAACCAACAAGACTACTGATGAGAGAAAACAGCACCGGTTTCTAACTGCACGTATAAACAGGCATTAAAAACAGAAGTATTCCTTAAGCGAGTCACGGCACCGCAAAGAAGCCTTTTACAAGAAACTTCAGGTTGTTTATAAATTTCCCATTTACATAATATTTGAAAATCCTTTCCTTCCCATTCATAACATGCACACTAACCTCAGTGAAGAGACCCGCGAGAGACAGAAACCTGATGCTTATATGAATAAAAACCCACCCTAAATCATCAATATTTACTCCAGCACCGAAGGTTAACAGGTTCCCCATTTTTTTTTTCTTGCAAACAGCTAATGCAATCTAAACACAGACCTTCTTATCAAACTAAGACGAGACCACTCGGCTTTCTCCTGGCACGGGGAGATGCAGCTCTGTAGGTGCCGGAGGCTGCCCTGGGTGTAGGCTGGTCCAGGCTGGGGGAACGGCCACGCTGCCTTCAGCACTCCCCCGGTGTGGCACAGCACTACTGGTGAGCCAAGGACGAAAATATACAGCGGGAATAGCTTAATTCCAGCTCTAAATGAGCTCAGCAGGGAATCTAAACAGTCAAGTCAATTGCCAGAATCTGCACTTTTCAACCTCGTTCTGCTCCTTTGATCAGACTGAATTTTGAGCTACGGCGATTAATGGACTAATAGAGGAAGTCGCCTGGTATCTCTTGGGAGAAGAAGGAAAGGAGGAGAGAAAAAAAGCATCTCATCCTCTCTGTGCATCTCCCCTGCTAAACGCCACACTTCCAAACAGAAAACCAAAATGCCACTGTGGAAACTGTGCTGGCTGAGCTGGAAAGGAGGAGAAAAAGGGGGCTGTACGAAACACAAAAATACTGCGTGTACGATCGTTCATTCATTGCTTAAACACGCCCTTCGGAGCTGGGGTAAAGGAAAACAGACTACCCAAATACAAGTGCCATGTAAACTACCCTTCAATCCAGCACGGTAACAGTTTATACTTAATAATGCCGGAGAGCAACGGAAATATTAAACACATTTATTATGTAAAGAGACACTTCCAAAAGCCCTGAGTATTTAAGTATAGAGAGAAACAGATTTGTGTAGGACTCATACCTACTACTGGTATGCCAGCATAGTATGTCCTCATCTTTCTGGAGATGGAAGAAATACATTCCGAGCCTGCACTCACCGAAGAAAAATGGGGGGGTGGATGTG
>VZTU01027191.1:0-57290 GCA_013400835.1 Zapornia atra | reverse complement strand
TTCTTCTCAATCTCCTGTTGTTATTGCTATGCCTGAGAGGCGGGGGCAGCTTTTTTTTTTTCCCCCTGGCAAGGGGCAAATTTTACTCCTGCAACTCACAAATGTAAAAAACAAGCCCCAGAGAACTGCAAATAATCACTGGCCTGATTAAAACATAAACGTACTCAAAGTTTGGCATGTTTACAAAATGCTGGTGCTAATCTCCAGAAAATAAAAACAGAAAAGCCAAAAATAATTCAAATGTAAACTTGAGCTGTGGTAGGAACAGTGCATCAAAGCTTCCAACTCTTTTTCTGCCGTAGCACCAATATGCCATCACCAATGATTGCTGTGCCCTTTGCTGCATCCTTCCCTCCACCTTTGGTCTTTCTTGAGCATACAAAGACATACATACATGATTCACTCTGCTCTCAGAAATAATCCCGGAGTTGTACTGGGATGACCTCCCACTGTGTAAATTTAGGTGTGTGTGTTTGAATCTTTACAAGATCAAGCTGTTAATGTCATGTCTTAGACCAGGATATCATACTATTTTGTGTACATTACTGGGCTTATCCTCTTACCAGTTCTGCATAGCTTGTCCATACCCTGGGTTCACATCTGCATCTGCCTGACACTGCTCTGACATATCGCATTTTGATTACTACAGTGAGAAATAATAAATCATGTTGCCAGTCATATAGAGAATATTATTTATGCTAATCTATTTCCTGTCTTCTTCTGCACATTCCCATATGCAAAGGGTTAAACTGTGATGCAAGATTCCTTTTTGTTAACAGTAGAGCTTTTAAGAACTACATACAGATAATGATAATATTTGCCTTTATATAGGCTATAAAACTTTACCTTACAGACATTCACATAAGAGAGTGATTAGCCTTCAAAGCCCTAAGAAGAGCTGCTACATTCTGACTGTGGATTTCTATCAATTATTAGTGCTGTCTGCTTGAAATTGTTCAAAGTGCTCGAGACAGAAATATTGCACAGCCAACACAGCAGACTGATATGCTTCCTAAATGGACAGAGTTTTTGAAGACAGCTCATAATAGTGTTTGGCTTTCAAACCTTAATGTTAACAGCTTTGATGGGACTGCTTCTAATTTGTATTTAAGACCCATTACCTCTTCCTCTAAGCAATCTTCCTGAAACATCATTTGTTCTAGGGGGATATTTGCCATCCAGCACAGCTCTGTAATGGCTGTTAATTCACACCATTTTGCTTGCTCCTGTATTAATCAGCAAACTGTGAATCATCCCAGTGTTTCCAGACTCGCAGATGTACAAGAGAACCACCGAGGCCAGTTCAGTTTCTCTCCCCATTCAGACATGGAGACAATATCAGTTCCTGTTTACAGCCACGGCTTTGTTTTCCCCCACCCACACACTGAAATTTCTCCAAAATGCCCAAAGAAAAAAAAGAAAAAAAAAAAGGAAAAAAAAAAAAGAGAGAGAGAGAGACTGAGTTCATTTTACCAGGAAAGTTATTTCTAGGTATTGCATCTGAAACAAAACATGTTTGTACTTTTATTTTGTGTGCAGCATTTGCTGCAGCGAGGCAGAAATGACAGAGGAGCAGAGCAGAAGGACAAAGTAGGCAGCTCCAGTCACCCCACCCTGCCGAACCGGCGCCAGGCACATGATTTAACAGCATCCCAGGGCCTCTCTTATTTATTTGTTTGCTTTTCATTCTAATTGTTAAATTAGACTTTGGTTCTGTAAGTATTTCTGCCTTGTGGAATGCAGATGTAATTTTAGACTACTTGCAAGACAATGCTAGAGAGAAACCATCCCCAAAAAATCAAAGGTACAAACCATGGTATCACTGCAAAAAGCATTAAAGTGGATTATTAATTTAGGCATTGAATTTGGGGTAGTAAGAAGGGCAGGGTTTTAGGGAAGTGAGCACATTTTCAGAAAGCCAGGCTGCTTTTAGTTCAAAGTAAGTTCAGACAGCAAACAGACCTCTCTTTCACAAACGTGGGGAAAAATGGAATTAAGACATTCTGTTATTAATGGGAATGCACAGCACAGAAGAAATAAGTTGGGTGTACAACAGGGTCATGGAAACCATTTCCTCATTGCTATTCATCAGCACGCTGTGCCATGAACACACCTTTTCAATATAAGTGTTATGGGTGTGCGGACTCGCAGTGAGGACAGTAGCGTGTCTTACCCATCGCTAACCACTATTCACATTGTCCTTTTGAGGAACTATGCACAGAAGGAAGTTACAGCATTCTTTACAAAGCCAAACAGTGAGAAGGTCCCTGAGTCTTTCCCTGGATTCCTCGGACGTTTGTAACTTCAGTGCAGCTGAGAGAAAATGGATGTTGGATCCTTTTGCTCAACAGCTTTGAAATTAAAGATACCTGCATATGGATGGGCTTTTTTTTTTTTGTGGTAATAAAGCAAAAATAGGTTACTTGGAGAAAAAAAAACCCAACAAACAAAAAGAAAGTGCTTTTGGGGCCTGATTTAGTCAGAGAAAAGTTGTGAATGCTGCTGCCAAGCTGCCTAGGAAGCCCCAGAGAAACTGCCCACCTAGGCCAGCAGGATCAGGGTGGTTTTGGTACAAATGGGTGTCAGGACACTGCCTCACATCAAAGGAATCAGACCAAAATGATACCCTTGTTTTCCCTAGACTTTTGAGAGAAGGGGTTCTCCCCTGCCTCGCAGAGCAGAAGGAAAACAACTGCCTGTTGCTTAAAGCAAAGGGGCTTTTGAGAGTTAACTCAGAACCTCTGTGCATCAGCACCCTCCTTTGCTCCCCCCTTGGCTGTGCAGCCGGGCTGGGAGTGGAGGGGGTACAGCACTGACATCCAGCTGTGTCCTGGGCACCTGGAAGCTCATTAAAAGCAGTTTGTCAAGCTGAAATTCCACACCTTCTCCTACATTTTGCTGGCAGAAGTCACATTTCCACCTATATTCCCACAGTACCTAAGTACTCCTCCCTCCGTCGTTCCCCACCAAAAAGCCGGACAGTACCCTGTCACCCTGCACACGTATTGCTTCATCCTCCCCCAGGCAATGAAGAGGAAGAATTTTCTCAATGCCATCTAGCACCCTGCACCAGTGTTCACAGTACCACCCCAGCCCCTTTTTCCTTTCCAAGAGGGTTTTCATTTGTCCAGCATGAGATTCCCATAGAGCTGTCTGTGTCCAACGTGCTAAGTTGCTGGCAGAATGTCTTCCATGTTATTAAACAGATAATAATGAAGGGAAAGACCTGGGAGGACTGAGGAAAGTGCTGCAGCTTTGATATAGTGTCCACAGTAGTTTCAGATCCAAAAGGAGGGCAATGGTGAGGGTGGGGGGAGGATGCTCCCTACACCCAGTTCAGAGGGATTTGGTTTATTTACAAGCTTCTGGTCTGCAGATTGCTTCCCCTAATGATGTGCAAAAGTGCTTTCAGCACAACAGATAGCTAAACTGGAAGGAATGATGAGTGCATTAGGCAGAGCTGCAAGAAATGCCTGTAAACATCTTAAAAACACAAGCCAAAGAACTGGGAAGGTTAGGACATGGCTACAAGGGCTCCACTTCAGCAGGGAAATGCTTTGAAATACCTGTAATCTAACAGAAGAGGACAAGGCATGAGATTGAAAAGACACTGCAAAAGAGCGATGGGCTAAACAGATCAGATGGGAACTAAGTTTTTTATCTTGATTACTGCACTTCTGAAAATGTTGTATTACTGCGGGCACGTTGAGGCCAAACACACCATTCCTTTCCATGAGTTTCCTCCTTACTTTCCCAAGCTTATATTATTTATTCGCAGGGGAGGGTGGAAAGGCAGAAGGCAGCTGTCTGAGAATTTCAGTCAAGCTCCTTTCAGGCTCTCCTGAAAGAAAGGAGGGAGAATCTCTAACTTTGGCGGAAAAAAGAAAAATCAACTCCGTTGCAAGTGCCTGGATAAACATAAATTCAGAAATGACCATTCATGAAGATGTTTTTACATTTATGGAGAGGTCAAACTCCAGGCTCAGCCTTATTGCTCTCTGTAATCCAGATTCATCACCAGCTTCCTTTATTCACCTATTCAAAGGCACTTAATTAGCTGAAGGGCTTGTTGCTTTGCCTTCAAAAGCTCTCCACTCCCTCAAAGGTTTTGCTTAGGTATTGTGCTACCATCACCCTTTGAAATCAAATCTGTTTTTCTTCTCCACAGCATTAGCAAGAGGAAAAAATAGTGTTATTTTAAAAACTTTTTAGAGCAGAAGAAGAGGAGAGAAGAGGAGAGAAGAGGAGAGAAGAGGAGAGAAGAGGAGAGAAGAGGAGAGAAGAGGAGAGAAGAGGAGAGAAGAGGAGAGAAGAGGAGAGAAGAGGAGAAAAGAGGAGAAAAGAGGAGAAAAGAGGAGAAAAGAGAAGGAGGAAATACCAGTGAAACTTCATTCGAAGTGGCTTTAGAGATAACTCTGACACGTAAAGAAAAAGGAGGGGGTTTGAAACTGCAGATGAAATCTGGCCAGTACTTTTGGTCTTCTCAGTGATACTGTAGTTGTTTCATGCGTTAGGAAGACTCCTTGTGACATCTTGGAAATCCCAAAAAACGCATGATTTTCCCCTGTACTTACAAGAGGGACTGTATGTACTGAGATGCCATGAGCTGCATTCCTTGCTTTTCCAAACTCTTAATCAATCTGCATCAGAGATTATAAACATAAAGTGCTGCTGAATCAGAACAGGCTCACCCAACAGTCACGGTGTGCTGACTTTTCACAGGCAGAAATAACTTCACATCACATAGGACACCCAGGATTCAGTTTGTGGCATTAACATTTCTGTTTATATTAATAAAAGCTGTATTTTGGGCTCCATTATATTTATATAACCTTTGACATCTGAGCTCTGGGTCAGTTTGCTCTTTATAGCAGTGCATTTCTTCAAGTTTTGTTTCTATATTTAGAGAACTCATGCTCAGAAACAAGATTTTTTGTTTAATTCCCCCCTCCCGTATACTCAATCTAGCTCAGGGGTTTTGGTGTTTCTCTGCAGCCTATAATTTACTCTGCCAACTCAGATACTGTATTGCTGCTTTTACCACAGTTAAAGAAACACTGTCAAGTCCTTTTCAAAGCTTTTTTTGGTCTTCAGCATGTTCTTCCCTAGCTCATATGCAGTCCACATGTAGTCAAATACAGTAATTTTTACTGCAAATAGTATTATTTTTCTCCCTGTCTCTTCTCCTATCATTTTTCCTCTACCATCAGTTTTGGCAATGGAGCTGAAACAAATATACCCTTCACTGACAATCCAGCATACAGCTATCTGGATGTCAGCAGGAATGCAGGGAGCTCTAAGAATAGCACATTTGGTTTCTACAGCGCAAGTGGAGCTCAGAAATGCACAGTGTGTCCTGCTCAAACAATGGCTATTTATTAGCTACATCCCCCCCACCTCGACAAAACAACCTTTTAAGTTGTGTTTTGGTTGTCAGCACTTCACACACAGGGCAGTGGGCAATACTGCCCGCCTCCCTGAGACTCTGCCCGTTTTAACACAGGCAAACTTGGGCTTGGAAAAGTAATGGCCACCCAAAGGGTTTCTGCAAAGCTCGTCAGCTGCAAAGATCTTCAGCTCATCTCCCTGCCTTCGGGGGAACCCTCCTTCCCGCTCACAGAGACCTGTGTCTGTTCCTATATTGGCAGGAGTAAAAGAAGTGCTCTTCTGGAAGCGGTGATGGTGTATCAGCATTGCTGAAGGCAGAATTGGGCCCAATCTATCTGACATGCCAGAAGAGGAGATCAGCAAGTACAAACTATATTTAGACAGGAAAATCAGGGAGATGCCCAACTATTCAACTTGCCTGGGCAAATGCAGCTTTTCATGCGCCCAGAAACAGCCAGCGAAGTCAAATGGCTACACTTACGCCCAGAAAGCAGCGCGTGATAGTTTTGGAGACTATCTTTGGTTCTCTGGCATTTACTACCATCTTTATATCGTGGATTTATGAGTCCAGACCTTTGAGTATAATTTCACTTGGCAAGCACCAGTCCGGCACGAGTCAAACAAAAACCTGCGGACACCCCCACTAGCAAGGTTAGCACCACCCGGCTTCGCGCTACCGCACAATGCAAGCTGTCAGTGCCTCGATCGATATCCATCAATGCTCAACAATAAAGACACAGTGCTTCAGATGGGAAAAGATTAGCCCTTATCAGATTTACCAGTTGTCCGGATGCGGACTGATTATGCTTAGGAGATACATCATTACGTACAGAAAGGGTAGAGCTGCGAGGCACCGCGAGGAGTGACCCAGCTTTTGGATGGGAAGTCTTTGCTTTGGTATGTGTTAACCCTAGAGCAAACAGTCCACTCTGGGTCCACGTCCCAGTCACTGCACCCTTCCCCGTGCTGCGCTGCCCTTCCCCATACTGCTCTGCTGGCTACAAGGATCAAATTTCATGGTTTATTGTTCTTCCTCCAACTGGCCACCATCCACATTCTTCTTCTGGACAAAGCTGCACCTCTTGCTCAAAAGAAAAGAGCGCTGTGCCTTCTTTTTATAAATTTTAGTCACATTTACAAACACACACATGGAGTAAGGGGATGACTTTTAAACATGAACCGACATTCCAGGGAATGCCGTTGTTTTTCTTAGAGCAAATGAATGAGGCTAAAAAAACCCAGGTGATTTTCCACCAGAAGGTTACTAATTTTTGAAGATGCAAAAGACGTCTTCCCTGTCTTCTGAATCCGACATTTTTGCCTTTTAATGAAACAACTGCTCTGTGCTTGAGAAGTCCTATTCATCACCTGCCTCAGGAGAGAACTGGCACCGGGATTCTGCAGAGCTCAAATTCAGCTCTGGGTACGCGGCTGGAAAATCAAAACCACAGTCGCTGGAGCCACTTTGTTACACTGGAGTAACGTTGGCACACAGCAGGTCGGGTCCAAGATTTCAGTATCAATGTCTCAATCTAAATAAGGAATCTACTCCAGACAAGTAACAAATCTACATGCCAGGTTCAATAAAACACAGCAAGTATCCCAGAATTTTAGGGTTTCTGACCTGGAATTTTTTTTTCCCATGTCATTTTTCTTTCAATTCAGCAGTCATGATTCATTTTCTTCTATGGGATCTGCAGTAAAGTTATCAAAACCTAACAAAATGTTCCACTCCTGAACAGCCACCATCTTTCTCCGGCAGCTCAACAGTCTGTAAAACCGAAGCGCTGTCATCTGGTGTGTAATTATTGTAATAAGTCTTACTTGTAAAACGAGGAAGGCACCATACGCTTACCTAACTAGTCTGAAAATGTAAAATGCTCATCACCTGTAATCATTATCCTCACTGTCCTTTATCTTTACTGATAGCCACCAAATTACAACTCACTCTCTTGAATCAGCTAAAACCGCAGCAGGGGCAGAGCCCTGGGAAGGCTGTTGGAAGAGGGGCTCTTTTGGCCAATTAAAGAGCCACTGCAGGAATTTTTAATTTTTCCTCCTTTTTTTGGCTAATCAGTGACGTAGGGGGGTCAGGGGTGTAAGACAAAGACACAAAGTAGGGAAAACTAGGGCACAGGAAACCTCAGGAATCCAACAGGGATGTGGCAATTCCACACATCCGGTGGGGGAGCCAGGAAAAAAAATAAATGCTCAAGTGTTAAGGACATACAACCAAAAGCAATCACATTACTCCAGTCAGCAACTCACCAGCCGCCATCAGAGATGCAGTTAAACACCATGAAGATACTCTTTACCTCCTCTGCCTTCAGAGTAAAACATCCAATGGGCAGTAACTCGTGAAGCCGCAGCAGGTTACTCGCTTTCCATCCTGCATCCATCCATACCCCTAGATCCCAAGCCAGCAAGACCCTCTACTTTGTGTTTAATTTGGGTCCCACTGGACACAGACAGAGCCCTCACTGGCTTAAAGTAAGATAACTGCTTCAAGCCTTTGTTGGATTAGGGGCCTTATATTGATAAGCCTTTGAAGTGAACTATATGTGCTGCTGTTACATGTTACACAGCTGATTTACCACAAAGAAGCTGACATTTAGTGACTGTCCTTCAATTTCTCACTGCTGCCCTTGGCCAAGGTTACACCAAGCCACCTACACTGAAGAAATCCAAGAACCAGTCACTTAGCAGGGAAAAAGAGCAAAGGAACTCAGGCTCTGGAGTCCATTCCCTGACTAAGCACCACACTCTTGGGTGGATTCTAGCAGCACTTCAGAGATCAGCCTCTGGTTTGCTGGGTGAGAAGGGTTTGCATCCTTCACTATCTGCTGATGGAGCACCTGTGTGTGCAGCTACATGACTTGAAGGATTCTGCTTCCAAACTGCTGGTTCAGCCTAACAAGGTACTTGGCTTTGGTGGTGAGTTTCAACCTGTTTTCTACTGTTCTTCCAAAGACAGCTATTTATTTATTCCTCACACCCAGGTTGCTCTCAGCCTGAATCCCCAAGCCCCTCCTTGCTCTTAAATCCCTGCTCAGAGTAAATCTTTTAGCTGGGATAGCTCTTTGTGTCTCAGGGAGGAGATGGCTGGAGAGAAATCAGGGCTGTGTCTCCCTCCAGCCAGCTGCATTTTTGCGTTTGCCAGCTGGGTTGATATCGAAGATCAACAAAGGGTGGGGAATGGCCCTCATCCAAAGCAGGGCATAGCTTCTGGCACATGGTGGCAACAGGTATTTCAAGTCTGCCTCTTTGCTATTTGGGAGCTGTACTGTTTGACCTGCTGTCCATGAAGGAGCCACATTTTAGCTTCCCTTCTCACCCCATCTCGAGTTTTCTAGCCTCCAATGCATAACACGGAGATGAATTTTTAAAAGGCCAATAAGAATAATAATAAAAGAATACATTCCCCCTAAAAAGATGATGGGAAACATGCTAGAGAGCATCTCTATGACTTACAACATAAGCTATATATACCACCTCTACGCGTAAAACTAATGGGGTTTTCCTTAACTGCACAGAGTTCTCTGCTGGGCTGGAAGGGACAATGCCAGGTGGAATTACAGTATGTTTCTATTAAATAAAGTTACATCTGATAACACCAGGATGTTCTTACTACCTGGTCCTTGTGTGCACTGTGTGCACACCCCACAGCTTTAGCAACATTGTGTTTGAAAGACAAAGGAAAGTAAAAGTAAGAAAAGTGACTCAATATTTTCACGTCAGCCCTATACGACAGAAGACACGTTCTCACCTGTCTGCTCTGAGATGGCAGTGTGGCAGGCTGCATGTGTCTCTGCATCCGATGTGGCTGCATCAGCTGTCGAAACTGCTGCTGAAGGAACTGGCTGTTGTTAGCCTGCTGGGACTGCTGCGTGGCTGGAGACTGCTGCTGCTGCTGCTGCTGCTGCTGGAGATAGTGAATGAGAGACTGCTGCCCTTGTCCTGCTGTCAGAGGGGACATCTTTTGAGTAGCTGACTCTGAGGCAAAGTGAGACAGTGGTTTGGTATTATTGAAAGAAAACTGGTCTTGGCTAACAGGGCTCTCATTCACCAGACCTGGCTGTAAGCTACCGGATGGCTGCTGCATAATTATGTTCATATTTTTGGACTGGTTTGTAGTCATTGATTTAAAAAGTGAGCTCTGCATACTTGTGGGGTTGCTGGTGGGAGTGATGTTGGAGATTAATGTACCTTGAGGACTGAAGGGCTGCTGATGCAGCGCTGGGCTTGACAGCTTTTCTGGCCTGTATGGTGGAGAAGGTCCAGTGTTTGTGGAGGCCATGCTGGCAACCAAGTTGTTCTGTGGACTTTTAATGTTGTTGGCTGGTAAGCTGGCTGCTGTCAGGGTGGGCAGCATGGAGCTCTGGGGGCTGAAGGGTTGCTGGTTGAGAGCCGGACTGGAGAGCTTCTCAGACCCGTAAGGAGGAGAGGGGCCATTGGATGGGGTGTTGCTGGAGGTCATGCTTGAGAGCAGAGTGCTTTGAGGACTCTGGATGTTGTTTCCTGGTAAATTATTAGCAGGCATGCCAGACACCATAACATTTTGAGGACTGAATGGTTGATGGTGTGGGGATGATCCTGCCCTGTAAGGCGGAGAGAGACCAGGAGGAGACATAGTTGGCCAGCTGGCAGCCTGTACTTGTTGCTTAGTAGTAGACACCTGCTTGCTGGCTGCCAGCTGCTTGAGCTGCTGAGCATGCCAGTTGGAGCCAGGTAAGTTGGGTAAAGGTACTGGCAGCATTGGTGGGGGCTGGTTCTTGCTCTGAGCTGCTGTAGAGATGGGCGATGCAGCAGGTTTGTTTGATGGAGGAACTTGGAAGTTAGCTCCAGCAGAGGATGGTCTCATCTGAGGAGATCCTCCACTCGTTGGATTGCAGCTGGGAGAAAAATCTTTGTTAGCAACATGGTTCTCCAAGTGGGAGTTCTGTGGGGAGGACTTTGGAGTGGTACTTATGCTTGGTTGAGAATGACTCAGCCCAAGTGGCTCTTCAGCCTTGCTGCACAAAATCTTCTCCAGATCCAGGTCATTGGGAGAAGGATCAGGCATTTTTGTCAGCTCTTCCAATAGATCTTGCAGCTCTTGGTCCACAGACTGTAGGCTGTTTCCTTTCTCATCGTAGTGGACAATGTTATTGTTTTGCCCTCCTATCGTCCCCTTCTGGTTTATTTCTGTGTTGGGTGGCACTGAAAACGGGGAACCGATGCCACCACCATTCATGTGGTTGTTTTCAAGGAGCACTGGGTGACCTGCGACTCCCAGGGAAGATGCGCCGTGGCCGGTGGAGAAGGGGGAACTTTGCATCTCTGGACACGCCACGCTGGGATTGGCACCTTGGCCCATGGCAAGGTTTACATCATCAAGACAAAGTCTTTTACTGTCATTTGGGAAAATGACATCAGGCACGCCACTGGAGGCAGGAGAGCTATCATCTTCCAGTTTTCTTTTAATGGATCCCTGTAACTGGGAAAATACAAAAGGAAGAAGAAAGGATCCGTTAGTGACCTTATTCTAACATGCTCTGAAGCTCCCTAGTGTAGCACTGGCTTGGAGATAAAGAAAATTAAATCATACAATTAAAAACCCCATCATGTGAGACAAATTCAATCAGGATTTAAGTGGGTGCAACTTCACCAAAATCAAGAGTTACAGTCACACAAGGGCTAAATCTCACATGTTGGCCCTAAGTTAAAGCTATAAAATACTGTCTGCCATGTGAACTGTAATACAAGTTTTTAGAATAGTTTCTGGTACGATTTCAATTAAGACATTTTACTCCCTGAATAACAAACATGCCAACATTTTTATGGTAACATTTTTTAGGTCTAAACAATGGCAGATCTGAATGAAACCCTGGACTGAATTTAGTGACCTTCTGCCAGTGACATGGATTAAATTCAGACCTGAGACAACTAAATTGTTTCACATTCTTTATAGTCAGAACATCCAAAATAACTGGGATACTTTCTAAACAAAACAAAACAAATTCTCAACTATCTATCTAAACAGACTTTTGAGCTTCCTAATCACAGATGTTTTAGATTTCAGAAACCAGTAAATAACAGCTAAACATCTTAATTTTTGTTTATTCTTTTAAGTCTACAGCAGTATGGGCTTCTCTCTTTTGAAGGACTGCAACTCATTCATAAAAAATGGAAGTGTTTTCAAAATATGGTTACATAAATATCTTGATGTACAAGAAATGATAGAGCTGTAAATCCACACGTCACAGGGGGAAAAAACCTGCCCGGCGTGTATAAGGAAAGTGAAACTGAAAACAGTGCTTCTGATACCAATTCAGTGTGACATGGCAATCTCTTCCAAGCACGATTGTCTGTGGCTTTCATCCTTAACGAGAATGACCTGTATGTCATAGGATTCATCAGACACACACATTGCTGCTTCAAGTTAAGGGAAATAAGCATTATGTCCTTGTTTATCAACAGAGGGAGGGAGCATTCCGAAAAGTATCTAATCAGCAGCAGGAACACCATAGAAAGTCACTGTTCCTCTAGGCTGGCTCACAGTAAAGCCTCTCCCAGCCCTGCCCTGCAATTGCTGCCAGTCATCTAGTACCATGAAAAAATTCACATCTAATAACAGCTCATATTGCTGGAAAAGCCCCACCACGTAACCCCAGTGTAACCAGATCCTCTCTAGGGCGGTGGTGGGTATGACTAATTTCTAAATTTTACCCTAATTCTTAAGCACTGCATGGTTTTGCCTCAGAATCACTACGCGATGTCCAGAAACCTTGGTGCTCTCAAAGCACAGTGGCACAGGAGGATCACTATTGGGCATGCGGAGGCTGCAAGGCACAAGTCAGGTGCACCTTGTCTGGCTCCTCCTGCGATGTGCATGCGAAGGTCACTGTGCAAATGGTCAATGTCCATCCCTAAATTCAGCCTAAGTTCAGGCAGTCAATGAAACGTGCATCACTCTGGCCTGGGACCACAGGAGAGCTGCCTGGTGCCTCACGCAGCGGGACACAGTGAGCGCTCTCTCACCACTTATTTCTAAATCGGGGGTCAGAGAGAAGGCTGCTGCCTTGTGCCTACAAGTTGCTTAGGCTATAGATGCAGCTCAGGATTAGTATCAGACAGTGCTGTGCTAACACCCAGCTTACACAGACATCTGGAGGAGAGAGGGAGGACACACGTTCACTGTACCTGATCATCATGACAAATGGAAAAGCAGGTCTGCACACTACAGAGAGCTGCTGTTCAGGTTTGAGGTGGAGTTCACCTACCCTTCATCAACAGACACAGCAGATTTGAATGGCATTGTAGCAAGATGACCTTTCTAGATGGACATTGAGAGTTATGCCCTACTAGTGCAATCAGTGCTTTCCCCTGTGACCTCCACTTGTGCTGCTTTAACACGGGTTGCACTCAAAAAACCACTGGCAAGTGAGAACAGACACTGGATGGGGAGGGTTGCTTTCAGTGCACCGTTACTGGTTACCTGACAGCCCTCCTCAGCCAGCAGTGCTATGCATGGTTTGAATCGTCGCTTGGCGAGAGACCACCTTGACATCACAGCCAGAGACAGCTGAAGCATTGGAAATTTGATTATTCCTCTGGGCTGATGAGGCCAAACTTTGCTTAGCTTTAGGAAATGGAACAAGGCCTAAATCTTCTCCCAAGTGTTGGTCTAATGATGGATGAAATTGTTTTCCTTCATTTTCTTTGCAAAAGCTAAGCCTGAGTTGCATGTTTCGACAGATGTTGCCCTGTGTAGGCTGAAACATGTTGGTAGAGTATAACTACATATACTGAAATCCAGGCACACACAGAGGATCTTTACAGGGGCTTCACACATCCAAAATAAACACAGCGTGTTCCCAAGTTGCACCCTGGGAACCTTCAGACAGGAAGGGGATCTCCCACCCTTGGCCAGTCGACACGCTGGCATGCATGGCCTTGCCAGTGCTGCTTCTGCCATAGGACATTCCTGTGCTCTGAGTTACTGGGGAAAAATTTGGGCTTTCTCAACACTTTGAAAAACAGTTTTTTTAACTGTTGCACTGGGGAGTAAATGTGATGGGAAAATGAAGCTCCATTTCCCTGAGACTAGTACTAGATATAAACAGATAAAATATGGCCATAGCTTTCAGACAGCATGGTTACTCCAAAACTGGGACAGGATTTTTAAATAGGATGCTGTTGCTTAGCCCTCTTAAAAGTCAGGCAGTGAAATTAGCTGGGTGATACATTCCCCTGAAAAGCAAAACTTATATTTCCCAGCTGACTATCTGCACAAGGACCATAAAACCCCAGAAGACCTGTTTCCCATAGTGCGGGCAGGTATAAGTAGCTACTACAACTGAGTAGCTTTGCTTTTGCTTAAGATAGATCTGATACAGTCCCAAACATGAGAGAGAAAGACACCATCCTTAAAGCAACTAAACAAATCACAGAATAATTTTGGCTGGGAGGGAGGCATGGATATCATCAGCCCCTACTTCAAGTACATCGCAAATGAAAAAAACAAACGACAGTATTTCACCAGGCAGTTAAGCCATGCAGTATCCAATACAGCCAGAAATCCCTCTGTGAGCTGGCTGGGAGGTTTTACTTCAGCATTCCCCCCTGACCTGAAACACAGGCAGCCGTTGCTCTCCCGCGGCACACTCTGTGACGGTGCCATGTGCCAGGAGCTGGCATTTGTCTCCCCAGCTCCCTGTGACTGCTCTCAGTGAGCTGCTGCTGTGGCAGCCCTGCCTGCTGCCGGGCAGTTTCATGTAACAGGCATGCTGGCTGGCACGGACATGCTAAGAGCTACAGTGGCAGGAGTTCATCACCAAGGCATGATGACTTTTTGGGCCAGGAGCTCCTCACCTAACTCATTCAAGCAGCTGCTTGTTGCAGATCATTTATCCAGTACTCTTGGACGTATCAAGACCGATCTCTTTAAAACCCATCTACCCTTTTCTAGGTTCTTCCCTTACTAAAACCACTTTTACTGCCCATTTCTTTCGTCTGGCCCTGGATTCCCCAGGAAAGAGATATTTACTCCATCTCTTTTTCTTCTTCTTCAAGAGGGCTTAATGCTATTTGACAAAGTCAACAGAAGTAATGAGCACCAAAATACATTCTTCCCCTTTCTCTGGTGATCAGTGCATCGGGCAGCTCTGTTTCAAACTGAGTACCTGACAAGTGAACAGAAATATTTTAAAATCTAAACACACACACACACTCTTAGGCTGACGGGAGGTTGAATGTGGCTAAGTATGGGAAAGCTCCATTCAAACATGCAAGCAAGGACAAAGCTGACAAGCAACAAACGGGCTCTTGTGACCTTGTCAAAATTCATTAAAATGCATTAGCACGCACAGGCGACCTTCTGTTTGGGAATACCTGGGAAACAAAGGCAGGCCCTCCGATTTGGGGAATACCCGACAAGGTCTGCACTATCTCAGGTTTGCTCTTGGAAGTGAGAGTGCCCCGATCCCAGCACTGCTGTCCTCCCAAAGCCAACAGGCTGGCTGGCTTTCTGGGAAAGGCCCGAGTTACAATTAGCAGTGCTGCTAGCTCGCAATGGCAGTAAACCGAGAATAATCACTGTTTACCCTGCTCCATCCGAGGAAGCGATACAGCTGTGGTTACAAGCAGCTCATCTGTCACACGCTACCTCTTTGCACAGGACCAATTCCCTACGCATGGGCAGGGCGCTCTGCAGCCGCCTCTTGTGCAAGGGAGACAAGGTGGCCACAGCAAGCGAAACTACTCCTCGGCTGCACCCTCTCCTAGACCGAACTCTGAAGCCACCCGCTCGGGTGACTTTTGGTGTCAGGCGCTTCCCAAACTCAGGAGGTGGTGCTGGCCTTGAGTAACCTGTTATTTCTCAAGGAAGGTAGAAAGGAAGGATGGAAGTGTCAAATACTGAAGCAGAGAGATCTGTTAGTAGACACATGCCAACGGTGGTTCCATTGGGTTTTACTAACCACTCAAAAGGGCATCTCTGGACCAACTCCCTGCCTGGCTGTCACTAAGCTTTCTTCCTTTCTTTACACCTCAGCTGTCCGAGGTTGCCACTCCACCTCTCCACGTGCTCAGCTGCCCCATGGACCCCCTGCCAGCCCCTGTTAATTCTCCAGCCACCACTTGTGTCTGGGAGGAATGAGCCACCGCGGCCTGCTTGGGAGAGCCTTGTTTCTGTAGCCTCACAATGGCCCCGCGTCTGCCAGAAAGAAGCTGAATCTAAACCAAAGGTTCCTATTTAGGTCAACGTAATGCAGAAATGAGAGAGAGGAAAACTGTTAGTCGAGGTATTTCTGTGCTTCTTCCTGGCTTCTGCAGCCTGTCAGAGATTTAAGCCTTGATTTACAGCAACCGCAGGGTGCTGATTATTGATCTGCAACCACCCCACCCCACTCACTGCCATTGAGAGATCCAACCTACAGCAGCGATTCCCACACCTACGCAGATCCTTCAAGCGAGAACTGAGCCTGATGGGACACTGACATTTTGAACTGATGTCTGTAGAGTCTGTGTCGCGTTCTCCTTTGGCAGCTACTCCACCTCCCCCATCTCTAGCATCCACCATCATTAACGGAGGCTCTCTTGGTTTAATACCATGAAATCTATGGGTCCATGACTGGGAGACAGGTAGTCCTCTTTCACTGGGGATCTCAAGACCCTTCTAACTCTTAGGAAATCCTGGGTGTTGGCTTTTCTGTTTGATTGAAGAAAAGCGAGAAATGATGGTAAAAGGAGACAGGGCAGGTGGGGAAAAACTTCAGTCTCGGCACAGACACGGGGACTTGCTACTGTTGCAGCAGCTTTGCACAAAGCCTTTCAGAGCAAGGCACCAGCACCTCAGAAACCTGGGGAATCCAGTTCACCAACAGGCTGCTGAGAGCTGGAGTATCCGAATTATTTTGACAGAGAGCGCATGTTTAATCTTTGGTGGAAGGGCTGAGCAATGCAGCAGCCTGAGATGAGTAGAAGTCCTTTTTTTCCCTGTATTTTTTTCAAGGTTATATTGCAAACTGTTTTTTCCCCCCTGTGAAGTATAAAACCTGAGTCTCAGGTTTGCTCAACCGAGCTGACCAGTGAATCTATCACTCTGTGTCTCTCTCAAACAGTAGACACTGCCAAATCTGGGAGTATGTATTTGCCAGAGGCAAACTGTTTGCAGCATTCAGCGATCAAGACTTCAGTCTCTGTGGCTTCAACAAGCTTCAGCGAGAGCTATCTGCCCATCAGCCCAAAATGTTTCTATCTGTTCTGACAAAAACAGTCATGTAATGAGCAAATGAAACTGGCAACTTTCCATATAAAACAAGAAAACTTCATGATTTTTTTCCCTCCTGTGCCTTAAATACATAATTTGGAAAGGTTTGTGCTCTCTGTTGCTCATTTACCCACACTCCAGATAGATTTTTATATCCTACTGATATTGTGGGACATTTGTGGAAGAGGGGTGAGAATTGGTGTTTGAAGGCTCGAAAGGGGATCTGATGGAACATTACTTTTTAACTGGCGGCAGTTACTTGCAGCCCTGCTCCATCTAAGCTGCGCTGCTCTCGGTGGCAGGCTGACTTGTGCATCATAAGCAGCAAAACCCACACAGAACCTTTGCCCACAACTGCAGCAGAACCTGGCCTTGCACCGAGGGCACTGTGCACATCCGCAGGCTGCCATTCCTGTGCGCTGGCCCCAGTTTGGTAACAGAAACTCATGTTATATATTTGTATCCAAGAGAAAATGCCTCCTGCTGACCAGTGAGTAGCCAAAGCCATTCATGACTATGAGGAACATAAGCTATACTTTATCAAAGTCACATCTCAGGCTGCAAGGAGAACTCAAGGAGGCTCACGCAATTAAAACTACCATTCACCTTCTCCGTACTGAGATTAAACATAAGCTAAAATCACATTCTTCCTACTGCTTCAGGCTGCCTGACCCCTCCGATTTCAGCATGGATGGACGTAAAGTTGTCATTTCACATTGTCAGGAAAGGGATCACAGTGTGAATCCAAGCTACCAGAGATGTGTTTCACTATGCTTAAAAATAGCGATTCCCCAACTCCTCAGCTAAGGAGTAAAGTCTGCTGTGGGGTTTGTTGGGTATTAGTAGGCTGGAAAGGTGGCAGGTCTGTTTGTAATGAGGTGTGGTAGTGCAGAATGTATTATGAATAGGGAAAAATCACAGGGTGGATTTCTTTCTATTCATCACTCGCATGGAAACAGCCAACTGGAAGGGAGGGTGTAAGAGGAACTGGGGATGTAAGCAGTCATTTTAACCATGAAAAGACATTGGTTAGCTAGCTTGTTTGCATGATGTGGATTATTTTTACCTGGCACTACAGCTTCTCCAAACTCATAATTTACAGTGGCAGCAGAAAATCTGCCATCTTTAAAACAAGCATATTAACATAGATGGGAACCTGCTACTTGGGCTATGCACATGTAAAACACCTCCTAAACACCACTGCTACATTTGCTGAACCTGATCTCCCCACAGCACGACAAACAACAGTTGACCTAATGGGAGTGCGCTGTGATCCTCTGCCCCATTCCTGCCACCACTCATTGTGATCTTCTCCAGTAACTCCCCCAGAAAATCAGGAACCTTAAGAGAAAGAAGAAAACAAGGTGTGTGCTTTCCCTTGATAAAGGTGGCAATGCTCTCTGTTGTGAGTGCAAAAATAGAGGAACAAGCAGGGCAGCTGCTCCAGTGCCTGTGTGCATGGCCTGGACCTGGGCTGACAGACACACCTTCGGTACGTCGCCAGAGCCCATGACGAGGTTTTGCTTGCCTGCACCGTCGCTCCAGTGTTACAACCCACTCCCCTTCCCTGTTACTGCAGTACAACAGGTCTCTTGTTTGGCTGTGCAATATATGTGGAACTTTTACGTGGTGAATTACCTGGCACTTCCTTTTGTTTACGTGGCTTTGCTCCCCAAGTCACCAGGCAGCGTAGGAAGCAATCCTGGCTGCAGATACTCAGAACTGCACTCTTTAGCTGGTAAGCACAAAAATCCAAAACATCATGACTAGACAAAACCGGAAAGATGTGATCTTACAATAAGCTTAAACCACACAAACTAACAGGAAATTCAACCTGGATTACCAAAAGCCTAAGGTATTAGTTCGTTGTGGCTTTTCTTTTCCCTAAATCTTAACCAGAAATTAAAGGGAAGGAAATAGTGAAAATATGATTTTCTCATACCGATTCGTGTCAATGCAGTTACACTCATAATGACAGAAATAGTTGTGATCTGTATCCTGCTTTAAGCTGGAACATCTTGCAGGTTACACAGCAGCAAGTAAGTGAACAGGGCTTTTCAGATTACTCTTGTGTAAAATTACAGGTAACATCTCTAATGCCTGTGTGAAGATGGCGATGTAGGATCAGCTCCAAAGAGAAAAAAGACAGCCAAGAATACACTTAATGTTGACATCCCACACCAGCCAGCCACCTGCAAGAGGCCAAGTAACATTCACTGTAAAGAAAATAAAGAACGAACGACAAAAATTAAAAAAAACCCAAACCAGTAGCTTTGCTGCTTTCCAGGTCAGGCAGAATTGCCAATCTCATTTCGAAGGCACCAACAGAGATCTGCCCTATCAAAACAAATGTTTCAGAGCCTTCCCATCTTGTCTTTCCTTAGCAATTCATCTGCTTTTGGTATTGATGGCACTGTTAAAAGGGAAATTTTTCCAGGAGAAGAATTGCTGTTGACAAACGGGGCTGGAGGAGCAGGACTACTGCTTGCTCCTGTGCTAGCAGGAGATCTCTGTACAGATGCCTCTTAATTAGTCATCTGAAGACTTACAGCAATCACGTCACGCATATTGTTTGGCTGTAACTGCTACATTCCATTTAATGACAAGTGTTATTAACTAGACAGCTGAAGACAGGACAAGTTCTCTGCCTATTGGTTTTTAAGCTGTAGTACAAGAGCATTTCTTTCATATCTGGCTGTAAATCAAGATCAATCTTAGACTCAATGCCTTTGCATCAGTATTACCTCATCTTACCTCAGTTTTAATACCAGCAGTATTGTTTTATATCTTTTTTAATAGTCCATTAATTTCAAAGTCCTACGGAACACTTTGCAGTAATTTTGTAGACTGCATTAATTTCTCATGGTGAGAGCTAGGCCAGGGAATCGCAGATCCTCCACTGGGCAAAAAGTGATGGTTTTGCTACTCAGGTCCACCGGGATTCATTCAAAAGATGTTTTTCTCTCTTCTTCTCCAGCCCAACACTGGCATAGTTATGCCCTGAGCACAGGTTAAGAGGAGCTAAGTCTAACAGACCAAGTTTAACAGGCTGCATTTGTTCCTAAATTATGAGGTGGGTTTGCCACTTACTAGATAACCCGATAAAACCCAGTCTGACACTTTTTTTCCTGCTACACATTGAATTATGTTTTAAAACCCCGAAGACTTACTCCTGCGGTTTATCAAACTACAGGTTTGATACAACAAGGTATAGTTGGGGAAGGAACAGCCTGGAGGCAAAGCCTTCAATTAGGTCAAACCTGGGGCCAAAAAGCTCTCAAACTCTCAGAAAAATAAGCAATAATGAGATTTCAGTCTGGAGAAGAAAAATAAAAAAAAGGATAAAAAGGCCTTTTGGTTTCAAATAGCTGAAGTACTCACGCTTACTACCCCAACAAGTAACAGCGCCGACCCTGCCGATGGGCTGCAGCTGCCTGCTCTGACGGCTGAGCACCCTTCTGCCCACCTTCTGCATCGCCCCACCATGCAGCACTGACCCAGAGCTCCATCCCAGGCTGGGCAGGGGACAAAGTATTTAAAAGAGCATTTTAAGAGTATTTAAGTGGTGTGAGATACTGGAGTGCAACTCTATGAAAGAGCAGACAGGCAAGGGAAGGGAACATCCTGAACAGCTCCTGTCCTACACATTCATCCCAGGCCTTTGTTAGCTCCTGGGCGTTCCTCTGCCTTTCAAAAAATGAAACCATAAACAGGATATTGATTAATACAGAGCTGTACAAACAAGCCTCACTGAAGAGTAAAAAAAAAAAATCGCAGATCTAGTGAGTCTCTGACTGAACCCAGGTGTCTTTACACAGCCAGAAACACAAACGTGTAAAGCAGAAAAGTCTGGTGGTATTTGTTTCTGAGTCCTTCATTTTATCCTACTGCTTTCATCTTTACCTAACACAGCAACTCCACTCCTCTCAGCGTGTGCTGCCTGGAACTGGAACAGGGTTCACTGGCAGCCTGTTGTCTGTAGGCTTCCTTCCTCCTGGACCAGCAAGGTGACGGGACCAGACCGCAGCTCTGGCTCTTACAACACACACTCGCTGAAGACTATCTGTTACTTACCCAGGGACCTTTGAAGAGATTCTGCAAAACAGTGGTACTACAGAACCCCCAAAGGAGTTGCAGACCAGTGCCTCACCTCTGAACCCCTCACCCTGCATGAAGCCATTGAAACCCTGGCTTCAATGAAACAAATATTTTGGGATGCTGACTTCAGCAGGGATGGCATTTCACTCCTCGCTCTTTCTCTATTATTATTAACTAAAGGAATGAATTAAAAATACACAGTATTTGGAGAAATTCTCTCCAGCAGAAAACACAAGGCTTAAGTTACTCATTTTTTAACCGGAGAACCTCTCGACTTGCTATAGATACCAGCTCCCCTCTGTCCTAGAAGCCACGCTAATCACACATTCATCACTGCAAATTGACAACATAAATGCTGACTTGTGCAAACAATGTTAGAGAAAATGGTGTTCTTGCCGCAGAAGTGAATTACACAGCCTTTCAAGCTTTCCACACTTCTCAGTTTTATGTAAACTCTAATTTCTAAGCCTTTGTTCTGCCTTTAAAGGTCACACAGTCGAAAGCTATGAAGCATAGCATGTGTTCTCGCTGATATTAAAATACTGTTTACTAAATCATGCATATAAATGTAAAGAAGAAACTGTTTGCAACCTACTGCGTTAATAAGAGATGATTTATCAGACAACATGTTTCTAAGTATCAACATGTGGAATGCAAAAATCTGATCTTAATCACACAACATGATTTTTGGGTTGTTTTTTGAAGTCAAGTCTCCACACTGCCTTGCAATCACACTAACTTCTGATGACACCGTATTTGACTGATTAAACTCTTAATCTTGCCAATGCTTAACTTCAGGAATACGAGCGGTCTTTTTAGATTCGAACATATGATTGCACATTTGCAAGATCGGGGATTCATTTGCATATTCAAATTGCAAAAACTGCATCTTCCCTTTGTCTGTGCAAGGCCAACTATAGCGCTCCAAATGCTAAACAACCACCGTAGAGTTGGACAGTATTTTTAGCATCTCTATGGTGCACTTCTATCTTTAGCTCCTGTGTTCACAAACAATCCCACAGGACAGTGCATAGCTAACATAGCTCGGGCTCTTCACCACGTTCAATTTTTCTCCCAAAACATGGTGAAAGCAGGCTATTCAATAAGCCAACTCAGGACCTGCCAAGGTTTCCCTCGATACAGTGTCTTGAGTGGAGCAGAGAACTGTACCAAAGTACCAAAACGTTCAAACATTAGAGCACTCTGCTCTGGAGAGGGGATGGAGGTTGCTGTGACTTCCTCCGGGGAAAATACAGCTCCACACTCCGAGCTGGTACAGTGTGCATAAATCAAGGAGGACAGAGAAGGATTTCTGCTTGTTTCCTAGCAGGATGTGCCCATGGGTTCATGGCAAATTTCTGGTCAAAGCTTAACCCTGCAAGAGAAATTAATAACTGAACTTGCCAAATCATGGCAATTTCTAAATCCAACTGCGTCTTGTTTTTACAAAGAGGCATCTTAAACCAGTGAGCCATTTTATTAGACTCATGCTCATGTAACAAAAACATGTGTTAGCTCTTGAGTGCCAAGTATCATCCTGGAGGGTTACCAATCCCTGTTACAGATTCTGTAGCCAGCCTGCAGTTATCTGTCATAACAGAGGAGGTAGTTTTGAATACAGAGAATGAAGCACGCTGCTCGGTTCGGGAATGCTTTCTGTGGTCCGGATCTCTTTGTAAAACCCTAGGAAGGAGATGTACTGCAGAGGGAAAGAGCGAGCTTCAAACTTCCTGCTGATGCAGTGGGACTGTCTCATGGAAGTCTCCTGGGCAGCTGGGGCATGGCCCGGAGTTTGCTCCTGCATTCCCCAGAGGAACTGCTGAGAAGGGCTGTAGCATCACCAGGTCCAACATGCAACCACAGCAGCTGTGTGAGGTCTGCACGGGTAGGAAACGCCTTTACAGGCATCCATACAGGGTGTTTCAAAAGTACAGGTTTTACCACATGGAAATGGCAGTATTAATCAGATGATTGACCTTTGAAGCTTCAAATCTGAAATGCTTTCCACACCGAGCTGGAGTTGTGTATGGAGACAATAGCCTCCAATATCGTGATTTACAGAGGAAGTACTGATGGAATCCCATGTATCCTGTTAATGGTGAAGGGAAGGGAATTATGTAAAGGAACTATTTTTTTCATTAAGTGCCCTAGCTGAGGTTTGCAGATGAGCCTAGACACTTGGCTCCGATTTAATTTCAAGGGGACGAGATAACCTGAAGACCCCTAGAAAACCTTAGACCTTGCAAGTGCTTCACAAATGGGATCCTCATTTCCCCATTTGCACTTATCTTCCCTCCTATTACTACACACTATTGAACATTCCGCTATTAAAACTCTTTAAATGATAATGGGCCTTTCCAAACAAACTGCGCTCATTAGCTTCCTCTACCCTGCTCCAGGTACAGCTGTACACCTGGGAGGTGTGAGAACTGGGGAAGCTGTTCTACTGTGAGAACAACAGCAGGGCTCGGAGGGTGTTCCTTGCCAGCACCACACAAGAGGCAGTGGCATGTACTGCACACAGGTCTGCAGTTTGTCATTTGGTCTTTTTTTTTGGATTAAGAGTTATTTTTTCCTTTAACCATAGCACGTGTTCAATCAAGAATATCCCAGATATTCATTCGAAGTATTTACATTATGTAACACGAGCCTCAGGTTAAGGGGAAAAGAAAAAAAAAACCCAAACCTGCAGGTACTTTGCTTTTTCTGAGCCCTTCATTACAGGACGTCCAAATTTTCAAATGAGTAGAGGCTTCCCCTTTACCAGGATGCGAGGCTGACATCCCAGGGTACGTACAGTCCTCCTCCTACAAACAGCTCCTCAATTGAAAACCTTGGAAGACTTGGCCTTTACTAAGAAATGATGATTCTATGGGAAAACTCATTGAATGCTTTCAAACATCAACAGCAAATTACCCTTCCCTTTTCTAATACAGACACCACGTCTGGAGTTAAGCAAACACATTCTTGAAAGGTCAAAGCATTTAAACTGTATGTACCTCATTTAGGATGAAAAAAACCTGTTGTTGCCTTTTAGTTATGACATTTCAGTTTACCCACAAGACTTACACTACTTCCCCTAAGTTTTCAAGCCCAAGAACATGCTTTTCTCCCGGTGTTGGAAAGTGAAGGTAAAACTCTTTTTCATATTAACTTATCACAGCTGCCACTGAATCCAGTGATTTATCAAGAATAAAGCCATTCTTCCCAGAGGCCTTCAGCCACCAGCAGACATGCACGTAGGGATGCCTTGTCTGCCTTCAAGGAGAAGGGGCTGGAGGAACCCCATTTGCCCGGACAGCAGCCGATGGTGAGTCACTGCCCTGACAAGCCACACACAACCATTCACACCAAACTTTGCAAAACTAAAAGTATGAAATCTCCTAAAATTCAGAGCTGGAGTGTGGGCAGCTCTTCATTTTTTACTGAAAGAATGGGAGGAACTTCCTCTTTCAGTTACAGTTACATGGTCTAGTGAGGCTATAACTGCTGTAACGATCAGGAAACGACTGTCATGTTGGATGGCACTACACAGTGTTACCAGGAACTGCAAGGACCTCACAAACTGGGCACAAAAGTTGGGATTTGCTGGAAGTGCTCTGATCTGTCACCAAACACAGTTTTGTGTCCACCTTCCTGTTCCAGAGCATTAAGGGAATTAAAATAGCCCCAGCGTAACTGCAGCCTGAAGAGGTAAGGTTCACTTCATTTCAACAGCCCTACATGAGGTCACTTCACTGATTTAGAGTGTGTTCCCTCCCTGGGACTGAGACATCCTGCAGCCAAGGCTGCACACTGAGCTACCTCTGGAGCTAATTAGTGCGGGTGAGCACCGCGTTAGTGCGACCCACTGCACTGGCCCATGCTGGGACCTCAGCAGGATGCTGCGTGTGCCGTGCCCAGGTAGCCTTGGCAATCTCGAGAGACACTCCCCTTCCCTTGCTCACTGCTGGTGAAGGCAGCGGTAAGACAACTCTGCTCGGTGTTACGAAATGACTGAACTCCCGCTGAGAAGCACTGACTGCAGGTGCAATGGAGACTGAAGCACGTTAGCCCCTAAAAAGTGGTTGAGGATAATAATTCTATTTCTATTTCATATTGTCACAGTAGCTGTCAGGTACTGCTTTGTAGAAGGGAATGAGACTTCTTCAAATGGATTTACTTGAGCACTTCCAAGTGCCACAACCCCTCCCCTCCATCATGACCGCTACGCAAAGCTCCTGCCAGTTTAAATGTGGTCCTTGAGAGTATCTCCAGCATGCCTCATGAGCATCGACGTGCATTTCGCAGACCTCCCATGCCCAGGCTCAACTTCTCTTCTGAAGTAAAGTTTTGTCAGACTCCCTCCTAGTGCCCACCAGCACCACTGGCACCAGCAGCGCGTACTCAACCCAGCACACCTCATCCCACCACCACAATTGCTTTGGAGAAAGAGAGCTCTAGTTCTTCAAAACAAACCTGCTTGCTATTCAAGTTGCTTGCAGGAACTGTGAAGAAACTGTACCTGGTTTCCTGTGCTTCAGTCACTAGATTGGCCAAACATGATATAGGAAATGGGCAGGAAACGTCAACCTTACGTATCACAGCAATTCTTCCCCTTTCCTTCATGCCACATCTGAGCAGCACACTGAGGCCTGACCTTGCACTTTTTAGCGCAGCCTTTCTTACACAAACATTTGAGTCAGATCTGGAGCTGAAAACAAATAAAAAGCCAAACATGTTGCCTAACTTTTTTTTTTCTTCATTAAAAAGATGGACACCTTGTTTCACACCTATCTGTAACTCAGATCTGAAACAAACTCCGCATTTTTGACTGCATGAATTTTGTAAGAGCAACAAAACCCTAAAAAAAACCCCCAACCTGTTTTTTTATTCTTCCTGGTACCAGCGTAAAGACTGTTAAAGAACCGATATTCCTGGAGCTCTGTACAGACGTCAGAGGTACCGGTGCACAAAAAAGGTGCCCTGTGATTAAACACATGAGTGAGGAGCTTTCGGCTGTTTCGTTTCTCCCTCTCCCTTTTACAGTCATCTTAATTTTGCTTCCATAAAAAACCCAGAAAGACAGAAACCCAACAAAGACCCAGTCCTTCACCTTGCTTCTCTGCACATTGGAAGCAAAATAGCACTTTTCTCACCTTGCAGCATTTTATCGTCGCTTTATCCAGGTGTAAATGACAGCAGGAGGAGTAAGAAGTGGAATCAGATAAACATATGTTTCTCTAATAAAACCACCCCTCTTTTCCTCTTAAACACTTGAAATTGAAATACAATTTTCCTCTTTTGTTTCCCCATTAATTATATATGAACAGGGAAGGATAAATGTCAAGTGCTTCAAAGGAAGAATGCACCACAATCCATCAGTCCCCCAGCACAAAAAACACCTCCTTCTCCCTGGATTACTCCTTTTCACAACAGTGGTCCTATCTTTTTGTATTTTCTATTAACTGTCAAGAAAACATGCCTTGTTATATTATTACAGAATCTACAGATCCTAATTGATCACCTGGTATCTTTCAGATGATGCCATTTGTACTGCTGATCGTTGCTGAAAAGTCAAGTCTGGTCGTGGCCAAATATACAACAGTTAAGAACAATTAACTCATAATACCAAACCCATTTTGAAGTACTTTGTGTTAATTCATAAGACATCAAAAATAATGTGTGGGAGAAATGGGGTGACATTGGGGGAGACTTTCAGTTTAAGGAAGTTTCTTCTCCAGCATCATGCTGCACGTTCCTTTACACATCAGTTCCTGATTTTTGCAAGACAAATCTGTCCTGTAACAAGAGACACTAAGTCAGAAGTGTCAATATGAGTAATTCCCTGAAAATAAACTTTGCTCATTTACCATAGAGTGTTTCTAATGTGGAACGTGAAACTGAACTGCGGGGAAGGAGCTCACCGGGCTGCCTGCACATGAGCTGCACTGACAGCAAAGTGCAAAGCCTGATTCCTCAACCCAGCCAAGAAAATGCAATTCCCTGCAAGAACTACAGTGTGAGTCAGTCAGACACTATGTCACCACATTTGTTCACCATGTGGTTGCACAAGATGAAATTTTGCATGTTGGTGCTTCCCTCCTGCTTCCAGGGCAGCATGGATGCCACGGCACCCAGCAGGACCGGGCTCTGCTGCAAGCATGCCTCTGGCTGCTCTTGCACAACAACTCTGAAAAACCACCAGCTCATCGGCACTGCCCATTTAATTATGGCAAAATGGAGCTGCAACAGGATTCCTAGACAGCTCTCACATCGCCACAGTCTGGATCTCTCATTGCATCATACTAGTTTTGGGTTTCTGAAAGAGATTCAACAGGTTTTTTTCCCCCTAAAATCATAGAGTGATTGAATGACCTGGGTAGGAACAGACCTCAGAGCCCATCCAACCTGGCCTTGAACACTGCCAGGGAGGGGGCATCCACAGCTTCTCTGGGCAGCCTGTGCCAGGGCCTCACCACCTTCACAAAAAAGAATTTCTTCCTGATATCTAATCTAAATCTCCCATCCTTCAGCTTAAGGCCTTCACCCCTTGTCCTGTCACTTCCTGCCCTTGTAACCAGTTCTTCTCCAGCTTTCCTCGAGCCCCTTTAGGTACTGGAAGGCTGCTGTAAGGTCTCCCCAGAGTCTTCTCCAAGCTGAACAAGCCCAACTCTCTGAGGCTTGTCTTCAGAGGAGAGGTGCTCCAGCCCTCTGATCTCTTCATGGCTCTCTTCCAGACTAACTCCAACAAGCCCATGTTGGGGACCCCAGCGCTGCACACAGTACTCCAGGCGGGTTCTCATGAGAGCAGAGTAGAGGGGCAGCATCACCTCGCTTGACCTGCTGGTCATGCTGCTTTGGAGGCAGCCCCGGCCCNTTGAGCTTCTTGTCCACCAACACCCACAAGTTCTTCTCCTCAATCTCCTCAGTCCTGCTCTCAATCCATTCTCCAGCCAGCTTGTGGTTGTGTTTGAGGTTACTGCAACCTACGCACAGGACCTTGCACTTGGCCTTTATGAACTTCATGCAGTTCACATGGGACCACCTCTCAAGCCTGTCAAGGTCCCTCTGGATGGGATCCCTTCCCTCCAGTGTGCTGACAGCATGCTGACTGTTGACAGCTTAGTGTTGTCAGCAAACCTGCAGAGGGTGCACTCAATCCCTCTGTTCCTGTCACTGACACAGATGTTAAACAGTGCTGGTCCCAATACCAACTCCCAAGGAACATCACTCGTTACTGGTCTCCTGCTTGAATATCAAGATGTTGGCCATGTGAGTCCAACCATCCAGTCAATTTCTTACCCACTGAATGGTTCGCCCATCAAATCCACATCTCTCTGATTTAGAGGCAAGGATGTCATGCGGGTGTTCTGGTTTAGGTTAGGACAGAGTTAATTTTCTTCCTAGTAGTTAGTATGGGACTGGGATTTGGATTTGTGCTGAAACAGTGTTGGTCATATGGAGATGTTTTTGTTATTGCTGACCAACACTTGTAGTGTCAGATGTGTGGAAGCTCATGGATTGAAGAGGAGGGAAGGACAATTAACCTCAAGTACATTTCCTCCACTTGTTAATGATTAGTGCTTAACTCTTAAAGGTAATCCAAAAGCAAGGATTGTTGTTGCCCCTTAAAAAAACATTTTATCTCCACATGAGAAAGTGGTAACAGTCTCCACCAGCACATAACACAGTTTCTGGCTTCTGAAGCACACGTCTGTCAAACAACTAAATATTTTTAATAGAAACCTGGTCCATTAGGGAGCTGAACCATCCAACAGTCACGGGAGAACAGTAAACCACCCCAGGAAGAGCTGTCTTTCCATGCTGAACAAAAAGCTACTTACAGTAAGAGAAATAACGCAACCTCTAATGCTTCTTTGCCTCCAACACACTTGCACGCAACTTTCCCTGGGTTCCTGACACAAATTTAAAGAAGCAAAACCTGCCTTTTCCCGTGTTCACTTGCTCCCGGGCGCCCCTTTTGCAATGTTCTCCCAGGACCTGTTTTACCGTACGCCAGCGCCAACTGCAGATCTCACCGGGTCCAGGCTCTCCCCTGCCTCACACATCCAACACCTTTCCCTTTGGGTATCTCAGGGCTTGGCAGTCATTATCTTCTCCAGTGAAAGCAAACTCGGTCTTTTCCTCTCGGAAACCTGCCCTTACAATATTCTCTGCGCAGAACAACCTCTGTTCTGTTTTATAACTGGACACGGGCTGCTGAAACAACTGGGAACTTTTTAGCTGATTTCAGTGGGCGTTCCTCTGTGTAGCTACTTACAGTCACCTCTTTTGGGAATGAAATGATCGCCGCATCTATGGTAACAATACCAGTGCTTACTCGCGCCTTCCGCATACCTGTGCGGATAGAGATTTTATTGTTCCCGCACTCACTGTATTTGACTTGCTTCAAACCCCATGTGCAATACAAATAACGGCCCTACACGGAAGAGAACGCACGTGTCTAACACAAACATTTATAATTCCAAAGCCTTAGACGACAATCGAGATAAACCCAGCATCAACGGCAGCGCAAGCTGCGCCGTATGATCCAAAGGGGGCCCTGAAGGTGCAATTTGCATTTAATGTTTTAGCCGTTAGCTCAAGATTTGGGTGAAACAAAAAAACCAACCCGTCTGCAGCACTCCTGCTCCATGTGGGAAGAGCTGTGTGCGCTCGGTGGGCAAGGCGATGCTACGTCCTGTGATGAAGATTCAGATTCTGTCATTTTTATTTCTGAAAAAGAATTGATCCCTCACTTTTGAAGTATGGTCATAGAGGACTTCCTGACAGCAGTAAGTCTGCAGGCAGGGCTCTCCTCACATCTTTTGCCTCCCACAAATGAGACAGCTACTTTGGGCTGTAGAAATGGGCTGTGCTGATTCATAACGGAGGTGTTTAAAATCAGGCAATCTAATTATCAACTTGATAGTCCACAACATCTGCAGTCAGCAAAATTTAGAAAATGCAAAATATTGACAAGATCAGACAAATACATAATGAGGGAGTTATTAATATGCAAATTGCCTGCCTTCTGGCACTGCTGTGGTGTACGGCACAGGCCCCCTGAGCCTCCCTCTAACTCCATGCTGGTTATGGGGCAGTGGGGGAAGAGCTATCACAGGGCAGCCGAATGGGCCCCCACATCACAGGGGACCCCTGAAGAGAGACGGTGACTGGATGGGAACGGGAGGCATTGCAATGTGTCAGGATCAGGTGGCCCCACACACATGGGATCCCAAACCTTCACGGGGTTTCAGGAAGGGCCTGGCCACAGAGGGAAGCCCGACAGCAGCAGTCTGGGGTTGCGTCTTGTTTGGGAGAACAGCAGAAGTGAGAACTTTCTCCAAGTTGATGAAACTCGACATCAGGATTCATGAAAAGCACTGCACTAAGACCTTGTCCAAAAGAAAAACCCAAAGATAAGACATGGCGGAAATCCTCTCTATCCAACCTGCTCTGGGATGCTTGGACCCAAGCTTCAAGAAGGGAGAGCCCAGTACCCTGAACCGGTTTGAGAAGTCCTAGCTGGAAGGTGAAAAAGGGTATCATTACATTTCTCATCTCTGCTCCCCAACTGTTTCTTCTCATTTAAATAGCCTTATAATCCCATGGACTGTCTAGTGCATGCTTATTATTTCACCTTGCAGACACATTCTTGTACGTCTGAAGGCTGTGCATGTGTCTGGATGTCTAGAATAGAACAAGTAAAATAACACCATTCCCAGCTGTGGGCTGGATGATCTAAGCTCCTACCAGTAGAAAAGTTTGATGGATATTATAATTTCATGTGATGCATTTCAATCCTGTTAACATTGCCGTAAGAATCTCTAAAAACTACGCCAACATACACGGTGACATCCAATTAACAGGCAAATTCTAAGGAGGAGGTTAAATGCTAATTTTATGTTGGCATTTAGCCCAAGAACTTCATTATGCCACCTTCTATTTCAAACTGTAGCCATTCCACCTTGTGCTGTGCTGCTGTCCGCTCTTGGTGTCAGTATTACATGAATTACAGTGATTCCTTGCCAGACAGAAGGGTCACATCTGTGTGGTGCTAGGTGCCTGCCCAAAAGCAGAAGAAAAGCTCGTCCCTGCCCCCAAGAACTTACAGTAACTCTGAAGTGAAGCTTTATTGACTCTTGGAAAGGAAATCTGGTTTAAGGTGTTAAAGCGATGGTTCAGACAGATGATGTAGCTACCCGGAGCTCCTGAGAACGCATCAAGAGGAAAAGGACATTGCAGTGACATGATCTACCCCGAATATCTGCCCTTTGCAGTATCTGGTTAGGAGCATCAGTGGGCAGCGTGCAGCGAGGCCGTCAGCAGGCTGCTGAGCCTCCCGGCCATTAGCGACCGGCTCCCATACAAAGCCAGTTCTTGATCTCACCTTTCAGATAAATAAAATCCAAAACAGGTGGAGCTTAACACCCGTAGATATCAGCAAAGGTACAGGCACATACTGAAAAATGCTACAGCATACTTGAAGCTACAGCCAAGAGTGTGGTAACAGTGTTGAATCTGCAGAGAAATTAGATGCCTCGTTAACTGTGGATAGATGCACAACTGCCCAAATTTAAACTTCCTCCTTTCCCCAGCTCATGACAGTCATTACAAATCATGCAGCTGAATGAAAGATGAAAAAGCACTTGGAGCTCCGCAATTTTGCTGCGGTAAGTCCAATAATAGATGAGGGAAGAGGGGTGGCAGCACTGATAATCTTTATATCAAAAACACATTTTCTGCAAAGCAGCCTACTATTGTTCATATGTAAAATACATCATGCTGCTTGTAGGGAACGAACTGTCCTGTGTTTTACAGAAAGTCGTTTTATTACAGATTCCACCTGACTGTGACTCAGAAAACAAACATGTCATGCATCCTTTCTTTCTAATAAAGGCACAAGATACACAACGTGGCTGGATTATGCTCTGCTGCTCCAGACAGTGGTTTAAAACACGGTGTTGGAAGGATAGTTCTGCTGTGCAGGATCACATATAAATTATTAACAAAAGTTAAGGAATGAAAGTCAGCTCCTGACACGTGCTGAGCATCATCCCCCTGTTCCCAAGCCAAACGGGCTGGAGGCAGCACGGTACCCAGGAGCCCTGCTCCTCACGGTACCTCCTCCTGGCCTTCCCATCTTCCTCCCTAAAGCAATTAAAAAACCCTGCAAGGCTTCTTGTCAAGCCAATTTTTTTCTCTCCTCTCACTCCCTCCGAAGTGACAATAGTTAGGTGGGGTTTAGTTTTTTAAGCACAAAGTCTTTTTCCTGAAGCTAAAAATGTTTGGATAGATGTGAGCAGCCTCCACCACGTGCAGGAAAATCTAGCCCATTGCTTATCAGTCGATTTGGCTTCGCACCAAGAGTAACACACTGCTATAAAGGGCCAACACAGTGTGAAAAAGGAGCTATTCTACTAGAATACACTCCGTTAATTCTGGTTGAACTGACGTTCTCCTAGGACTATGGCTTAAAGAGCGTTTAGACTATTGTACTAAGCGAGGCAGGGAATGGAGCAGCGGGATGGTTTGTCTCTGATGCCACTAAACAAGAAGCAGACCAAGGGGAAAAAAAAAAAAGTATTAAAAATCTTTTGAAAATCAAATGTGGGACAAACTCTCACAGCATCATCTTACACCAAAACAATATGTCAGGTTTTAAACAGAAATCCCCACCACCATAACAGGAAGAAAACACTGAAAAGTCAAAAATTCCAGCCTCGCTACACTTACTGTAATTGTCCTTTATAAGAAGAGCCCTCTAGTTATGTGAAATGACATTACCTCACAGCCCCGGGCTCCCCGTGCTACACTCAGGAAGGAAGCAGACACACATCTCTTTAAGAGCCGTTTCCTCTCTGCTCTATTAATTTCGGAGATTAAGCAAGCCACTCCTTTGTGGCATAACAGAGCGAGATAGAGCCATTGTGTTTGCGGAGAGCCCTGCTCGCCATCTCGCTACCTTTGAGCTGGGGGATGCCTTAGCGCTTTATTCCCAGATGAAAAGCCAGAAAACTTCTTGCAGCCCTAAAGCCCCACTTATCCTTAAATTATGATTTCAGCACGTAAGAAACCAGCAGCCCCGGTCCTCTCCCCTCACCGCTGAGGAGGATTTCAGTGTCTCACTGACAGAGTTCGGGATGGGAAAAAAACCCCAGCCACATCAGATGAGGAATTCTTGTTTCAAAGGCCCTGAATCAATGGGATTTATTTAATCAGGACTTTTTTTCCCTGGACACAGACATTTCACCTTCCTGCCCCTCCCCACGGTGCTGAAGCCGAGGCACTAAGTTTACCATCATTTTTTCTTTTCCTCTTTTAAAAATGTATACATCCTTTCTGCTCCTTTGGCTGCGCAGCACAAAACCCCTTCAGCTTGTACCAGATGCTTGATGACCTTTAATAACACAGAGGCCATCGCCTCTCCATTTCAGGGACTATCAACACATCTGATGTCAGAGCCTGGGATTACACGGGCTACCAAAGTGACCACCAGCCACTCAGAGCCTTGGCCAGTCCTAAAGCATTTCTTTGAAGGAAGGGAGAAGAAGGAGATGATGCATCCCATGCTCGAGCAAGTTGGGTCCCCACTCCGAGCCTGGGCTTCAGATCTCCTTCTAAAGCTCACTCAGATGATTTATCCTTAACTTCCAAGATTTCTTTCCAGACTGTTAGGCAAACGAGGTTGGAAACACAGGACCTTTTGGGAGTCAACTGCCATAGGAAATACCACTTTGCGGGGGCGCACAAAGCTGCCGAATCCTTCGGACTAGTTCACATTTTTTAGAGTGTGCAAACAGGGCCATAACTAAATAGAAATGCTATCACGAGCAAAGGGATTTTTTTAGGGGGAGGAGGAAAAAGATAACACATGCTCAGAGCTTTTGAACACCAGAAGCAGCAGGAGAAACAGCGATCTCCTGGCTGGAGCAGGAGTGCACAAGCCAAACACTGCTCCTACTGTACCTTCCCTTGCAATGCAGAGTCAGGACCACAAAACCCATCCAGATAAAACAATTTGCCTATTCAGCAGCTTTCTTTTCATGAGCTGCTTCATCTTTGTAGGCTGTGACACCCCCCTCGCCTTCCTAGTTGCCAACTGAAAACTTCAGAAAGAAAAGGAAAGGAGAAAGGAGTTGTTCAGACAAAGGCCTGATTCTCTGCAAGAGAAGGGCACGCACACCAGAAAACACAGTCACGGTGTTTTGGGCATGGTGCTGGCAAGTTACTCAGCCTGTAGTTGTAGGACTCTGCTCCCTGGGCCCTGCTTCAGGTTTCAGGCCCAGGCGATGAGAAAAAGGGAGCTGCAGCTCCTGTTCCCCCCCAGCAGCAACCCCCTGGATGTTGTACTGGCCAAGGCTGCCAGCTGGGTGTTTGTCATCTCCACGCCTTCTCCGAGCAACTACATGGGACAGGTCCCCTGCAAAGTTTTCCCTGCCTGTTGCCAATGGAAATTTTAACCCCTTCCAGAGATTCTTCTGCTGGGGTGGACACTTGCTAAAGTGTTTTTTCTAATTTTTTTTTTTCCTATTAAATAGAGATACTTTTCTGATGTAGGAATGTAAATGACCAGTTCATCTTGCAAAGGTGACTCAATAGTGTTTAGATGCCGACATGTAGTTACTTCTGGATGGAGCAGGATGTGATTCAGCAACTGCAGGCATGATGTAGCAATATACCCCTTGCCTCCTCTAGACTCCTCTTTTCTTAATAAAGTACAGTAAAATTCAGTTTAGTCATTTTTATGTTGGTCTTTTTCTGGTTACGGTGCTATTGGTGTAACATAATACACACCTCTTTCCACTCTCCCCCAGTATTCAGAAGACCTGTGAGGAATCATAGTATTGCCACGTGTCAATAACACTCAGTAAATCCTGCACTCTGCACCACATCACACAGTCTCTGGACAGCTTGCTTCCCCATATTATCAGAATTTCCCCTAAAATGCAGCCCCCACCACAGCTTCATACACCCACAGCTGGAAGCAGTTTCTCTGCTGCTCTGTCCTGTTAGGCCAGTGCCTGAGCAGGGCGCATCAGCCATCTCCATCCAGTGGACCCTGCTCTGTGGGCAGAGCTTGGAAGAATACCATCATCCCCCGGCCACATGCATGGGCTGCTGGGGATGAGCAGAAATAAGGCGATTGCCAAATGCAGGTGAAATGTGTATTTTTTTCACTCTGTTCCCTGTGAGGCACAGAAGGTGTGCCTGAACACATCAGCCTAGAAAGCTGAGCTAGCAGAAACCCCGGCTGGCAGTGCTGCTGCAGAGGGTGCACAAGGATGCTCGCAGGGGTGTGCCTGATGCCTGGACACGCTCCTTAGCATCCTTCTCAAGAGCAGTTTTGAGTCTCCTCATGGAAGTGCACAAAAGCAGAAGTGTTTTTCTTTATCTAGTGCTTTGCATCAAGGCTGGGGGGTGGGGAGTGGCAAACTACCTGAGCAGTCTTGGAAGACTTAACAGGCAGGATTTATTAGTTTTAATATTAAAATATTAAAAAAATTTACCCTGATCATAAACTCAGGGGCTTTGAGTTGCGGGAGAAAGACACACAGACTGTTGTTGGGCTTTTTAATGTAATTTTGGTGTTTAGAAGCCCAGAATAAGTGGCAATATTAAAATCATCAGTCAAAGCAACCCTGTCTCCAACATATAAGCCTCTTCTCACACCTCCTATAACAGCAAATCTTATTCTCACTGTGCCGTTACGCCAAACTCAACAAAGGAAACAAGCACATCCCTTGCCACCCCCTTTGCTGAGGGATTGCCAGAGGTGCCTCTTCAGTAGGTTATCCTTGTGTCCTTATCCACCACTGCCAGGGATTAAGTGGCATTTGGTGGCAGGGAAGGTCTGAACCAGGACTTTGCATTAGAGAAAATGCAACATTTATTGGAAGGTGGTTAGCTCCCAGCTCTGGAAAACAACCAGCCACCTACTTCCACCTTACCTGCACAGCTAATCAGCATCAGATTAATTAAAAGTGTGAACTTAAGCCGCTTGAGTAGGAACCCCTTTTCTGAAGTGTAATATGGCCTGTTAGCTTTCCTTTACATCGGTTCCCAAGGGAGGGAAATAAAATGGAAGGGAGCGGGTGCACTGGGAGCCGGTGTATCTGCCTTGTTCAGACAAGACCCGAGTCCTCTTCTGCCCTGGACAGTAACTGCTTACCTTTCAGATGCCTTAAATCTCAGCTCTTCCCTGAAACGCTTACCTTCACTTTGGGTGAAAGCAAAGCACAACAGAAAGAAACTGCAGGAACAGTGCTCAGTGCTCTACAGGCACTTTGAGATAAAAAAAAGGGAGGAAAATGTCATCTAAACGAATCAGGGGATAATCACTTCAACATTTGGTAGCTCAGAAAAAAAAAAAAAAATCACCAGTCTTTCTTTGCTCAAAGGAATATCCTTCTAATGCACTGCAAGAAACAAAAGCAGGCTCAAGGACTTACAGCGAAGAACGAAACTATTTTCAACTCTAGGACCACTGTGAAGGGGAAAACTCCCAGGGAAAGCAGAGAATCTTGCACCAAAGGGTTGTAAATGTGCAAGCTCAGTACCTCACAACCCCTTTTGAGTAAATAAAGGTTGAAAATGTTCCTCCTTTAGCGTGACTGAATTCCTTTCCAGTGTGACCTCAACATGCCATTCCTCTATCTTTATCTGCCGACACAGCAGAGCTGTTGACCTTTCACCAATGACCTGCACAATCAATAAACAGCCAACAAACTATCTCAACAGAATGGCTCCACGAACAAGTTTCTCCCTCGCGCTCTCCGCCGTCAGGATCCTGAACTTTTCCTCGGGCCTTCGGTTGTGTGTCAGCGTGACTTAACAAACACCACAGGGCTCAGAAACACATTTTCTGGGGCATTCCCTATCCAAACATATGAAACCTGTAATGATTTTGCTACTGGTTGCGGTCCCACAAACTGCTTTCGTGTTACACATATAATCTACAAGATCTCTGCCTCATACTAAGCGCTGCGTGTTGACCTCCAAGGATGGAATCCAAACTCACATAACTCAAATATGCACAAACCGTTGGAGAGTAAGATAACAACTTTAGAAAATAATAATAAAAAAAGTCTTATTAAAGCCTTGCCCAACCACCAATTGGCAAAGTATCACCTTAAAGAACTTCATTAAGCAAAGAAAAAATATTAAAGGAGGCAGTTACGAATGCCTGGAATAAGAGAAGACGTTGAGGCTGGTGAGAAAATGTTGCATCATTATAGATGCCTTTCAGATGAATTCCAGTGCTACAAATTCTGCTGTACGCTACATGAAGAAGGACCTAATGCAATGTTCCTACCAATATGATGGAAGAATGCACTGTATATGCGTTTTGATTCAAACAGACCCATATTTTAACCGGGTTACAAAATAGGGAACCAGTCAAGTGCTGCAGTGTGTTTTACTGGGTACAGAAAAGAGAACAATCGTTCCCCACAGTGGTTACAGCAGACGCACCGAAGCGCCGACTGAGATCCGAGAAGCCAAAGGAATGAAAACTAGTAGAGACCAGCCAGAAGCAGAAATGAAACTAGGCACTCTGGAGTCTCTCTCAAACCAAGTGAGCACAAAGGTAAAGCAGAGGTGCAAGGAAAATGAAGGCAAGATGAAAACTTTGAAAGAAAAGCAGTTTAAAGACCTCATTCCCATCTCTCATAAAATGCTTAGGAGGGATGGAGTTTCTCTTGCTACACATATACAAACCTTTTCTTCCTGTACATACATTTTATAGATATAAACCTTAAAGTGTTAATAGCATTTGCTGATGTTGACGGCAGCTTAAATTTGAAAGCCCAATAAGCCTGCTAAAATTTGTATGAAATGCCACTTTCTCATCTGCTCCACGTATTCCAGGAGGCTGAGTTATTGTTGCTCTCTCCAGCATTTAAAAAAAACCCACTCTGGTAGCACGATTACAACCGTGTTTTGAATTGTTCTGTTAAATTAATAATGTAAATCAGTACTAAGTGGAGCATAACATGACATTTTTTATCCTGATTTTTTTTTGCCAGTCTCTCTAACTGGAAAGTATGTTCACTGTGCATTTTTAGGACTGACAAAGATTAGCTCTTTAAAGGGCAGTGGCAGCAAAATTTTAGTAAAAGTGATCAAGTGATTAACCTGCTCATTAGGGAAGTGAGAGCGCCTGCATTATTATCTGCACAGCAGAGACCTGAAATGCATGGAGCAGCTCTGATTTATTTATTTATTCTTAATATAATCAAGTAAGCTCGGTTCAAATCCCAGTATTTAACAGAGTGCACTGGCAGATCAATACAATATCCCACTGAACTTAAACCTCAAGCAGACAAGACCTATCAAAGCCTCTGATTAAAAGTCCCTTGTTCTTTCTCACACGAGTCCAGATCTTGCATAGCGCAATCCTCTGAGCAGGGTTTCATAGGCAGGCGCACCCCAGTTTCACTGGCACTTGGGCACTTTCAGCCCCAGTCTGGGTGTCTGCAAGAGTTGCTGCAGCTGTTCAAGCACACAAGCCTCACCTGGACCAAGCACCAGGTACTGCTGAGGCATCTGCTAATGCCCTGCAGAAGTGAAAGAGAACACACTTCAGATTTGTGTGTGATCCGGTTATTTCTCAGTGTGAGAGCAGAGTCACACCTCCTGTTTGGGATTGCTTAAATAAACCAGCAGAGATTTCCAGCCATGGGTGCCTGCAGCCCAGGACCAGTAAACACAGCTTCCAGAAAAGCTGGGCATCCCTCGTGTCTGGTTTGTAAGTGCAGGATGGAGGCATCAAGGTGGGATGCTGGGTCAGGAAAGGAAGTGGTTGACTTGGCCAGACGAGGAGATGCATCCAGGAGCCCTTGGCTATCAGCCATGGTCCTCACCTGACTCACGCTGTGATCCAGTCCTCATGACTCCCACCTTGCTGCATGGTCACAGCACTTGGATGATGGGGGTGAGCTGTGGCTCATGTAGCTGGAGTAAAATGCAAGCCCACTTTTCCTCTTTTCTATTTTTTTTTTTGCCTCCCAGAACTTGCAGAAAGCCCTCGAGATCCCAGGTCAAAGCTGTGTGGGAATATCTGAGCTGTGCTAGATTTTAGGGTTTGGTGGAGCTTGTTTGGGTTTGGTTGTATTTAGGTTTTATCTTCTTTTTTTACTTTTAATCTAGGTAGAATTAATTGAAAGTGCTGCTTAAGAAGAAAATAAGCATGCAAAACCGAGAAGTGCCGTAAGTAAGTATATTAATAAACAGGCTCCTAATTTCTCATCTTTGATGGTATTCAGTGCTATTTTAAATATTCTCAAAAGAATCACAAACATACAGAAGGTCATATATAAAATCCCCGATGAAGCAATTTAATGCTAAATTAAAGCTGAAACTAGGTAAGCCCAACTCTTGGGAACTTGGGTATTTTCAAAGACTCGAATTGAATCAACACTAACCCAAGAACACCGTGTGTTTTTCACATTTTTAAATATTTATTTCCTAAATTAAATAGAGAAGGTTTAGCTGGTTCTTACAGCTTAGCAGGAAACAATTTAATTTCCAAGCCAATTGTATATTGACAGTTGGCAACAATGGCCTTACTCTATAAAAAGAGAATGGGAAAATAGTTGCGCATTTCTGAAACACTTCCAGAAAATTTCCTTTGAGAACATGTTCAGTGAAAAGTATACAAACAGGCATTAAACATGAATGTAATTTAATAAACATCCACTCAGCTATATGGTGTGATAAATAGGTAATAAGAATGTAATACAGGCATTTAGCTTTCAGCTTCCGAAGGAGCTGGGAGCTAAAACAATAATACTTTCATTAGACTCTCCTGCCTGGCATCAAAAGCCAATTTCCACCTATTAATATGGATTTCTATTACCTGCCTTGTGAATACTGTTAACCCATTTATCAAGCAAGAAGCCGTACTTTTGTCACTTATTACAAGCAGAAGGGGAGCAGAAGGATTGCTAAACCGTGTAACATTAGAGCATCAGATTAAATCATTTGACCTAGAAGATAAAAACATTCCACTTACATTTAAAGTGGAAAAAAACCCCCACCCCAGTCCTGCTCGTATTACAGCTAATAAGCTCTTGCAGGATCAAACCTTCCCTTGCTGCGTCAGAAGAAAGAAAAAAAAATAGAAATCACTGTCTGCAGACTAATTGTAAACTCGGTGCATGTGTAATTAAACATGCCTCATTGGTTCTCTTGATATGTCAATAGTGGGTAGGAGGAGGTTGATTTAAGTTAAACGACTCAAGTCTTACTGAACATTTGCCCCTTTCTGTGTCCTCTGCGAAAAGCATCATTTAACAGAACAACCTCAGCCAAATATGAGGAGCTCAGAATCAAGTGGTTATTATTCAGATTACAGTGGTGCCCAAAACATGCCAAACGCTTTTCTAAGCGCAGAGGGAGGGGCCGGGACAGATCCTTTTCCCTACTCCTAATTTACACCAAGAGCAAATGGAGTGGCTTTCCCGCTGCCCTCCCCCAGCAGCCCAAGAGATGAATGAGGGACCACGGTGCTATCACAGAGATGACAGGCACGCATCTATTAATCACTTGTTTGTTGCTAAACACATCAAATTCCCGCTGTCCCGCAGCACCAAAGCCTCCTTGCCCTCATGGCCAGCCCTCAGCCGCAGCGAGCTGTGCTCAGCAGCCAGCAGGTCCACATGAGCAGTTGGGTTCAGCCCCCGTTAGCTCACTGCTCCACCGCTCATCTCCCTGTTGGGTTATTAAGACCACAACATTTTTCTTGCTGTGCACACAGGATTGGATTATAAAACAGCTCTGCTTCCACGCCTGTGATGAAAGCTCCACACTACCCACCTCACCCACTTTCTCAGGCGTGATGACCCAGGAGAAGTACTTGTGTTCCTCCCACTCTACACATCGCAGCTGCAGATGCCAAAAATACCAAAGACCTCAATCCACAAGGGAGAGCCAGGATCTGGTAAAGCAAAGTTTCTGAAGTTGTAATACTTCAATTTTCCTGGTCTCCATTCAGCGGAGTCACTGAAGATAGGGGAATTCCTCAGCTGGGATGTCACAGCTTTACTTGCCTCACTCGCCACTGCTGGAACTTAGCAAAGCTAAGTTGCTTGACTTCAACACCTTAGTGCTGGGTTATAACCACCTGGTTATTCTTGCTTAGATTCAATTTCTGTCAAACCACTGAAGCTTTCCAATGTATTTCTCTAAGGAAGACTTCCACCCCAGCATGGCAGAGAGCTTCCTGCCCCACGTGCTCCAGCAGAGCCAAATGACCTCCACAACTCCTACTGAGGGAAGTACATTTCTCTTTTCGTTCCCCGAAATCTCTCAGCCATCAGTAAGTGAGTTACTCAGAAGTCATCAAGCAATCAGGGTGCTCATTATATTCCTCAATGAAATTACCACCATGAGTAATTCTCAGCACAGTACTACAGGTTGGCCAATCTTACATCTTTTTTCAAAGCACTGGAAGTACCACAGCTCTGTGAAACAGGGTTTGAATTCCTCTCTTACTCTCAAGCAGTCACTTTATCCTGGATTTTACCTTTTTGCACACTCCATACCCAGCTCCTCCTTAGTGGCCCTTTAATCCCTTGCTGCTCATGCTCCAGTGCAACACACAGACAGGTGTATTTCTATGAGCCACGCACTCAGGAGGCTCTATCAATATGCATGCACGGTGCAAAGGAGGGAGAACTATATTTCTGCCAAAGAGGAATCAGAAGTTGGGGTCAGACGTTTTATATTTTAGCCAGATTTTGATAAGATGTATTAGAAATTCATAGGGCTTTTATAATTTTCAACAGCAAGAGGATTAGACCCTATGCTGACACGAGCAAGAACATCAATTGTTACAAGAAATATGTGCCACGCTGAAATATAATAAAGTACCTGAAAGACGTAACATACCGTCCGATAAAAACTCTATAAGCACTTTCAAATTCAACCCAGTAATGACTTGCCGAGTCAGTGCTTCATTTGTCTGACAGAGCCAAAATGACAACGGCTTCGGGTGTAACGCTCAGAAATGCAACAGAAGTGCCGAGGGAAGCCAGGATTTAAACCACGGCCTCACACTACAGCAGGGATTCGAGCTATGGGTAAATGTGCTGGTGCTTAGGCCACATGACAGAAAAAAAAACAAACACCCCAGTAAAAATCTTTATTTGGGGTCAAAAACTTTATCTAGCAAGCCTGCAATATTAATTAAAAGACTCAGATATTAATGAAAGAAACAAACAAACAAAAAAACCCCAAACCCAAAACCCATCGAAAAAATAACACACCAACCAACAGTGGGGTTTTTTTTTTTAGTTCAAGGAAAAGTAAAGATTCTGACTCACTAACACTTCCCTCCTGTCTGAAGAAAAGACCCAAAAACTAAAAAGTGTCTCAAATTCATCCTTTTTCCCCTAAAACATTCAGAGCGCTGCAAACGTGATACAAACTAAATGACTTTTTGTACTGAAGTTCTAAAACCCTTGACTTTTAATAAGGTTGTGCATCATTTGATTTTAATTACAGATTTTTTTTTATCCCTTAAATTTGACTAAAAATGATGTGATTTACAAAGCAAACAAGCCAGTTAAACAAAGCTAATTAAATTCACTAGAGACAGCCTTGCTTTTCCCCTCAGTGAGTGTTTATTTCAGCTCCCAGTGCTCTGATAGCTCCTGACAGCTTGCTGGGACACAAGAAAGAAGTAGGTCAGGGTAAGCCGGAATCAGCAACAGAGGATCCCATTAGACAGGCTTGTAGGGTAATACGGAGATCGAGGAAGTGTGTGATGTAGTGACAGTGTTAGAGACACATAACAAACAGCCCGAGGACAGCCTCCAGCAGAACCGGTACATTTATCTTCCCCGTGTTATAATGACCCCTCATACAGCTTATCCAGTTTGTGATTTCTCATACAAGAGGTGCTGCATAAACCTAATGACACAAACGCGCTCACGGTTTGCAAGACGATGCTGAGCCAGAAGCAGCACTGGCAGAGGCTCTCGTCCCACCGAGCCCTGGCCCCTGGGTTCGGGAGCCCGCCAGCTGCCTGGGGCAGGCAGCTATTCACACAGGCAGAATACGTCCCCCCACGCTCTGGCTGGGAATGCAGCAAGGGATCCCACTGTGCATGGAGATCAAAGGAGAACAAGACTGGTTTCTCCTAACCAGCTTCTAAAACATTATACTGGTGATTATGGTTGAGGTGCCTACACAGGATCTGAAAGCACCAAGCACCCCGTAGCAAGAAAAGCCGCCGTGGCAGTGAGGGAGAACAGCAAAACCACCTTATGGGGCAGAAAACACGCCTGCATCTTACTGAGCTGGTGTCTGGGGGCTCCTGGTGAACCCCCACCCAGGTTCCTACATGCCTTCAGAACTGGCAGAAGGGCTTGGGAATGAACTTCTCATACCACAGCACCACTGCCCAGGGGAGCAGTGACCAGCAGATGAGAGAGGCTGGGGAACCTGCGGTGTCTGCTGGCTCTGTAATGGAGGAACCACAGCAGAACCAGGGGTGCAACAAAACCAAAAAGACTGGAGTGATCAATGGAAAATGCTTTATGTTTCTGCCACTGTATTGGATTTTTTTTTTTTATGAAAAGCATATTTTCACTGGATAGGTGTATAGACTTGAACTCTTGCTGATGCAACTCTTTCCTCCCCTAGAACAGGGTAAGAGTCAGATTTCTGTAAGGTGCCTTAGTAATGACAGCAGAAAACACAGCACCATAAACTCCCCAGCATCATCCTAAGTTGGAGGCCAGTGGCAAAGCAGAACTGTAACTCTCCTGGTTCTCACGACTACCGCTCACACCATTCCTAGTTCAAAGCCTCTTCTGGCACTGTACGTACCCCCCAAACACTTCAATTATGAGAGTCAATTTTCTTGGGTTTACACACACAGCCAGAGTTATTCTCCTCCAAACTGCGCAGCTCACATTAAAAGGAGAGCGCGAGCGTGTGCTATCGCAGAAAATAGGTACCTTTGACAGGAACAATTTAAACCGCCACGGGCATAAACAAACACAAATGGAGAATGTTGTTTTATTTTGTTCGGAGCTCAATACATTCGCTTTGCTTAGAGATGTCTCCAGCATCCCCTTCACCCTCAGTGCCTGAGCAACTGGGTTTTCAGAAAGGCTGGAGAATGTACTGGTAAAATAGGAGTTACATTTTTGTCACCCTGACTTAATGTTCACGTTTATTCAATGAAGAGTGCGTCATGTTCAGCATTTATCCCCTCCTTTGTTTCTAGTTACAATCTTTCCGCAACACAAGCCATCTCCCACACTAGGTGTGCTTCCTGCTCTTCAGGGGGTCACACTACATGGTCACTTGCTCCCACCCATTCTGTGACACCACACATCCCTTTCCTGCAATTTTTACTCGAGCACACAGTTCCACTGTGAACACAGGGGCTTGTGTCTGAGTGACGCCTGTTTGTTCCAACCCTGAGCATCAAGGTAAAACCCCATCCCGGTTAAACGTCCTACAGAAAAACATGCACGTCCCAACAAAAATGTGCATTAAGATAAAAGCATTAGAGTAAAGGAAGACAATGAGAATGATCAGAGCAGTGCTCTGTAAGGAAGGAAGGAAGCTTTTAACAGCACTAAAATATAAAATTGATTTGTACACATATTTGATAAAAATCAATACAATTAGCAAGTAACTGAATACTAGAAAGGGAAATTGATTGCTCGAGGGCCCAGAGGACTCGGGGCAATCACTCCATTCTTCTAGCTCCTCCACTCTTAATAAAAATTTAGTTTTTCATAATCCTGCCTGAACTCTTTGCCCATTAATAATGCCGCTAAATAGCTCTTCTTTTAGCACTATTATTGCAGACCTGCTTGAATTACATTTGAAGGCAGTTTCGAGTGGCATGTCCTGGCCATTTTGCTATCTGCAGCACAAACCTCCAAGCAATAGCATAAAAGAATACCAGTTAATGAACGGGAGCACAGGAACACTTGAGAAGAGCTTATAAAATTAAGTACCAAAGTTTAAATAAACGGATTACCATAGAATTGATTTGCTACATCAATTTGGTCAGCTTTTGCTGATACATCATTCCTTCCTCAAAGGAAAAGGGCCACCATTTCGGAAGAACTAATTAAACATTTTGAACCGTGGCCTTACACGGAGAGCAGGGCTGCACCACTCTGCTCTCCCATGTCCCTTCCCTCACCAAAGCATGGAAATTGTTACTCCACATGAAACGTGAAACTGAATTTATAGCCAAATCCAGACTGACTGCAGAGGCTTCTACAGCTCCTAGCTCCTTGCAGATTCCAGTTTCAGCCAAAAGCATCTTCTCCTTCATTGAGGTGCGACTGCAGGAACTTAGACACAACTGCTTTTCCCTGCACAGAGGCAAGGAGGCTTGGCCAGCACAGCCTCCCCAGGTGAGGATTCCCATTACAGTCAACCAGCTATACAAGCTGATAGAGGCTGCACACAACTCTCATGCATCTACAAAGGAGGCTTCTCTTTCAAAAGGTCAGATGCTTTCTCAGATAAGAACTTTCTCAGATGTTAAGCTTTGTCCACTGACTCATCTTGATAGAAAGCTCTTTAAACCAAAAGGTACCTTTTGGCCCTCAACAACTCCTGTGCCACTCCGCAATTCAGGGTGACGCAGCTCTTGCTGTTAACTAGGGCCCTGAATCAGCAATGCACTTGCACATATATGTAAATCCAGCTCTGTGAGTAGCCCTACCCAAGCCAAGGAGAAACAAATGATGTTTCCACATCAATCAGACCACTTGCATGCTTAAAACTAAGCAATATCATTTATGCACTTTCTAGTACATCTGTAAAGTGATCTGGTGCATCTGACTTCTCAAGAAGTCATGGAGTTGAATAAAATCATGAATGCACCTCATCATATTCCCTCCAGCAGAAACTCTTTTACTCCAGAAATCTCAACATACTTAGGTCTCCAACAGTCCATCTGGACCAGTGACTAAACTGAGCTGCAACATCTGCTGACTGCTTCACTCAATTCACACGATGTTCTTACTCAAAAGTTCGTCCCGCTGCTTCTTCTTACAAAGAAGAGACATTATTCTGGACACAGAAACAGAAACCAGAAATTGCATGGTTTCAGTGCTGGCTTTCTTTGTAACCATGAGCAAACTACTTTAATCTCTTTGCTTTGGTTTCCCTGCCTTCATTAACCGAGACAGTAAAACTTCACCTAACTCACGTATCTTTTGTGAAGATGAAATGCTTGCTCTGTGCAAAGTACTTGGAAGATGAAAGGCATCAAGTAAATATTAATCATAGTCACCACACCTACCAACAGGATCTCCAGTACGCTGATTTGGATCCGTGTTTGAAGAGTTTGCCTTTATGCAATTCAGGAACTATGCTTTCCTGGAGTGGCAGAGCTGAATTACAGGTAATCTAGAGTTCTCATGTTAATCAGTCTTCTAGACTTCAAAAGATTATAAGAAGGATGATGCTCCCACTTCAAAAGACAGCACAGTGCCCCAGAACACACCACATGGGACTGGCTGAAGCCCGCTTATAGCATGATCACGGAGGAAACTAGGAGTTTGTCCACCGACATTCATCTTGGAGCACGCACACTTGTACATCAGCTCCATTCAGTGATGAGATGTGGAGTGACTCATTCTTTCTACACGTGAAAAAGCTCTCAGAGAGAACCAAAGATCTTTTACTTTCCTGCCCGCCTTCACAAACACTGAGTTACGTCTCCTGACTTCAGAGAAGCTGCAGTGCTTCAGAGCCAGCTGTAAAAGACAACATTCCTGCTTTAAGTCAACAGCATCGAAGGCCACCTTAAGACCCCAAATGTCTGCTGAAGGAGATTTAGGAGAATGGTTCACCAGCAGCTGAGCTGATGTTCTGAACCAGCTTCCCGGGTACAGCGAGGCACACCGATGTCATGCCGACGCCTGTGAGGCTGGCCCGGGGAAGGCTGGCGATGCTGCTCTGGGCACTTTTGCTGTTCCATGTGTGTCAAGTGTCAGATTATTTACTTAACGTCTTAAGCAACTTTTGCAGCTCAAACATAGCTCATGCGCCCGTAGCTGTCCTGTTGGCAGTACCCAGCAGGTTGGCCAGGTGAAAGCAGTCACCACGATTTCTGCTTGAGCCCATGAATTTACACAAGGACAGAGCACAGACATACCTTGACTTTTGCCCCAGTGTTCGCACTGGCTCAAAGCCAACCGGCACGTACCGCCACTGCACGCTGAAGAGCAGTCGTGTGCTTCGGCCAGCTGCTCAGTAGCTGAGCTGCCTGAGCACTCCACTTGCCCAAATTAAAACCCTTCAGAATAAACCCTAACAGAATAAACCAAACCAGCACGTGCCCACGATTGCAGGGCAATCAAAGGTGTGTGGCCCCAGCACCATGCCTGCTCACCACAACTGCTCTGCCTGACACTGGAGAGGCAACACAGCGTTAGCTCCCTAGAGCATCTCTTCACCGCTGCTAAGAGAGGGTGATTTCTCCAGCAGAGCAATCACAACAAAGGTATGAAAGCAAGAGTACAGCAAGGGAAAAGGAAAAAAAAAGAGCTTCAAAGTTAAAAAAGACAACAGAGATGAAGACAAGCAGCCCAGAATGAGTTTGCACTCAGGGAACACTTACTGCTTGAAGCAATAGGAGATGCTGGATCTGGCAGACCAGGCACATGTGCAATCCCAGCCCTCCCATGGTGGGCCCAGACCTGCTGTACCTCCATCCTTCCCCAGATACCCACCCGGCTTCCTCAGTTCTCCCTCTGCATCCTTGACTTTGTCCCTCCTACCATGGACCCAAGGGGGTCCCAGTCCATCCCTGCTCTCTCTCCCCTACCATTGCCTCCTCGTACTTTGGACCTCTTCACCTCTTCACTCAGAGGTCTCTGTCTCTCCATCGGTGGCTCAAGCAGCACCAGCCACGCAACCGGACCAGCTCTCACCTGCAGTGCTGGCCCACCTCCTCACCAGGACCCAGCACTGTGCATAAACAAATTACACTACAGACACAGAGCTACGCTCCAAAAGGAAATGGCCACTGGATGTTATTGCTTAACCTTTGCTAATAATGTGTTTCTTGAAAATATATGCCAACTAATCCCCTCAGCATTGCAAGCATGTCCAACAGGAGGGTAATTGAAGTTAATCACAGCCTAAGTGCTACGCGAGGTTTAACAGTTTGCTTCAGTGTGCTCTGAGTAGCAGATGGCGCAGCACCTGATGGTACGTTTTCCACAGGTCTTGTGCAAAGGCCAGTCCCTGTTTCTGTTCCGGGTGGGAGCACCAACAAAGGGCCATTCCCTGGACTAGCTGAAGGCGGCACAGTGGGTGACCATTTTAAATCCTGAAGTGATAGACAGAAGGGATAGTTCCCCATACGGATGCTCCAAAGGGAGGACTTGTGGGCAGCCAGAATTAGTCATTTACCTGCTAGTTTACCCTTAGTGCCACTCTTTGATATGAGAAAAACTGAAGCTACAGGCTGACATAAGACTTTTGGTAATTACTACATTCCTTCCTTGCCAAGCACCACCACCCAGAATGGGTTTTGTGCAGTGGGCAGTAGGGGTTTCTTACACAACAGCACTCAAGGCCATTGCTGTATCCCAGTATGTCCATGCACACTGGCCTTACAGATGACTCCAGACTGTACGTAGCCTGGCATGTGGGCATCACAAATCAGTCTCAGTGGCTACTCTGGATTTCAAACTACCTTTGTGGACAGTCACCCAAATGATCTATTTCAGGCTAGATTTTGGGGGGCCGGGGCAGGAAGAGAGAAGAGCTGACAAGGGGAAAAAAAAGAAGAGAATTTGTAGATGATGTGTACAGCTGGAACAATTTTAAAGAAAGGGCAATTAAGACTGCCCAAGACAACCTTTTCCCAGGTATGCTGGTGTGACTGGGAAGCAAGGGACTGAGCAATAAACAGTTGAGCCTGCTATAGTTAAGATTTCCATAATTTATATACCAACAGAAGACACACGCTTCTTCACAACACCCAGCGCACCCCCCAGCATCCAATTAATGGCAGCGTGTAGAGTGAACATACTTACACTAATTGACTGGTCCAATAGTCGTGGCTGCCCCTGAGCATTTCTGCAAGTAGCATTTCTGCAGCAGCGCTGTCCAGAAATGCTTCATATTTATTAACTTGTTTGGTTTTGATTGTTGGATTGGTTCCCCATTCCCAAGGCGCTGAGATTTATTCTTTTAGCTTTACACTACGAAGTAATCAAATCAGTGTTACAGCTGACAGACTGTAGAAGCCCCGAAGGGGAGGGGAGAGCAGCATGAGAAGAAACATCTACATTTTTCTCTTACATCCTTCACACTTGCCCTAAACTTCAGTTTTGACTCATCTATATCTCTGGAATTCAAGAATATTGAACTTTAACTGACGTGAGAGGTTATTTGAAGATGCAGGACTTTCACTTGAAATTAAGGCTGATCTACCTCCTGGGATCAGGGACCACGATTCACTTCTCATAAAGCTGAAAAGCCTGAACGCACTCTCCTGCTCCAAGTCAAACACAAGTGTTGCGGCAACCAAGAAAACCTCTTTCCAACACTATGTAAAGTTTAAACCAACCAATCCATGAATAAGAGGAGGAGGTAAGATGGAGGATTCACACTTGCCTTTGTCCCCTTCCATCAAACATGCAGAATAGGTAAGAACAGGAAGACAAAGGAGTCTCTCTCTTGACTCAAAGAGTCAAGAAAAATATGGAAATTGAGAAAAAGGGCATGCCTCTGGTTGGATTTTGACTGTGTCTCTTCAGTAGAATTTATTTTCAGCTTTATGCAATGCAATATTAGAAAATACTTGGCACACAACCCCTGATGTGGAAGACAAAGCAATTTTTTTTTTATTTAGACAAATTCCAAAGTCCTCATCCAGTGTTGCCCAATACAAAATTAGAAAGAAATTAGTTGTTGCATGCTCCTGTGTGTTTAAAAATAATTTGAATGACCCACTGCTTAAAGTATGGAAAGGGTCCTCTGTTATTAAAATCCAAACATTTCATTTTAGACTGTACTCAAACTGAGAGGGGTAAGGCTTGATGAAAATCCCCCAACAGGGTTTTTTAATCAAGAAAAATATCAAAACAAAACTTTGTGGAGCCTGCGATCAAATAATCTTACAGAGCTTGGACTTAATACACCAACAATGTCAGGCATTTGAATGAAGTAGCATCAAAACTAGATATTTACTGCTTGGTAGTGAGTAACCCTTTGAAAAGGGAGGAACAAAAATTCCTTTTTAATGAGTCACCATTTGGCAGTCAGAGATCAAAACCTTTTGCCTGTATTTCTGACTGCAGGATTGCAGATACTTGGGAGCTGTTTCAGTCTGTGTGATTTTATTTAAATCAATGCAGTTAATTAAAAAAAAAAAAATTAAGGAACACGAAAAGTGAAGTCCTTAAAAGTACCTGACCATCAGTAAGATCTAGAGGGGTTCTGAAATCCCAGGTGAATTCAGAAATTATGTCCATATATAGATTTGGAATTGTGAAAATGCAGGTAAGTTTTAAAGTAACTATTCAAAGCAGAAGGAAGTTTTATCTGCTAACCCCATTAGGTTAGTTTAAGAATAATTCTGCAACTTATGAAAACGTTTACATACTACATGCTACGTAGTAACTTTTTTGGGGAAAAGCTTCCTGTGTGCATGTGGAACTGTGTATGACAAATCTCTCCCTAAAACACAGATTTCTTTACTGTTGCCCAAAACTTAACCTATGAAGATGTCCAGTTGGGAAGGGAACATTAAAATAGATGCCTGAGAGTAGATGCCTTTTTTATCTTTAAATATTTTTTTCTTTCCCCCTGTATAAAATTCTGAAGTTTCAGCAAAAAGTGATGTGATGTCAGGGGAAGACAAAAAAATAAATTCCACCTGCATTGGTATTTTAGCAAAAGCAAACAAATAAAACTTTCATTCACACTGAGGGGGTCTGAGAGCGAGAGGTACCTATATAACACCTCTGAATATAGTTTCCAGCTACGTGGACAGTCCCCAAAAGACCTCTGCTAGTAACAAGCCCTTCTGATTTACAAAATATTTAACTAGTTAAGGATTCCTAGCATGAAAGTAAAAGCAAAGCACCATTATTCCCATTTTACAGTGAACAAGTAAGAACCTGGGAACTATTTAGTCCGAAAACTTGCCTCTGTCTCTGGAGACCTGTGGGGCTACAGATATTCAGAACCTTTGAAATAATATCTCGACAGTTTTGCATTAGAAGAGGCATTATTACGTCTTGGCTTCTACCTTATGAAATCTCCAAACTGTTGTATGAAAACTCATATCCAGAAAAATTAGAGCCAGGACTTACCACTCACTGCACGCTGCTACCCAACAGCCATCCCATGTCACTGCTGACCAGCAAACCTGTCTCCAGACCGTACCGCCAGCTCACTGAACCACCTCGTCCCTCATATCAGTTCACCTCTATTTATCTCCAATTTAGTTATTAAATAAGTACAGTAACCGGTTACAGTTTGGGAATTGAGAGAACTGACGAAGGAATTCAGAGATCTGACCCGATCTGCTGCTGCAAAGGGAATCAATCATCCTTCTGCAGCCATTAGTCTTTCTGGCAATCCCGTGTCAGTGTTGTCACAAGCCTGGATAACGATGCCACATTAATTCTCCTTTTGAGAAAGGGGCTACAAGATTTGGCTCTGCAACTGTGTCCTATCTGACCTTGGGGAATCTTTGGGGGAAGTTTCCCATCAAATGCAGGTACAGCTCTCTGAAGGAGAATTACTGAGTTGGTCCCATGCTTTATAACTCAAGCACACCACACAAAAATACACACCCCCGCTTCTGTTTCCACTAGAAATGTATCATCAGGACATATCCAGCAATTCTGCAGATCTGACCCTTGTGAGAATTTGCGTTTTCAGTCATTTCAACAAGCCTACTCAGAGGTGATGGACACAGGGCAGACTAAAGAGACAGCTCCTGCAGATTTCTTATGGAACAACAGTTCTTTTAACTGCGTTTACCTAACCTGGAGATAAACTGCATTTCCCAACCCAAACCTTCCCAAAGGAAAAAAATCCCCAACCAAACAATCCCTCTTCAAAGCACTTTGGCTGTAAATATTACAGAACACAGAACTGGAAAAGAAGAAAGTCATCCTACGTTTCATAACAGACTCCCTCCCTTCCTTCAAGACTACACGCTGCTCTCAGTGCAACGTGAACTGCAGCACCACTGATGTCAGTGCGAGCAGGCAGAAGAGGACATATGGCCTTTTGTACTGTTCCCAAGATGCCTCATGTTAAAAAATCAAAAAAAATTCAAGCAATTCAAAAATCATTATCCAGGCTGGAAGAAACCCAAGCCATCGTAAATGTTTCTTTATTGCAATTTAAAAGACCTTTCTAGAAGAAACAACAGACTACTCTTAGGCGTGCAATCCTAAAACCAAACGGTGGATGGGAATCAAGCAGAAACCACATTGTATTTTGGGGAAACCATGAATTATTTTTGGGAAACTTTTGCTGCCGTGCTTATTTGAGTATTGCTCCGTAACCAGATATCACTTCTATTACTGTGACTATGACTAACGAGTTAACAACACTATTTACACTAGTACTGTTGTATCATTAGAAACAACAAGATTATGTACTTTAATTCTAATGCCAGCACAATTATTTTAACACCAAGTGTGTCAGATCTGACTCTATACCCCTTAAATTAATTTCAGAGTAGTGGCTAAATAAAATGACATACTTCTTTGTGCTTTTGTTGTAACACGCTCATGTGCAGCAAACTGTGAAGAAAATGTAGTAATTAGAGGTTAAATTAATCCCTGACAGACAGGCAGCTTAGTAAAGCTGGGCCCTCTTCAGAAAACACAGCATAAAGCTTGCCAGTCTTTCAGAATTAGGCACAAAGAACAGGCAAGATTGGCAAGTCCCTCACTGCTGCAATCCAACCGAAGGCTAACGCTGAAAAGTCGGAGTTAAGTCTTCGAGCAGCCAATACTACCGGGTAGATCTTGTGACAAATGTGATTTAGAGCTGGGAGCAATTGCTGCTGTAGCCACTCTAACTGCCTGATCAGGATCAACCACTTGAAATTAAAGACAGCCTTTTGCAGAACAGGCTTCTAACCACTGTATAATCAACCTCGAGATGTTCATACAAGGGAACAATGGCATTACATTTCACAACATAACTAGAAAGTTACCTTGCTGCCCCTAATTTTAATGCAGGTAATGGACTTCATTGCCCGCAACAGAATAAGCCTGCCGTGGTATTCTGGAAACAATAAATAGGGATGTCTTGGTAGGTGGAACTCCTGAACCTGCTTGAAGTTCTGAGGTACTTAATTCTAGAGAAAAAGAATATTCCATGGCAGGGCAAAAATCCACCAAACACAAGACAAAGGAAGCAGCCAGGTCATGTTAGTAATACCCAGTAACCATTTCTTTTCCACGCTTCCCCACAGAGGTAATCTATACCATGCCTGCGCCAGGCTGTGCCCCAGCTGTCCCTGCCTGGACTGGAAGGCACAACAGGCAGCTGTGGCCAGATCACCAGGTAAATCCAAAAGAAAAAGGAAAGAAAACCAAAAAGGCCTACGTTACAGTTCAAGCAAAAGGAAAACATGGGGCCTGTGGAGATTGCAGATCAGTGTGGGAGTGCATTAACACCACCGGTATTTCTGTGCTACCCAGATCATCAATTATTAACAAATTAGGACATGCCTGATGGGGTACTTATGTAACACTTCTTTATCAATAAAGCTGCCAAGTCCCTCTCAGGGAAAAAGCAGAGTGGATTTCAACAAGTCTTAATATGCCTCCTCCCTTCCTTGGGACAGGGTGCAGCAGTGAATTCTGGCTTCCCCCTCCTCAGCTCAGCCACTCGTCCCCAAAAAGCACTTCTGGCCAGTTTGGCAGACCCTGCTTGAAGCCCAGGGTGCACCCCAGCCTCTCATGAGCAGCAGCCCTCTAATCAGGTCAGCGCTTATCAACGGCTCATTGTAGTGATGAGGCGGTGCTCCGAGTAAAGGGCAGTACCAAATCCCACATCCCCCCTGCATCTCCCACGCCTGGGCCCTGCCGGTGCTCTGCTGGCCCCATGGAAACAGCCACCGGCTGCCCGCTCCCTGGGCACAGCCCACGTCCCCCAGCCAGGCCAGCTGGCCGGGCTGCGTGGGAGGGAGGGGAGGAAGGAAACCCACAGCTCCCCTCCTTTACCCTTCAGGCACAACTGTTCCGCACAGGAGCAAAGCCTTGCTAAAATTCAGCCTGCAGAGCCAATATCCTCCATCCCCTTCCTTCCCATTTCTTTTCCCTCAGCAGGTGGGATCAAGTAGGGTGGGGGGCACATAGCAATGCCCCATCCCTACGCAAGGGCCTGATCCTTGAGCCCTTAGTTCTAGGATCAAATCTGAGTCTCATCTACAAAAAAATGCAAAAGCCCTGCTAGGCTGGGCTCTGGCAGGAGGAAGGCCGATGTACTGTCCTAGCACCCTTTGGTTTGTCTGAGATGTGCAGCAAAGTCACAGCTCTAAAAGGGGCCACTGCGACTTTGCCAGTCGGCGCTATAAGGCCAAGTGTTTTCCTCTTGAAGGAAAGTAATAACTTAGTAATACATTTTCTTCCATTTGAAAAAAGAAAATTATTATCAGTGAAGAGGTTTCCTGGGAGAAATACAGACTCTTTGTAGCTCATTTGCATTTGAAGTTATCCCTCACTGACTGCATCACTCTCTGGTAGTGCAACTGGTGACTTTGAAAGCGATGGAGTCATATCCCAAGAACTATGAGCCCTTCTTAGGCTGTCACCCTGAGATACATTTTCATTTTGAACAGAGCTAACAGGTCAGTCCATAGCAACTGCAATGAAAAAAAAAACCCCAACCAGAAGACAAGGACATATAGTGAAACATTTAACTGACAAAGACTTCAATTTTCTGTGCGGAGCACTAGCTGTAATAACAAAGAACATGGGAAGGAGACCATGATGCAAGCACAGGCTGTTTTGCAAAGTTTCCCTTCAGCTGCTGGCAGCCCTGAAAAGGGTTACAGAAAGTTAAAGCTGTGTCATTGATCACTGCCTATCCTGCAAGGATTTTTAGGGTTTGTGTTATTTAAAAAAACCCCAACAAACATGCAGCATTGTTCTTTTGCTATTTTCATTTTAAACAATACTCCAGCATCTTCCAATATCCAGTCCAATCTGAAACAACACTAAGGAGGGTAGCACTGAATGCCTAGAGTTTCTTCCCCTATTTGTGAAGCGATTGCCTCTTTGAGTGTACTCTTTTTCACGGGGGCACAAAACAAAACTTGCTACGAGTACACAACAGTATCCTGCACATTTGGTGTTTTACAGCAACTCGCTACAGTTCCCCTTCAAAACTGCTGGCAAGGAAGGAAGTTCCGCATAATTTTAGCGGTCAACATCTGAAAAAATTAGAACAGTCCCAAATGTTCTTTGAGATGTATAAAAGAACAGTTGAAAAACTTACAGTTGACTGGTGCTACCTAGGTTACCCGTCAATGGCATTGAAACTGGTATATTATTAAGAGAGGTGTATGATGGGAATTGGTTTATTGTGCTGATCCATAGTAACCAACTCCTGTTCGTCCATCATTTATCTCTCTCACCAGCGACATATGGGTTTGTCTATTCACACTCTCAGCATTCTCTCTGCTCCAACAAACAGTCAGCCTTTTCTGCTGGGATAAGGAGATTTTTTAGTTACATCCATTATGTGCGTATCAACATTTATGGCAGGAAGATAATTGCCAAAGAGCTCAGGGGGATAAAAGCTCCCTCTTTATAACACAAACCCCCTTAAAAAATCAATATTGATATAAAACAGTTCAACGCAAAACCTTAGTGTGTCTTCTGCTTCCTTCAGTTCAAAATACCTTTTTTTTTTTTTAAAACATAGCAAGTCGAACTGGAACATCAGGTAGAAAGCCTACGTAACGAGTTGCACTACTGCTCTTCCCATAGAGGGAAAAATAGCAGCGTGCAATATTAATTGTTCTTAAAGAAGTGAGTGGCAAATGTGTCAGATACAAAGAGGGTTCCTTGGAGAGGCGCCAGCATCATTTAAACTGATTTAGCTGTCTTTATTTGGAGACCATACCAACTACTAATGAATGGTAACTTACAGTCACCTCTGCCTAAATGTTGAACAACGCTGACGCTCAGGAACAGCCGGCAAGGGGGAACAATGAGAACCTGGGGACCCTGCCTTTTTCCCAATTGAAGGAGCTTGGACAACCTTCCACTGCCCCGTCCCCCAGTTGGGATAAATCCATGTGTCACAGCTTCTGCAAGATTGACTTCACTTTCCCATGGCTACATACTCATAAAAGTTATTTTAAGGCGACTTTCATCAGAGTAGCAAGCAACACAGAGCGTTTATTGATCAAATGACTGGGAACCACTGAGCTGCACTGTACTTAACTTACAGCACGACTCACGGACTTTACTTACTGTTATCCTTGCCCTTGCGCTACCTCCCCTAACTTTGGTTTCTCTAAGAAGCCAGTCCTGGGTCGATCCCTGTCCTGCAGTGGCATCCAGGCAGGTTAGCGACCACTTAAATCAGGGCAAGAGTGTCAGCCCGACACCTCGGATCCTGAACTCCCGCAGTAAATCTTCCCGTACGTTCAGAAAGTATCCAGCACAATAGCTCCCTAATCCCATTTTAAACTGCTGAATGCTGCCACACTGCAACATTTGTAACAAGATCGGTAAAAAACACAAACAAAACAACAAACCCAAACACACTGTATTTATAAAGTACTCCTACCTGTGTAACAGTAAGCCCATTTTAAAAAATCTCACTCTTTTAATTACTAATCTGCCCCCCCAAAAAAACAACAACCCCAAACCCTTTAACAACAACCCTAGCTTTAAAAAAAAAAATCCAAGATACTTTCCAAGTTCGAACTACTTAGTAACAAGGGACTAAAACTGAAGCCCAGTCTCAATATTTGCTTTTCTGATTCTGAAGTATTAGTTAAAAGGATTTTAAAAAAGAGCCGAAAAACCTCAATTTAACCCCCCCCCTCTGAAAATAAAAAGCTAAGTTAAATCGGAGCCGCTCAATTCTAAACATTAAACAGCTTTTCACTCCCTCGAAAGGAGCTGTTAACTGCCTGTTACCTGCCTTACAATATATACTATTTGTTTTTTATCCCTGAGCAACAGACTATTTCCTGGTTGAGTTTAAAAACTCAGTGACGTTCCAATTTCAACCCACACATGTGTGTCACTGTCAACGTCAGTGGCAGGAAAACATTAGAAGTCACCCCTTGCTAATGCTTTCCTAACATGGAATTTCCTCGTATCTCTCTCCCTCAGCCCACCTCCTCCCTCCAGCTGAGAGCATCTTTCCCAAATTGCCTTTTTTCCCTCTTTTTCTTTTTCCCTTCTCCTTCCCCTCCCCCCCAAACATACGGCAGGGAGAAAGAACTGAAAATGGTCAATGCCAGAACTACATCGCTGCTTTTTTAGGTGGGAGCGCGTAACTTAGTCGAACTGCCGCTGCCTGCCTTTAACTCGGGGAGCGCGGCCGCAGGCGGGCACCCCCC
>VZTU01027190.1:0-37517 GCA_013400835.1 Zapornia atra | reverse complement strand
AAAATTATTCAGCCACAAAATTTGTGTATAAACTTGACAGTTACAAATAGGCCCTCACCTATAAAGGACTGTGGTATCTAGGATGGAACTTCAGTTGTATTTAAACAAAAAAGCCTAAAAGTAGCATCTAGAAAAAAACTTACAAAACAGTAGTATCTCACTTTGGTATGTATCAACATTCTGGGTACTTGAAATGCCATGTGAGGTTGGAGACTATGAAAACAAATAGAGGTTTCCTTCCATCAAGTAAGATTTTGAAATCAGACAATATTTTGAGGTGTGTCTGAACCCTAAGAGATTGATCTGCTCTAAAACTGACCAACATGCAGAATGCTCATTGTTTTGAACTCTAGATCTAAGTATTGTATCTTTAGAATGAGTTAAATCAAAGGAAGGACTCTAATTCTCCTAATCAAGGATCTGCACCTGAATTCCATATCTTGAGTCTGTCTGTCTAACTAGAAATTAAAATATTCACTGTAAGAACATATATTTGATGTGAAGTCTGCTGGAAACTGGAAGATCCATTTCCTTGATAATTCAAAAAAGCAGTAAACATGCATTAGCCTGATAATAAAAAACCCAAAACAAACAAAAAACTCCAAACCCACAAACCTGTAGAAGTTTAAAACATTATTAAAACTTAGTTCTAGCTCTATAAGTAGATAAGTAAATTGAGGTTTCACCACTTTAGGTATTTCAATAGTCAAAACTGCATGGATCCTTAAGAGAGGTTTATGTACAGTCATGGTGGTTTTTTCTTACTAAGTATGTAACTAGGAAGTTACCTTGATTTATGCAGTTCAGCAGTCTTGTTTTGCAAGAGATAAAGGGAGTTAATAATTTCATATTAAAGAGAAATCACTGTGAACGTGTCCAACTGGTTACTGGTATTATAGTCATGACTAGCACTACCATTTCTGTTAAATTTCATTTTAGGGTTATATAATTTATTTTGAAGCTCTTGTATTTTCCACAACTTCGGATATTTCAACATTTGTTTTTATCCTGAGTGAGAAGATAAAAACTGGACCCTTTACAGAACAAAAATCGCAAATTATTTCTGTTTGGAAGCACAAAAAGAAGATCTCATTTCAGTGTTTGACATCAAACAATTTTTTTGTTTCATTCATTTAGCTTATGTGAAATAATTTTATTGAATTTGTTACAACATAAAGAAGTGCTTTCCTATAGGAAGGTGTCATAGTAACTATAGTACTGGAAAAAAAAAGACAACATATTTCTTCACAGTATGTCAAATTCCTTGTTTGGATTTTATTGATGTGATGAACTAGACAGATATAATTCTCAAGGAAGTCAAACCAACTAGAGTAGAGTAGGAAGAGAAAGTAAAACTTTAAGAAAAGTTTAAAATTTTATTGAGCTAATTCAAATGAAAGTATTTCATGTCAATTCAAAATCATCCCAGTTCTCAAAGGAACATGGATTACCCGCAGTAATAGTAAAATATCTGGAAAGAAGATTTCAGCAGTTTAGAAATCACATTTACTACCAGGACATTCTTTTCAATTGAAAATTCCTAAATAGGTGCTGGATACAAGTTCTACGTGAGGCCATATAGCACTTGCTGTATCTATGTAATCTGCCTTTTCATTTGGTTGTGAGTGGTTAATGGCAGGATGATTTTACTAATCTCTTCAGGGTTAAGTGTGAGAAAAAGAATGTAAATGCTGAGAATAACTACTCTACTGTAATTAGTTTAATAGTTTGACCTGACAGGATACAGACTGATTGGCAGATAATCAGCAAATCACTCTATATTTGTTTTACTGGCCACTCTCTGAGCAAAGTGTTAAAGTGGAATTCATATCCTTAGTTATTTTCAGTATAAGTCCTGCACAACTCTCTGTAATCCAGGATAATTATTGCATTCAACTTTTAAATCTAAATACCATTTTTCTTTGTAACATTTGGTAACTGGTATGCTTAGTCTTGTGAATTTTGAGTTTGAAAAGCTTACAAATAAGCTATTTAACTTGGAAGTATTATTAGACTTGTTTTACATCAAGCTCTCTAGATAGATCTCTCTTGAAATAATGTTTTAGGCCTATCTTCAATTCCTGTAAAACAAATATCCTCTAAAGGCAGCTGTTAAATCCCATTAATGAGTGTTTGTAATTTTGCTTAAACTGTACTGATTACAAAACTGTTAAATCAACAATAATAGATTATTGAACAAATGGAGATATCAAAACCAAGGAGTTCAAGAAAGGCGGTAGCACTTGTAGGTGTATGGAGTGCTAGCTTGCTAGCCACACAAACTGACTCTTAATTTTTGTGGTGTGCTTACTGTGATGTGTGCCTCACTAGGAACTTGGAAGGACAGAGGAAGATAGATGCTGTGTTCTGGAGATGCCTGCTGAGTTGCAGGCTGACCAATCAAGGTTGTACTAGAACCCTGGCAAAAAATCAAAGAATTATTATGCAGTGCTGACCGCTATAGAGGACAAGGCACTGTAAGCAGGATCTACAATGATTTTCTGATGAGTGTGTCAGACAATAGTGCAGTGAGTAAAGCAGCTTACAACTCAACAGCTAATGAGATGACTTTATGCTGTTTCTTTCTTGTGGAAATGTTCTTTATTAGTTTATCAAGAAGTTACTGTGCTGGTAACTTACTACAACTTAGAAAAATTATGTTATATTGTACTCTTGATTTATTCTTTTTTATTTGTGAGCACTGTCCCATTGACACAATATCTAGGAAGAAGGACAGAAGGAATGCATGTTGCTGAGCTTCTGCATTGGCATTTTCACTACAGATGGTCACCTAAAGTTTTCTTTATCTCAGTTGAGAGAATTTTTTTGCATATAACACGTTTTTTCCATCTTATTTTGCAAGTCAAATTGTACTCAGCAAATTAGTATTTACTTTGACAGCCTGTGAGAAGAATCTAGACAACTGGCTAATCTGAATGTCACTTAGATCTAATTTAACATTTGCAGTGGGAGCACTTCTATCACTGAATTTACATCCCATTTCCCTCCTGCCTAGATATTCCTTATATACAGTTCCACCAGTGTAGTATTTTAGCTCTTAAAAGCATAGATTAGTTTATCCAGATAACATCTTTTTCAATAAATAATATTTCAGAAAAGAACGGAGGCATAGACTGAAGAGGAAATTGGAGATGTCTGGACCTCAGATTCAAAGTAAAGCAAGTGTTGAAACTCTCCAAATTGCCCTCTTGTGCCTTAATCTTGCCTCACCTACAAGCAGAACCTCACCTGTTTTCCTACAATCCTTGAGATAGCATATGATAAATATTATCTAACAATCACCAGCAGACCATGGAATTGGCTAGAGAGTCTGTTACAGCTGGTGAGCTCCCTAGGGATTTTATTCTCTTCAGGATTTAAAAAAGCAACAGAAGTCTGCAGAGATACAGTGTATGTATGGATATTTATGTAGACTTGACCTAGTTTATGAGATTAAAGAAATCTTCTGCCATAATATACTTTCCTGTCTTCTCTGTCGCAAAAGATCCTAAGCATATAATAGAGAATTATATGGTTTCTACATGACACTTGCTCCTGATATCTAAGAAATACGGGACCTGGCAAACTTTAAAAATGAGTGGCATATTTCTGAAGTACCTGAGGTCCTTTTTCTTACAGCTTGCTTTGATTGTTTCCATTCAGCTATTGGCTGTATGGAAGTTCACTCCATGTGTACACCAACACTATCTCTGCACAGGGCTTATTGCTTGTAGATTGGCTGTGGTGGACATTTTCAATGTCTGTCTTACTCTCTTTGGGTATGTATGAGGACACAGTGCAGTTGTGCACATGCAGTGGGTCTGGCTGTGTGACGGAAGAGGGACAATACTGTAATCCACATTTGCCCAACGTTCCTTGGCTTCTCAAAACCAGAACAACCTTTGTGTGTGGAAGGGAGCAGGTAACAGCAGGTAACAGCTTTCATCTTTCTGCCTTAACGTAAGCAGCAAAAGCAACAGCTAGGCCTGGGATTTCCTACTTTTCAGCTACAAACCCCATGATTCTTGTGAAGAACACATATTTTCCCCATTTTGGCTGTTACCTCCAATATTTCTACCCAGATGGTGGAATATAGATTGAAAAACATGATGAAAAATTATCCCACGTTTTTTAACAATTTGAGTACAGGAAATCCCATGTTGCTTAGGATTTCTGTCAGCTTTTGTAACTTTTTACGAGTCACAGAAGAGTTTTTTATTACAAGAGGAAGTATCTCGTTTTCCACTCAGTTTTGTGTTGCAAGACACAATAATATGTACTGACCCTGCTTTTACTTCTACAATGTTTAAAAATAAAGAAATATTCAACTTAACTGTGCTCAGAGGATAACTTCTTCCCATTGTCTTTTTCTCTTTCACAGCTTTTGAAGGAAATTATTGGTCCCACTTTTTTATCCAAAAACAGAAAGAATCTCTGCAAAGAAGTAAGTGCCTGACTTGGTATTTAATGTTCACATTGCAACTATGAATAACAGCTCCTTGCAGCAACAGTTCTATATTGCAGAAGATACTGTACAAAGCATAATAAAAATAAGTCCTTGCCTCAAGAAGCATACATTTTAAAGCATTAGATTTAGAAAATCTGAATTAAGAGTTTGCCTACAAAAAGATGGGAAAGAATGTTGTCTCGCTCCAGTAAGTTTTACACTAATTGGAAGGTGTTTTAGTGTTCCATGCTGAGGCTTTGATGCCTAAGGATAGAAACTATGAGCATTTTAGTAGCCTTCCATATTTAGAAATTTGCTTTTGGGGTCATTTGTGTGATGTGTTTGGTTTTTCATTCCTTCAGGTTGCTGCCTAATGTTATCTGAGAATTTAGGAAGTGGATTCCTTTGATGCTGCCTAATCCAGGAAATGAAACAAAGCTGATTCTCCATATAGGCTAGGACTGTGAGATTATTTCAAAGATTGCAGGTTACAACAAATTTATGTGCAAGGGAAAGATCAGAATATGGAATAGTTCTTCCTCACCTTCATACCAGCAGTCAGGGTATGGAGAGATCTCCACTTCAACATTCAGCTGTACCAGCTGAAGGTATTGTTGCCACGATACTGGTAGTTTCCCAGAAGGTTTCTCTTTCTCTTAATTGAACCCAAATTTGTAAGTAAAATTAACTCCAGCTACCTACTTACTGACATTTCTTACTCCTGAGACTAAGAAATGTCGGATACTGCTACCTTGTGTAATGTTGTGTGCCATGTCAAAGCACAAAATAGCATATTATAGCTTTAAAGTACTAAAAATATTAGCTATAAGAAGTACTTACAGCTAGCGGATATCATTACAGTGTTAACTCATAATTAAAATGGTAACTTTTGACAACAGTGATTGTGGTATTTTCTCTTACAAAGAAATTTCACTACAGTTAAAAGGAGGCTGTACAAGTATTTGAAAGCTAGAGCACAAGGGGGGTAAGGGGAAGAATCCTAATAGTGTCACAAAATCACCTGAATTGAAAATAATTGGAGGCTGAGAGAGTATCTGGAGAATATACATGCTTGATGGTACTCTTCCCTTGGGCAGTCTCTTAATGATCACTGCTGGAAATAAAAACCAGAGCTGTATCAGCCTTGGTCAGAACCAATACAATTTTTCACACGTTCTTTTCTGAAGAAATGTGAGACACTGACTTTTCAATTTCATTTTCATTCATTAAGCATTTAGTTTTCCACAGCCATGACCAGAATGACTAAATGTCATCATGCTAACATGAGCTACTGTATTTTACAGGGCATACTATTCCTCTGCTAAACCAGGTTATAGAATACCATAACCCTTCTGGAAACACACATTTTTCACTAGATCCTTTCTAAAAATAAATACAGGTATCAGCCATAGGATTCTTAATAATTTTTTTATCATATTCCACTTGCAGACATTCTCCTTGTAACTGATAATGTTTTACATTAAAATACCACGCTTTACTGTCGCATGCTGTTAAAAATCTGTGTACTCCAAAAGTCGCTGCATTTCAGTGGTTGACAATGAAATTCTTAATCCAGTCTGGGGACAACACAGAGGTGTAGAACAAAAAGAATTATATAAAATGCAAATTTATTGTAATGAGAAGCATTTCTTTAGGCAGAAGCAGCAGAATGCGACTTGAATTAGGTAAATTCTCATTCAGCTTAAGCATAGAAAAGCTACATGAAGTTCATATTAAAGGTAAAAATATTTGAGTACTTCTGATTAGCCAGAAAAAGCTCATCTCTGTCTTGTGTATGTTCTTGAAATAAGAGGAACAGTAGGGCATGGATATACACAAATTAAAAGAAAATCGCTAGATATCTCTTAATAAAAGAATTAACTCAAAAAGCAAACACAGAATCTAGTTTTAAACTTTCTTGAGTTATCGACATTCTTATTTGTTGTTTTTTTCTCTGGGAAGATTTAAATAAGAACAATTACACTGATGGCACTCCATATTTATAGAAAGAGGCACCTCTTGCACTCTGACAATTGTGCAACCCCAGGTAATCATTCCTTGGCACACTCTGAAGAAGCTGAGGTTTGCTGGTCAGTGTCGCTTAAGCACAGTATATTAAACTAGCTGCAATTTGGTGTGAAGGATCTATGATACAATTAGGCAATTCCTATTTTCCAGTCAGACACTCTGGACAGCACTGAAGTGTGAAAGAGGAGTACTTTTTGCCAACAGGTAGCAAAAGCTCATTGGGAAACTGTTTTCTACATGACCTGAATAAAATAGTAGCATTTTGTAGTCATTTGATCACTCTTTAAGACTAAAAAATGCTTTGCCTTTAAAGCAGTGAATATAAATTGCAGATAAACTTTGCTAAACTTGTGTGATGCTTTGTGCCTCTAAGATATATTCTAAGATATCTGAGCTTTATATAATGCCATAAGCAAAAAGTAATTAAAAACTAAAAGTAAAAAAAAAAGATTAAANAATTAAAAACTAAATGTATAACCAAGAACATGATTTTGCTTACTTCAGTGGTTCTGTCAACTTCAGATGGGCTGTTCAAATGCTTTAAGTAGGTAGAGAAATATCTAATGTCAAGCGCTGGAGTTGTATCTCTTTTTTATTATTTGTATCAACCTCTTAAGATCTGTCCATTCAGAATGAACACTGATTAAAACATTCCATAAATTTACAAAGCTGGCTGGGACTTTGTCACACAAACACAGAGCCAAAAAAAGGGAATTTACAAGTTGGGTCTGTGGATATCTAATGATCTGATTGTGCAGTGAGACATGATACAGTACCACCATAGATGGCACATTAAACGTGTCTCCAGGACCAAGCTTTGCAAACAGATCAAACAGACTAAAATAGGAAGGTAAACCTTTATATTACCCATGAAAGAGATGGAAGGCTGTTTCACAAGCTTGGAAGAAGCTAGGTAGCTCTGTTCTACTTACAATAAATAAGAATATTGCTATGACTCCAACTGTTGTTTCAATTACTGACTTGAGATAAAATTCTGAGATTAAAAAAACCTACTAGGATGTTGTTTAACATAATTAAACTGGATAGAAACTTACCAGCTTTCCCTGGTATTTATATTTCAAATGGCAACCAGAATTGGCAAATATGATATTAGGAGACCTAAATCCATTTTTTTCTTTTACAGTTCTGAGCAAGGATTCCTGTTCAACCTGNACTATATCTTTGCAACAGTATGTGATGAAACCAGCCCAGATTTCAACATTCAGTTCCGCCGTGGGCTGGACAAAAAAATTGCGAGGATCATTATTGAGCTGGGACCTTCTGTTGTCATTGTCGAGAAAGGCAGCATTTCTGTCAGGAGTGTTGGGTAAGATTCTGCACTGAATTGGGAAAAAAAGCATTTGAAGACGGCAAATAGTTATATAGCAGTTGCACTAAAGAGTACTTGGTACCAAAAATGAATTAACAAACCATACAAGTTGACACACTTCTCCCTATCAAGGATTTACATTCTCTAGATAAGATTTACATTTGCAGTTATTTGAGTCGAGGTTAGAGTACATTCATGTAGGCAAAGGGGGAAACTAATCTCAGATGAAAACACTTCTCACGTTGAAACCTCAGCCTCCTAGATAGTACCGGTCTGCTTATGCAGTATCTCTATGTAGTATCTCTACTACAAGCACAAAAGAAACAGCTTTAGTATACGCTTTAGTAGATATTAGTTGAAATTCCTGTGTTTTCCTTAAGTTCATTTCATTTGAGACTCTGAACCCTGTGTGCTAAAGAGAACAGATATAAAAGGTAGAAGAGAAACTTTGAACTATGTAACTAACAGAAATTTTAGAGGGGCTTACAAAGTCATAGGTAATGATGAAAACTGAATCCTGCTACAACATTGCCATTATTGGTTGCTCTAACCTTGTCAGTTTTCAGTCATTGCATTAATTCCTATATTAACAGGCTGTAGTCTGTGGAAGCTCTGCAGGATAATCAACAACAGTTTTACCACACAACCTGTGTTGTTACAAGTCCTTGAAAGGTATAACTCCACCCTAATAAAACCAAACCAAGTGAAGATGCCAAGTCATGTCCATATATTTTCACTGGTATAATCAGTATGCAACCATCTCCTGCTGATTGTTCTGTGAGCCTGCTCACATTGATTTTCAATCAACAGAAATTTTAGTGTATCTTGAAATGTTACAGTTACAAAGGAAAAAATATCTGGTTCCTGTTGCTGCAAGTAGTCAGGTTCTTTGTGTATTATATCTAAAAAAGATAACTAAGTCCTTTATAATATCGGTACAAGATGGTCAATTTTTCTTCTCCCCTGATTACAGTGTCATTAAGTTGCCTTACACCAGCAATGGAATTCAAATAGCACCTTATGGACGCAACATCCGTCTGGTGGCCAAGCTGATGGAGATGGAGCTAGTGGTCATGTGGAACAATGATGACTATCTCATGGTTAGTAAAATCATCTCATTAAACAAAAGAGAAAATTCTCATCGATTTACTTTAGACTTAATGGGTGCTTTTTGTATGTGTTTACTATTTGGATATTTATTCTTTTCCTGCTTCATCCATTCCTCTTGAAATAAACAGCATTGCTTTCTATACCTGCATGTTCCTTTCCCTTCTGGCATTGGTAGTTAACCAAAGCCACCAATGTTGAGATTTGTGGATGCTTTCACTGATTTTAAACTTTCCTCAGGCTATTCCAGCAGCTACAATTTTTTGCTAAAGGGACACTGAAGTTGGTTAAAGTTGTGTACAAATTATTATTGTATGCCATAGTTTTGTTGTTTCTACTGTGCTTTCACGGGAAATTTTGGTTTCAAACAGATGGCACTCCTACCGGCTCCTTTGTTTCTTTCTTTTTTCTGAATCTTTTCATGCGTTCCCTCCAAAATCCCGGATACATTTTAGAGAAGAGTTACATTTTCTCAGCATGTTCTGTGATATTGTCACAAGAGACACTGCATTCTGAATTGGCAAGTTTGCTAAAACAAAGAGATTGTTATGTAATGAATTGTCTGGGATATTTACCGGCATTACTATCACACATATAACAGGAAATGCTATTGTGTTGGGTGTACAATATATTATATGTGTACTCGGTTTATTTCCTCTGATCTAATTTTTTATAATAATTCATTGATTGTAACCATGTAGTAGAAATATTACCACTCCAAACCAATAGCTATTTTAATAACCTTTTTCTGAAAACAGATTTTCTTCATGTAGCCTTCAGTTGCTTAAGAGAAGAATCCTGAAAATCATGTTCTGTCAACAAAGATGTGAGCAAAGAAACAGCATCATGTCCATTTTTATTTTTTCTGGATCTTTAAAATATTATCAATCCTCTGGAAATGTTTTTGAATCTCATTCCTTTATTAAATTAAAAAAAAAAAATTGCAACAATCACTATTTTCCTACTGGGAGAAGTTACTGCTTCCCAAACTTTTCTTTCAGTCAAGTCACTGAAACTAATGAGAAGGGTCACCTTTAACTGGATCCTTGAACTGAACTGAATTTGCTTGAAAATGTAATGCTGTATAGGTGATTTTACTTCAGGTGATACTTTTAAATGGTTTGTTTTGTTTTATTTTAGGTTTTAACTGAAAAAAAATATATGGGGAAAACGTGTGGAATGTGTGGAAATTATGATGGTTATGAATTGAATGAATTTGTGAGTGAAGGTAAGAACTAAGGACAGGTCACATGGAAGAAGACCTAGTTAAACTGAGTCCAAATGGAAATTTAATACTGTACTAACATTTCTCTGACTGCTTATTCCATTTCAAAATTTGAGTAAAGCACTCCAGTATGTCACCAATACCTTTCATATGGTTATGCTACATACTGTTATTTCCTATGATGATAATATTGTGGATTCCTCAAACAATCGATAAGGACTCTCTTATATTTTAAAAACAGGTGGTAAGGATTCCACTCTCTCACCTACCTTGCAGAACAGTCTAGGTTGATGGCAACTTACAGTCAGGAAAATTAATGTATTAGGCAGAAGCGGGAATGAGTCTGTAATAGAACATAGTGGACAAGAACAATAAGAAGTAGTGGGTCCCAATAATTAGAACACAGCAGTTGGTGCTGAGGACTTCACCTCTGTGCTATATGTAGTTTGGGGGGTTCACTTCAGAGTCAATCTAATCTGGTCTGTTGAATTAATGCCCTTTGGTAATTGGAGCTTGTTACACATGTTCTTGGAGCTCCCTATACCTGTTCTTAGAGCACATTATCTGGCTTGGTTTCATTTTAAAGGAATTCTCTGTGCTAAGAACACCCCACAATGGAAATCGAATTGTACAGAGTGGGAATGTTTGGAAGATTTGCTTTAAAAGCACACTGCTAATCTGAACTACAGTGTTAGTGTGGAAATACTAAATTGCACAGTAATCTCAGATCAGCATAGCCAGATGTTATTTTCTATACACGTCATAGAAAAGAATTCTGACAAGTATGAAGTATTTTTTGCATAGTGATGAGTTTAATTTCTCAAATAGGGAAATATATAAAGAATGGGGAATGAGGAAAAGCAGCATGAATTAGCAGCTTGCAAAAGATAACACAGCTGACAGAAAAAGAGTAGCAACTGGTATCATGTAAGGTAGTAGATGTGATAGATTGGGAATTGGCTCAGGGAAATGATCAAGATTTTGAAAGTATGCTTTACTGAATAAACTCTGGGTAGAGGGCAAAAGAGGTAGCTGTTATCATCAGGAAGATTAATTAGAAGGACCTTTTACAGTCAAAGCATAGTATCTTACTTTTCCTACATCACAGAAACAATTGAACATATCCATGTGGGCTTTCTCCTGACAAATTCTAACCCTTCAATTTACAGGTAAATTGCTGGATACCTATAAATTTGCTGCATTACAGAAAATGGATGATCCATCAGAGATCTGCCTGTCTGAGGAGATATCAATTTCCACCATTCCTCACAAAAAACATGTAAGAAAGATCTTGGTTTTCTGCAGCATGAATCTTAACAGCACTAGAAAGACAGGCAGACAGATAGATAGATACCAGTGATGCCTCGGAAAGCCGGAATCAAAACTCACTAGCCTTGGTGACTATTAAGCAGGTATCCTTTATTGCAGCGCTGGGCACACAGGGGATCGCTCCTCCAAATGTGTGTGCCCATTAAAGCCAAATTTCTCATATTTATACAGATTAATTATACATATTCATTATAATTTCTAAGAAAAGGCAGGGTTATGCAAATTATTTCCAGGAAGTCGTTTACATTAACTCCTCCCAGATAGAGCATGCTCAGTGACACTCAGGGGGTCTTCCGGTGGTCTCCAGGGACGAAGGCTGGACGTCTTCCTCTCTCTCAGCGCATGCTCTTCACGGGTTTCTCCATGCTTGTCTGGGCTTCCAACACCTGCACCGAGTAGTTAGTCTTTCACTGAAAACAAGATAGACTCTGTCTTTTAATTGGTCATTAGTCTCATTATTTACGACTCCTCTATCTCCTACTTCCTCTGGTTTCAAGGCTGTTGCACTATTATGGCTAAGTTTTGTAGCCGCTTTCATGAAACAGCTTATGTGACTACAGCCAGATTCTGCTAAAATTCAAAACTAATCTATTCCTAAAAACACACCAATTCATACTTCTTTATCTTCAAGGCTGTTACTGTTGCATTGTTATGGTTAAGTTTTGCTCTGCTCTCACAAGCAGCTTACACAGTTACAGCTTTCTCTTAAACTAGCCTTTTCTCAAAATTATGAAAATTCTTATATTAAAGTTGTATCAATTGTCTCTTAAGCTACACCTATACCAATCCACTCAGCATGATCACTTCTCACTGAATCACCAGCAATGGAGAGGGAATGGTTTCATAAAACTGACTTCCATGAAAATGGATAAAGTAAAAATTTCTTTAGTGTGATATGAGAAAGAAAAGGATTTCTTTGTATTAAAACACATTCTGAAAAAGGCCCATGGATATTACTGAGGCTGGATTTGTATCACTCGTATAAACCTACTCCCATTTAACTCACAGTTTTCTGCAATTTCACGCAGGTCATTACAGGAAATTCAGTGTAACTTTAGAGAAATTGTGAATGAACAACTAGAGACTTGATTATAAGCTTCACATGTTTGAAGACATTCAGCAATGCTTTAAGCATATTGCCAGGTAACAGCATTCAGGACAGGGCTAACTACTACCAACTGCTATCACTTCCAGTCTAAAAAGTCATCGTACGTGAAACGTGATGCATCCATGTAACTATGGTTGAAGGAGGAAGCTGGGTAGCAGAAAAATGTTGAAAGGACTTCTATTTCTTATATTTTTCAGATACAGGAATCAAATCCTACTTAAGATGTTCCTGTTAAGTTGTTTTACCGGGGAAACTAAAATTTTGCATTCCCCCACAGATTTTACAGAAGCACAGAATGGTGATAAGGCATCTCTTCAGATGATTTAGTCCAACACCTGTGCTCAAGCAGGGTCAGGTAGAGCAAGTTGTCCAGGTTAATGTTCTAGTAGGTTTTTATAATCTCCTGGGTGCATCTTCTAGGCTGAGGAGATGGAAACTCCACAATTTCAGCAATCGGGGGGGGGGGCGTCTACCATGGAGGTCATAAAGTCACCATATACCTCATGGCAAGTACTCATTGCTATCCTCTAAACACTTTACATAGCATAATCATGATCTTTGGTTCCGTTTGTACTTCCTTACAGGGATATGATCCTACTTTATGATTTTCATGTATTTACTTGTATACAGTACATAGGTTACTAGAAATTACAGAAGGCTTAATAAGTTTTCTTTGGAAATAGATTTCCTTCTTTTTTCCTTGATCTTATTTTCCTAGTAACCCAAGAATCTCTTAGCTTGAACATAGAAGCCTAAACTTCTTGCTAAAGTTTAGCTTTCATACTACAGAGAAAGGCCAGATAGAACTCTAAGATTCTCCTTTTCCCAGAACAGAAAAAGGGACAAATGTTAGTTTTGTAGCATTTATTTAACATGAAGAGCAGGAATAAAGAGCAGGAGTTTCTGTGGGTTCTGTGAGGAAGATGATACTTTCCTGGAGACAAGGTCTGTAAATACTACTTGTATACACACTGAAAATAACTTTGATATGGCAGAGGACTTCTGTTGGCTGGGAGGTTTAACATTTTTACATTGTTCCTCTTCAAGACCTTATTCTGCAGTAGGCAACATGATAGGCAATACAAACATACCAAATGTTTGCACAAAGGGGAATTAATGTTGCTATAGGAGAGCTTGTCCTAGAACTGAATCTCCATGAGACATCATACTCCCTGCCCATAATGTTCTCAGCTGTTTTTAGGGGCATTGACGGTACTGAAAGAATGAGTTAATTTTCCACTCAATGCCACCTGGAACTAATTCAACATACCAAGATCCTTCTATTATACAATTAATTTTTATTCTCTTCTGTTCATGAACTCATGCATTTTAACTACATAATACTAAATTATAGGGGTGAAAAAAGTAATCAAATCATAATCAAATCATAACTAGCAGTGACGTTCTATTGTGGTTTTCACACGAAGGAAACACTACTAGGAAAAAATTTCTTTCTCTTTTTATTTAGGCCATGATCTGCTCTCAGCTGCTTAACTTGGTGTCACCAACCTGCAGTGTACCAAAGGACGGGTTTGTCATTCGTTGCCAGCTTGACATGCAGGACTGCAGTGAGCCAGGACAAAACAATTGCACTTGCTCAACGCTGTCAGAGTATTCAAGGCAGTGTGCTATGTCTCATCAAATGGTGCTCAACTGGAGAACTGAGAACTTCTGCTGTAAGTTGACATGTTTCTTTTGCGGGAGACTGTACTAAACTTGTTATATCTTATGCACAGGGAGAATGATGATTAATTGGAATTTAAATCCATTTAAACCCATTTTATTCTTTGGTTGGTCTGCAATGGGCTTAATAATTTAAAATTGTAAACTCCTTGTGGCATTTTACAGATTAGGATAAATGTTAGTAAGGCACTGTGTGTGTTCACAGACCTGTACAATAATTCTTATTAGTCACAGTTAAGTAATAGCCTGTTTTTCTTCAAATCAGGTTTCATGTTGCCAGTAGACTATTACTAGGACTGGTAGTAAACAGATAAAAGGCAAAGCTTTGAAAAAAAAGGGAATGGAAACCCTTGTTTCCCCGAAAACAAAGCTGAGAATCTAAGAATTTGCAAATAAATGCCAAATATACAAAGATAACTTACATTTTTGTCTTTATTGTTTCTTTGTCAACCTCATCTCTACTTACCTTTCAGATAAGGAAAACTCTGCTTGAATTTATCACGTAATAAAACATGTTCTGAGTTACATATATTAGAATTGCTAGGTAGCTGCATTCTGAAAAGCAGATTATGTCTGAGAAGCAGGAGCTATACAGAAGATCACAAATAATATTCTTTAAATCCTTCAAGTACTACAGAAAATGTGATTTGTGGACGTTTATTAGGCTGCAATGTTTGCCATTCTTTAAGCCTTTGAGAGAGTTTTCTAATAAATAGGGAATGAAAAATTAATAAAAACTAGACTGAATACGATGGTAATGATGAATACTCAAATGATTAATTGATTATTGAGGTGGGATAAGAGAACATTAGTGTCAGAAATCACAAGGTCTTCTCCATCTTAGGTGGTAGATAAGATTCTTCTGTTTACACTTTAAAAATCTTAACACTTTCACTGTTTGTTGCAGCTGTGGGAAAATGTTCTGCTAACCAGATCTATGAGGAATGTGGTTCTCCGTGTATTAAAACCTGTTCCAACCCAGAGTACAGCTGTTCCAGTCACTGTACCTATGGCTGCTTTTGTCCAGAAGGTATCATTTCTGTATTCATTACATCCTAAATGGCCCATACAAATATTTTGGGCATATATCCAGTCAAGTGGAATAGACTTCTTAATAATGAACTACCAGTGCATTTTAGGGCATAGTGCTACTTGAATATTATTTCTCAGGTAACATCATACAACTGGAGTCTTGAATAGTCAAGGTCCTTAAAGATCCTTGGACATTATTTGCCAAAACAGAGCTGTGAAAGCATTTTCCTCACAAGACAGTGACACATGATGGGATAATTATATGCTCCCTGCTTAAAGTTCTGTACTGTAATATACATTGAGCAAGCTTAATTAATTTCCTATATCAAACACGTATCTAGCATTTCAGGTCACCAGCAAGAGGTAGTATACGTGGAGTTCTATGGCATTTTGTAAAATCCCTTTAAGTAATTCAAGATTAACTTCCTACAAAAATTGTAATTATTATTATCATTTGCATAATTTCTTGAAATTTCAGAACTGAAATATGCACCAAGGTTTCTGCGATGTTGGCAGTCAAAAGTAGTCAAAAGTAATGTATTGTGAGCCACACATTTAAAATTAGAATTGGCACTCTAGGAAATAGGTGATGTCTGTTTTTCAAAACTCCCAAATTAATTAGAGTGTCTTAGAAAAAAACAAACAAACAAAAAAAAACCCAACAAAAAAACCTCCCACAAAATCCACCAAAAATATTAAAAATTACTGTTATTTCAAATCAAACTTCAAATGGAGGCAATTGTCTGCACTTTCATATAACACAGTAATCAATGTTATCACTTGTAAAGAGTCGGTTTTGTTTCAGCTAAGAGAAAATGTTCTGCATGTTATATCCCTAAGTATGGGCACTGGCTGTGCAAGAATAGCATTCTGAAGCGAATTTTATCTTCTTTGTCAGGAACTGTTCTTGATGACATCTCAAAAAATCGAACATGTGTTCACATTAAGCAGTGTCCATGTACACTGAATGGGCAAACATATGCTCCTGGTGAGACGATGAAAGCAGCATGTAGGACCTGGTGAGTACCAACAGGTGCTTTCATGAGAGGATGGCGCGTTTCCTCACTTAGCAATTGGAAAATTTAGCCTAACTTTTCAGAGGGCAACTGCAAATGCATCATTCCATCTTTGAGGTCACCTTCTTTGAATGCTGCAATTTGGAAAAGAAATTTTTTTGGTGGTATTGTCTTGCTATTATTATTCTAATAAGTAAAATAAAGGATACTGTAACAATGACTGCACTTTTCGTTATTCATCTATTCAGGAAAGTTGACAGACAGTCCATATGAAAGTTCAGCAACTTTGAATTAAGATTAACAGCTTCAACTGATACACATAGAGAAAGAAAACCAAAGCATACAAACTACAAGGGGAAAACTGATATAAGTGACATCTTCCATTGCTAGGAAGTATCAGAGTTCTTAGAGCATGAAGAAATTTCTTAACAGTGGAAATGAGAGTTCAGAATGTATGTATGTATTTTACACTATGTTCACTAATTGATTTTGAATGTTGATCAGCTACAGCAAAATCTCCAGGCAGGAAGATGAAACCCGCTGCTGATAATAGTCCCTTAGTATGAGAATAACCTTACATGGAATTTCTTATTTTCCTCAGTAAATGTACGATGGGTCAATGGAACTGCAAAGATTTGCCCTGCCCTGGAAGGTGTTCACTGGAAGGAGGCTCCTATGTTACCACGTTTGATTCCAGATCATACAGGTTCCATGGGGTTTGCACTTATGTTCTTATGAAGGTAAATTCCTGCAGCCTAGAAACACACAATATCAAATGGATATATTTTAGTCTGTCTTCGGTTTCCTATTGGAACACAAACTGAGGTCTTTCTATGATATACATTTATTCTATAAATCATTGTTATTTGACACAGACAGCCTTTTTCACTATTTTCCTCCAGAGTTCCAGCCTGCCACACAATGGAACCCTAATGGCTGTATATGAAAGGTCTGGTTATTCTCACTCTGAGACATCACTTAGTGCTGTAATTTACCTGTCTACAAAGGTAAGTATTCCCTCCACATGTTCTATTCAGTGTTTCAGTAACCAGATTAGCAAAATAAATATTTAAAGTCATTACAAGTAGCCTAAACTGAAAAATTATGGGGAATAGATACTAAAGATATGTTCCAGGTCATGTACACACAGTAAAGATGTCAGTTGCCCCACCAACTCTGGAAGTTAGTATTTTCAAAGTGAAAAATGAAAGCAGTATGGAATAACATGAGAAAAAGCTTGAATAAATCTTTTTTGATTATAAAGGTCACTGACAATATAGTTGCTTAAGTTAAAGAACAAAGATTACCGTTGGTACAGATTATTACTTCTGATTCTATGTCCTTTTCTTACAGGATAAAATTGTGATTTCTCAGAATGAGCTCCTTACTGAAGATGACGAACTTAAGCGGCTACCTTACAGATCAGGTGAAGAAAAGTGAATATATGTATGTGGTGGGTTGACCCTGGCGGATTGCCATATGCCTGCCAAAGGTGCTCTATCACCCCCCCTCCTCAGCTGCATAAGGGAGAGAAATAAAATGAAAAGCTCATGCGTAGATATGGTCAGGGAGAGACCAATTACCATCACAGGCAAAACAGACTCAACTTGAGAAAATTAATTTAATTCATAATCAATCAAAACAGAGCAGAGGAATGAGAAATAAAACCAAATTTTAAAACAACTCCTTTTCTCCACACCTCCCCTCTTCCTGGACTTCCAGTATTCTCTACCTCCTCGCCCCAGCAGCACTGAGGGACAGGGAATGGGGGTTGTGGTCAGTTCATCAGATGTTGTCTCTGCTACTCCTTCTTCCTCAGGGGCACCCTCCCCCTGCTGCAGCATGGGGTCCTCTCTCCATGCATCCATAGGTTCTGCCGGGAGCCTGCTCCAGCTCAGTCTTCCCACAGAAATGATGGGGCCCTCCATGCACTGGAGGTGGATATCTGCTCCACCATCAATCTCCATGGGCTGCTCAGGGACAGCCTGTCTCACCATGGTCTCAGCCACAGGCTGCAGGGAAATCTCTGCTCCAGCACTTGGACCACCTCTTCCCCCTCCTTCTTCACTGATGTTGGTAGCTGTAGAGCTGTTCCTCTTACATATTCTCGCTCATCTTTGGCTGCAAATGCTACTGGGTTTTGGCTTGGGTTTCTTTTTTTCCCTTCTTAAATATGTTATCTCAGATGCACTACAACTGTCACTGATAGGCTTGGCTTTGGGCAGCGGTGGGTCCACTTTGGAGCTGGCTGGCATTGGCTGTATTGGATGTGGTGGAAGCTTCTAGTAGTTTCTTGCAGAGGTCACCCCTGTAGCCCCCTGCTAACCAAAACCTTGCCATGCAAAACCAATACAATGAAAAATCCAAATTACATTAAATATCTGTTTTACACAACCCAACATCTTTTGTCAGGCAATTATCAATAGCAGAGGTTTTAAAGGAAGATTAAAATCTTTCCCATTGAATCTATTCCTCTGTGGAGAGTTGTATGTGGAAAGAGAAGACTTGTAGACAGACTGCAAGAACTCTTACATGTGCATTAAAACCATTACTTTGCAATATCCTATGCATCAACGTTTATTTCTGAATATCCTTGTTCTTCTAGGAGGCATCACTATTTTCAGACAGTCCTCAATGTACATTCAAATGTATACAAACTTTGGTTTGGAACTTGTAGTTCAAACATCACCAGTGTTCCAGGCCTATGTGAAAGTTGGATCACAGTTCAAAGGCAGAACCCTAGGTAAGAAATATAGTCCCCACATGAAGGAGAAAATGTAGGGAATGAAATTTTGAATCCTTAGTACTTAAAAAAATGCATTTTCTTCTCTGGATACAAAGAAAAATACCAACTTGCATTGGAAAAGTGATGTGCTAAAAATTTGTTTTTCACTAAAACTTTAAAATTAATCAAAGAAATTACATGGATGACATTTTTCTTGTGGAATATAATGCTGTTCTTCATGTGTTCTATGTGTGCTTTTTTGTTATATGCTTTACTACGCAATGTTGAGTAACAAATTAGCCTGTGTATCTTGGAGCACATGATTCTTTGAACACAGTGCATGATCACTGTAAACATGAGGCTAAGAGTATAAAAGCTTCTCAGCTGAGAAGCACCAGATAGAGATGTTTGTTTATTGCTTAGCAACATTAGCCACAAAGGCATATCCTGCATTCTAATTATCTATGGGGAATTAGGGAGAGGCTTCAGCTTTCAAAAAAGTCTAAACATATATTCTTTGTCATCGCAGATTTTATATACAAAAGAAAGCATTTCATGTCCTTTTTCATTTGCATGATTTAAAACCACTGAAAAAGACTTTTTTCTAAAAACAATATAAAAATTTCTGTATTAATTTGTCATTGAAAAGTGGACAGTCTTAACTTGAGAAGACGAAGGCTCAGTGACTGTAACATAATCACGGTTTCCTGGTTACTTCACCTACAGCATTCATTGATGCTCCATGTGGAACTTTTGAATCCATTTTCTCACTATTATAGAATGAAACGTAGACCATTGTGTACATATTCTTTAATTTTCAGCCATCCCTTTCATTTCTAATATTTATAGGTTTGTGTGGCAATTACAATGGAGACACTACAGATGACTTCATGACTAGCATGGACATCACTGAAGGGACAGCCTCCCTGTTTGTAGATTCCTGGAGGGCAGGAAATTGCCATCCTGCTTTAGAGAGAGATACTGACCCTTGTTCTTTGAGTCAGCTGAACAGTAAGTAGATGATCTCTCCAGCTAGCTTTGTCTGAAATTTCCATAAACCCTTACCAGGGGAATGAGAGAGTTTGGGAGAAGCAGAGTGTGAAACAATTAAACCACAATTTCTGTCACCAAGAAGACATTTCTGGTTTCTGAAAGTTTGTCAGATCCATCCTAGTAGAGACCTGTTATTGAGATGATGAATAAGAGATTTTGTTTTGGTGATATTTCCAGTGGAAGTGCAATGTCCATGAATATTACTTGCTCAGCAGCACTGTGACTGAAATCCAAACCTTGGTTTCTCAGGTCTTTATTGCTATTGGTCAAAAGAAAAAAAAAACCCCAAACAACAAAACCCTACTGAGCTGTTTGAACAAAACTATAGTCTGCAAGTTAACAAGCAGCTCTTTTGTTTAATCCATCATTGACAAAAGCTCAGCTAGAGTAGCGAGTCCATTTTATTTTTAATTTTTTAATTTATTTTTTCCTAACTTTCTCTGTTTAATATTCATGCTTTACTTTCATTAGAAATATCTGCTGAGACTCATTGCTCCATTCTTACCAAGAAGGGTACAGTGTTTGAGAAATGCCATGCTGTGGTGAACCCTATTCCTTTCTACAAGGTAGGAAATTATGATAGAGGGGGTACAGAGGGAGTCCAAATATGGACCAGAATGTACTCATATACTGCATACCATTCATTTGGATCAACAATTCATAGAAGCTAAGGAACAAGTGTATTTTTTAAAATTATGTATCCACCACACAAAAAGGCAACAGTTGCATCCCTGTGAATCAGTATGTAATGTTAGACATACTGCAGTTCTCCATGTCAACAACTTTAACTGTGCAAAATATTGATTTTCCCTTGTGTGTAAGTGAGCTCATTATATTTGTGAATCTCCATAAAACATTTTGAAAATTAAAAATGAAAAGCAGCAAATAAACAAAGGAATTTTTTAAGTACTAAGTGTATTTCCTAAGTATACTACATATAATATACTAAGTTTATTGTCAATCAGGCAATTAATCTGACCTTTTTTTATTGTTTAGCTGGGCAGTAGTATGTGTTTTGCATGACTAACTTCTGCAATTTAGCAGAGAATGTAGAATCATTTAGGTTGGAAAAGACCTTTAAGAACATCAAGTCCAGTCCTAAACCTAGCACTGCCAAGTCCACCACTAAACCATATCCCTGAGCACAACATCTACACAGCTTTTAAATGCCTCCAGGGTTTAGCAGTTCCAAATGTCTGTTCACCAGTAATAGAGTGCTCTCCGTGTATTGGGTTTCAGAGATGTGTCTACCAAGCCTGTAACTACGAAGAGACCTTTCCTTATATTTGTTCTGCTCTGGGGTCATATGCACGAACATGCAGTTCAATGGGCTTAATCCTGGAGAACTGGAGAAACAGTATGGACAATTGTAGTAAGTAACTGAACCAACTTTTAATAGTCTACCATCAGATGATGCGTGCATACAGGTCTGTTTGTTTCCATTTAGAAAATTCCCATGTTTGATTCACCTGTGATAAAACTGAATAAGAGCAAGAACATATTTTAAAACTATTTGCCAGTCATTAGAAAATAACTACTTATTGCTAAAGCAGGCCAACCAGCAGGTATAAAAAACCTATTCCCAGGAGTTTTTGACTTCACAGATGTGTCATAACACATCAAAAAACATAAGTGGAAAAGCAACATAAGTGGAAAAGCATCATAAGAGTAATGAGGAAAGTAGCAAACAGAAAGATAAGGAAAGCAGGAAAAGGGGTAACTGATATGCAACTTCTGAATACCCTTCTAGACTGTTTCAGAAAAGGACTGTTATTTTAAGACTACATGAAAAAGCTTAGTCATATGATTTAAGGTGAGCATGTGGATGTGTCCAGGACTTCATAATTAAGTGATGAAATAGATAAATACAGCGATACTGTGCTATAAGATGAGAAAGAACTAGAAAAAAGTATGTTTACAGATGTGATTTTCTATTACACAACTTAGACATAGACATAGGTTGCACAATTACTCAAAAATAATCACAGAATATAATCACAGAATCATTACATTTGGAAAAGACCTCCAAGACCATCTGGTCCAACCATCCCCATACCACCTATATTACTAACTAAACCATGTTCCTAAGTACCTCATCCAATCTTTCCTTGAAGACCCTGAGGGGCACTGACTGCACCACCCTCCTAGGCAACCCATTCCAATGCCTACCCACTCTTTCTGAGAAGAAATTTACATTGGTATTTCTGCAAAATTTCTCTGCATTGATTTATTCCAAGATATACAAGTAGCAATAACATATTTAACCTTCATAAAACTTCCAGACAGCTACATGTTTGGAGTTAAGCTCTGGTCTGCAATATTTTTTTTCTAGAGCTCCACAGCCACAGGAAGAGAGGCAATAGGAAGCATTAAGCATTGAAACTGTTGACACAATGTATGCAGCACGTTATGAGCACAGTCATCTTTCACAAGGTAGAGGATAAGTAAATGAAGCATAACATACATTCTTGTCTTGTTTTACAGCCATTGCTTGTACTGGCAATCAAACATTCAGCTACAACACTCAGGCATGTGACAGGACATGCTTGTCACTCTCCAACCGAGTCCTGGAATGTCATTCAGCTGACATCCCTATTGAAGGCTGCAATTGTCCTGAAGGAACATACTTGAACCACAAGAATGAATGTGTTCGTAAATCTTATTGTCCATGCTATTTAGAAGATAGAAAGTACATCTTGCCTGACCAGTCATTAATAACTGGTGGGATTACCTGGTAAGTGTGTCAAATTTAAAGATTAACAAACTGGAAGTGAAGATGAGGGGTCTTCATGTGTCTCTGTTGAGGGTTAACATAAGCGACTGAGCACCAAAAAGCTGATTGCTTACTCCAGCTGAATGCAGAAGAGAATCAGAAGGGCAAAAGCAAGGAAATTTGTGGGTCAAGATAAAAACAGTTTAGTTAATACTATTGCTAGTAAACAAAAATTGGATTATTTAATAATCAAAGCAATATGTGCAAAGCTAAGTAACCAATTATTTCACTGCTTCCTGTTAGTAGGCAAATGTTTAGACATTTCCAGGACAGTGTGACACTGTCATGCACAATGGTTACTCGAGAAGACAAATGCCATAATTCATGACATCATATGATATGGGGATATCCCTTTGTCAGTTCAGCTCAGTTGTCCTGGTTGTGTCTCCTTCCAGCTTCTTGTGCACTTCCAGCTTACTTGCTGCTGGGGCAGCATGAGAAACGGACAGCCTTGACACTGTTGAGCAATTGCTAAGACAACACCGTGCTATCAAACACTGTTTTAGTCACAAATCCAAAACATACACCATTGAGTTGCTACAAAGAAAATCAGCTCCATTCCAGCTAAGAGCAGTACAGTCTCCTTTACTTTTAACAGGAAAGGTTTATTTTTAACACATTTTTTTGTGCTCTTTCCTAAAATGAAAAGATTCTTAAATGAAGAAAAAGCACTTGACTTACCTTAAGCTTGGAAACGTTAAGTAAAAAGTTAGACAATAATAAGTAAGATCTGATTATTTCTAGTAGGACATCTGGATAGCTATATACAAACATAAAGAATGACTTGTCAGGCCATCACAGTAGTGAATGGCCTAATACTCATTTTCAAAACTGATGTGACTGTATACTGTGAGAAGGGGACCAAATTGACTCACATTCCATTTTTAAGAATGGATAGTAGTTAGTAACATAAATTAAAGTCATTTTGAAAAAACTTAAAATTCCTTTCCCAGAAGAAAATGGCATGAAACTCCTTTTTCTTTTTTTTTTCCCCCCTAGCTACTGCGTTAATGGGAGACTAAGTTGCACAGGAAAACCTCAAAATGCTGCAGGTATGGGTCTGATATGGTTTATTTAGAAACTTTTCCCCTCTGTTGTAAAGTTGCTACTTCACAATATGTACAATATGTTTTCTTTTCTTTCTTCCTCCTAGAAAGCTGTAAAGCTCCTAAGAAGTATGTGTCATGTTCTGACAATTTAGAAAACAAGTATGGAGCTGCATGTGCCCATACCTGTCAGATGCTGGCTACTGGAATTGAATGTGTGAGTTTTACAGCTCTGGCATATTTATTCTCTTGAGAGAAGAATGTTTTAGTTGTTAGTTAGTATTTGACTGTAGTCCTTCCAATGAAACTAAAGGTATTTTTTCTAAGGTGATAGTTAAATATCAGACTTCTTTCCACAGATTGTGGACTTAATTTTACATATATCCAAGAAGTAATTAAAAGAAGTTGCATGAATTTATGAATTAAATTTTATTAAATGCATAGAATAAAAATCCATTAAGGATTCTTAAATACATGGCTGTTATTTCTGATTCAGGTACTTTATAAGCTGCACATAACTCAAAACTGATCCAACATGTAGTTTATAGTTCCTGTTAGATTCTTTCCTAGCTATCAGCTGCTGCTGGTTGCAGGATGCGAGATACTTAGGCTAGGAGGACTTCTGACCTGTCCTGATAGGGTTTTCTTATGTCTTTATATTAAGGAAATAGACTAATTGGAGGAGTTTTAAAGAACTTCCTTGATATGAAGAAGTTTCTGTTGTACTCTGTCTGAAAGATTGGTAACAATGAAGATAAACTTTTTAGAGTCTTTGTTTAATATACCACATGACAGGTATATCTTCCAACTTCAATGAAACTAGTTCAACTCACATACAAGATAAAATGCATCTCACATTTAATTTTCCAATCTCTTGATATTTTCCAGATACCCACTAAATGTGAATCAGGCTGTGTCTGTGCTGATGGGCTGTATGAAAATCTCGATGGCATGTGTGTTCCAGCTGAGGAGTGTCCATGTGAATATGGTGGTCTTGCCTATGGAAAAGGTGAACAGATCCAAACTGAATGCGAGATCTGGTAAGAATCACAGTTTTCCATTGTGGAACCTCTGTTTCACTAAAATGTACAACTTAACAAACATTTATTGGACAGGAGATTAAGAAGTGTTGACAGCTGAATGGAATACAGTGACAGAGGTGATAAAGAGAAGCTTAACATTTGGCAGTATATAAGTATGTGATATATATTATATACATATATGTAATAAAAGAGTCACAGCAGTGGCTTCAGGGATAATTTCTGCCATATGTGTATCCAAGAATAAGGGCATTCAGCGGGGCCTGTAACTATAAACTATGTAAGGTCAAGGATTGACAGCTCCACCTAAATACAGATGAGGGCACAATCTTCCTTCTTTTCTGTCAGCAAAAGCAATGCCCCAAAAAGATTTTCTCACCCCTTCAGCAGCATTTCCAAAGTACTTGGTTCCTTTACCAGTTACTAATCTAGTGTAAAAAGCCACCCCACCCCCCAAAATGCACAGAACAGTAACATTTCATTAAGAGCAAAAATAAATGAGTTTTATATAATTTCCTTCATGAAAAAATAAAAACAAAAATTACTTAAGATTTCTTCTTTGTAATGAATTCATTTTCTAGGCAGTCCATAACTTTTAGTTATGATTCTTACATTAATTGTAACTTGGTCACAGTCAATTAAATTAATGTCTTACCTACAAAAGTGCACGTATATAAAAAGAAGCAGGTTAAGGTGGCATTGCGTTGAAATCTGACTATGGTTTCTCTCCTCACTCCCAGCACTTGCACAAAAGGCAAATGGAAATGTGTTCAGAAATCAAAGTGTTCCTCAACGTGTAATCTGTATGGAGAAGGCCACATCACCACTTTTGATGGACAGCGTTTTGTGTTTGATGGCAACTGTGAATACATACTAGCTATGGTAATCTGCCCTTTACTGCTTATTTTGGCAGTATCTTAGCATCGAGAAATAGCTTGATTTAAATGGGTAATGAAAATATCCTAGGATGCACCTAGGAACCGGAAGAGCACTTTGAATCTTTACAGGGACTTAATGTGTTTTTATATTTTCTGCTTATTTCAGTATTTAAGAAAAGACTTTATTTCTCAAAACACATTTTTCACACAATTACAACCAATTTTAGATTTAATAACATAAATGACTATAACATAACAACCGCGTCTTTTAGGGAAGTGAGGTCAGTTTGACTGCCATATCAGAGGTAATCACCTCCCAAAACATGCAGAATCAAAGCCAGGACATGTTTAGGTTTTCTTTATGTGTTTACATTTTCAGTTGGAAGACTCCAAACCCAGTCTGTTGGAGTTTTGTGCTTTCTGTGGTTCTGTTTTATTTTTTTAGGATGGCTGCAGTGTTAATAGACCTGTTTCTTCTTTCAAAATTGTAACTGAGAATGTCATCTGTGGGAAATCAGGAGTTACATGCTCCAGATCCATCAGCATTTACCTTGGGGTAAGGTCTTCATTCTGCAGTTAGCCAGTTGAATAGCTATTTTAAGACCATGGTTGCTTCCCTTGTGGAAGCTTAACTGTATCTTTGAATTGATGTCTTGTGAGTGAAATTGTGTGCTAAACCTGGAGCTCTAGTTTTAGTAGGAATTTGCATCAGTTTATTTTTAAATTCTTATATCAATGTTTTAGTGCCCAAACTTCTTGCCTATGTCAAAGCCATACAATTTTGAACTTTACTGATTCAACAGTGAATTGCTTTGTTAAAAGATACTGATTACACACACACACACTCAGCTTGGTGTCATCTGCAAATTTGCTGAGAGTGTACTTGATCCCACTGTCTATGTCACTGATGAAGATATGAAACAGTACTGGTCCCAGTACGGACCCCTGTGAGACACTACTCATCAGTTATCTCCATCCAGACATTGACCCACTGACCATTGTTCTCTGTATTCAAACAGAAGGATGTTGTAGGGGACCATGTCAAAGGCCTGTAAGGCCTTCTGTAAGAAGTCCACATAGAGGACATCCATAGCTCTTCCCTTCTCCATTGATGTAGTAATTCATCATAGAAGGCCACTGGCTACTTGTCCTTGATGAAGACATGCAGCCTGTCTTCTCCATGTCCTTCACGCCTCTAGGAGAATTTTCCCAGGCACAGAGGTAGGGCTGACACTCAGCTCAATAGTTCCCAGGGTCCTCCTTTCTATCCATTGTAAAAATGGGTGCAATGTTTCCCTCTTTCCAATGTCTGAGGACTGCACCTGCCTGCCATGTCTTTTCAAAAATAAATGGGTGTGTCAAGACTGTCTGCAGGAGCACAGAATCTGATCTTCAGCAATGGACAGAGAGTAAGGAAATACTGAAACTTGACAAGTTGTAATATCCACATAAATTTTCTTCCAGAATTTGACATTCGTACTGCGAGATGAAACCTTCACTATTTCTGGGGTAAATCCTAGAGTACGATATAATGTGAAAAAGAACGCTCTTCACCTGATGTTTGATATCATTATACCAGGAAAATATAACATGACCCTTATCTGGAATAAGCACATGAACTTCTTCATCAAGATCTCCAGAGAAACACAGGTATTGCACAGGTATCTCCAGAGAATCACAGTAAACTGTCCTTCAATTCAGATTGAAGTGCACATTTGATGACGGTTGCCTTGACTCTCTCTGATGGCAAAGGTTTTTTTAAAGGTACTACTAGCAATTCATTTTCATCATTATCTCCAAAACTGAGGAGAGTTTCACTAGAGGCTGATTTTAAGTTTTTAGCATACTGCAATCAGTACTGAGCTAAATACTTGTATTTTATACAACTGCATGGCTGATCTCTAAATCATGTCAGTTGACCATTTAGAGGAGAAACACATTCATCCACTGATGAATTGAACCTCATGCGCAAGACACTAAGAATGTATCAGACAATATTTGTAGATTACATTCACTACAAAAGGACAGGAAACTGTCAATAATCAAAAGGGAATTCAAATAACTATAATTTGCTGAACTGATTTTATTTAATCTAGGAAACTATATGTGGTTTGTGTGGGAACTATAATGGCAATATGAAGGATGATTTTGAAACTCGAAGCAAGTATGTGGCATCAAATGAATTGGAATTTGTCAACTCTTGGAAAGAGAATCCTCTCTGTGGTGATGTATTCTTTGTAGTGGACCCCTGTAGCAAGAACCCATATCGTAAAGCATGGGCAGAAAAGACATGTTCCATCATCAACAGCCAAGTCTTTTCTGCCTGTCACAACAAGGTAAGAATTAATTTTTACCTTTTTATTTGTAGGCATAATCTGTATTCTTACAGAATGCTCACACTCCAAGACTTGATTTTCTCTTCCCCAAACCATTTTAAAAATATATTTATAAAATACTTATGGCTCTCATTTATGTTAATCTTCATCAGCCCTTTTGTAAGCACAGAACATAAATATGCCATCAACTGATTAGTTTAAAATATCAGAGTAAAAAAAAAAAATTAAGTCAGAAATTAGTCTGTTGATGGTGCCTGATATTGATCAATGCACTATTTCCTCTTTTGAAAACATTTAGCCTTTGTTAGAAAACCAAACTTAAGAAAAGGCTGAAAATGCTTGTTCCCATCAGTAAATCAACAACATTACTTAGAAGATGCAGAACATCCCAAGAGCAAGACATCATTGTCCCACCTATTTGTTTTAAGTTGCCCATTTTGTGGGAATGAAAATATGTCAGGGTTCATCAGAACTAGACTTTCTGAAGGAAAAATCTCCATTTTCAGGAGGTGAAAACAAGTAAGAAATATAGATAAAGCTGCAGTGCTCATGCATGTCCATGAAGGATGTACAGCTGACAAGCTCAGACTACAGATAATATGTTCAGGACTGCTATGAATTTAGAAATACATATCTGGCAAAACATCATCAGTTTCTATTGTTCATTCTATATTCTTGCTAAAGAGATTTGGATGAAGTAAGTTTGTCATTGAATGTTCAGATGAAATACTAGTTACTCTCACTTAATGGAACATGTATTGTTAGCCCAGGGAAAAACATGTTCTTAATAGGCACAAAAGAATCCTGGAAAATTCATGACTTTGTTTTCCAATGCAGGTGAATCGCATGCCCTATTATGAGGCCTGTGTTCGAGACTCTTGTGGTTGTGACACTGGAGGGGACTGTGAATGCATGTGTGATGCCATTGCAGTATATGCCATGGCATGCTTAGATAAAGGTATCTGCATTGACTGGAGGACCCCTGAGTTCTGTCGTAAGTTTCTTTAAGCACTCTTTAAGCAGCTTCAAGAGATTATTAATGTTACTGTGAGTATATTAATATGGCAACGAAGGTAACTGCTTAATAAGAGCCTCTTGAATTGCATTTTCTCCATGGGAAAATAGTTGACTTCAGCCTTTTGGGTTTTGAAATCCGGAGTTTTCATTTATGCTATGTTAACCAAAATACTATACATCTTTTTACTATGGAATAATAAGAGAGAAAATAATATGATCACAGAAGTCAGACTGTTGTTTCTGTTGCCACTGTGTAGTGAATAGACAGTTTGTCAGCAGAGGGAGTATGAAATTGTAAATAAAACCCAAACAAACATGTTTCATTTTAGCTATTATGAAATCACCTTCTGAGCAGATGTCAAGGAAATAAAGACAGCTGTGCTGGCTGAAACACTGTAAAACAGGAAAAAGATATCAAGATGTTCCAGAACATGATATATGAAAGAAAAAAAGAGGATGACTGTGTTACACGTCAATGCTAGAGTTATAATTTTTGATGGTTTCTTTTCAACATTTGTCTATATTATGCAGTAAGAGTTGTGGAAATGCCTGAATTGGCAAAAAAGAAACTGAATTCACTGGAGCATAAATTTTAACTTACATCAGAAGCTAATAACTTCAGTGACAAAATTTGTGATTAAAACTGTTCATTAATTTTGTCATCCATTTAGTCCTTTGCAGATAACATGCCATTAATTTGAAAAATTCTGATTTTCTCTCTTGCCTTATCTGTTTTAGCTGTCTATTGTGAGTATTACAATTCTCATAAAATAACAGGAAGTGGTGATGCTTATTCCTACGGCTACAACAGTGACAACTGCACCTGGCATTACAGGCCTTGTAATTGTCCGAATCAAAACTACAAATACGTCAACATTGAAGGTAATAAGCTGTACTAGTGTAGACCAGGAAGCAGTAACGTAGTAACTATTTTCAATGCTTTTTTAAAAATCAGTCATACCACAGTTAAATAGTGTTATTCTAATTGATGCTCTCTTTGAAACTGTTTTGCTGAGCTTTGCCTTAATACTACTGTTTTAAATACATAATAAATTCAGTAACTGTGCTGCATCTAGGTTTATATTGAGTTCAGACTATCTTGAGAACAAATTCTCTTGACTTGTATCAAATCAAAAGAATATATGCATAGAGATCAGTTAACAGTTTACTTAGAGAAATGGATGTAGTTGAAGAAACCCCAAAAAATTGCTACTTAGGCAGACCCTTCTCTGAGGATGACATTGGAAATACTTACCTGAGTAGATGATGTTGAGATCAATACAATTTTTTTTAATAACTGTAAATGTTAGTAAGATATTAGACAATAAATAGATTAAATTGAATGTTCTCTAAGAAATGTAGAATAAACTTGTCCTTTCTTCAGGTTGTTATAACTGTTCTCATGATGAATACTTTGACCACGAGAAGGAGAGATGCATGCCATGTGGTAAGCAGCAACCTATATACTCATTCTCTTTCTCTACAGTAACTGGAAAATAATAGCAAAACATCTGTATATTCTCAAAGAACATATTTCTTCTCATGCCTCTCAGTAATGAGTGTTCATCCAAACACAACTTTCCTTCTAAATAACCCTATTAGCCTATTGCCAGTATATTAAAACTTCAGCTTGCAAATAAAAGAATGAAAAGAACTAATCAAAAGAAGACTTGGGGTAGGGAATGCTATTATACAAAAGCTGGATCACCCTGACGGATTTTAGTTAGCAAGATGGAAAGTTATGTCCATTGTAAATGTGAATATTTTTCACAAGCTGGGTCTCCCTGAAAGTGTATCAGTGTTTTGATCTGTGTCAGGGGCTGCCCTAGCAGAGCTGTGGCACTCAGATATATTCAACACCTTTCATAAAAGAAGGGCATTTGTAGAATAGGAACAGACCTAGCTAAGGGACTCTACTCTTTTTTGAGAGGATTTTAAAAATATTTTGGTTTTATTTTTTATTTAATTTATTTTAAGTTTTTATTTATTATTTAATTATTTTAACTTAAGTTTTATTACCACATGGTTTACTTCTATGAAAATTTGCCTTATTAAATCATGTCTTGGGTAGGCTCTACTTTAGGGTTTTCATGCAGATATAAAAAAAAAAAAAATCAAGCACAACTTTTTTCATACTACAGAATTCTAACCTGTGTAACCAGGATCTCAGCTTGTGATCTCATTTACATAAAAAAAATACCATATTTCCATTTTTCCTCAAAAGTGAGGTATTCTTAAGCATAAAAAAAATAAGAAAGGTAGCAAAAACTTAATTGGTTTATTAGTAGCAGTAGTATCAATATCTTTGTCATTAAGTCCTTTCATGTGAAGTCTACCAATGAAATATGCAATATTAAGCATTTTCAAGAATATCCCACTATTTAACACAGTCCTTTGAATCCAATCTGAAATTTGCTATATTTTAATTTCCTTTAATTCACAAACTTAACCTGTTCTATCTTTACACAACAGGAGATGAAAGCACTAGTACCATACCTGAAACATCTTCACAATCAACAGGTTAGTTCACATAGTTGACTAAAGTAGTACTTACACACTAATATACCTCCTCATATGTCTTTGTGAGGTAAGCAGTATCTATTTTTGCATTATATAGTAGCATCACCAGTTTCACATGCATAAGATATATTGATGAAGAATGACTTGGCATAATAATTATACCAAATTTTCCCCAGAAATATTTGCTAGACATCTTAAGAAGAAAATTATTGACAGAACAGTGTTTGCTGAGCATAGTTGGGCATATCCAGGTATCAATAACAAAGTAACTCCGTGAATAAGGACTTTAGTCTCTGATGGACAGCGAGATCAATTGCAGCCCTAGCACATCTGCAGGGGACACCAAGCCAAGTAGTCTGTCTGACAAGCCTGAGAGACGAGATACCAGTCAGAGGGACCTAAACAAGCTTGAAAAGTGGGCCTATATGATAGACATGAGGTTCAACAAGGCCAAGTGCAAGGTCCTGCACCTTGGTCACACTGTATCAATGGAGGCTGGGTGTTGAAAGAATGAAAAGCAGCCCTCAGGAGAAGGACTTGGGGGTACCAGTGGATGAAAAGCTGGACATGACCTGGCAAAGCGTGCTCACAGCCCAGAAAGCAAATCATATCTGGCCACGCAAGAAGCATGGCCGGAAGGTTGAGGGAAGTGATTCTGCCCCTGTAATCCACTTCAGTGAGAGCCCACCTCGAATACTGTTCCCAGCTCTGGCACTCTCGGCACAGGAAAGACACAGAACTGTTGTAGTGCATCCAGAGGAGGGCCACAAGGATGATCAGACAGCTGGAGCACCTCTTCTGTGAGGACAGGCTGAGAGAGTTGGGGTTGTTCAGCCTGGAGAAGGAATGGCACTGGGAGGTCTTATTATGTCCTTTCAGTACTCAAAGGGGACTTACAAGAAAGATGGTGACAAAATTACGAGGTCCTGTAGTGATAGGACAAGGGATAATAGTTTTAAACTAAAAGAGGGTAAATTCAGATTAGATAAAAGGAAGAAATACTTTACATTGAGGGTGGTGAAGCACTGGAGGAGGTTTCCCAGAGAGGTGGTAGATGCCCCATACCTAGAAGAATACATTCAAGGTCAGGCTGACAGGGCTTTGAGCCACCTGGTCTAGTGGAAGATGTCCCTGCCCATGGCAGAGTTGGGGGGAGGACTAGATGACCTTTAAAGGTCCCTTCCAACCCAAAGCATTCTATGATGTGCAAAATCACACAGGAATTTCACAGTAGTTCTTAGTGGTGAGTGGCCATATAACACTGACAATTTAAGAAGGTCGTAATGGAAATATGTGACTGGACATTACCCCTACAGAACCTCTATAGCCTGATCCTGGAAAGGAATCTATATAGGCTGATCTTAGGTTTGTTAGAAATTCCATTAATTTCCCTGAAACCAGATGGTATTGGGAAAATATTACACTGCCAGCTGTGTGAATAATAAAATAAAATTTCATCTCTGCTACTATGCACAAGTATTTACACCAAATTCACTTTAAAGAGATGAAAAAAAAAAAAGTACAAAGCTTCTGCAAGAACTCCTGTCTAATGTATTCACTGCACATAATAGCAAAGCGATAGAGGGAGAACTGCCATCTGGTAATGGTAATCACTAAAAAGGCAATTGTAGCTACTACTGGGAGTCACTAAGACAGTGCTTTTACTTAAAAAATTAATTTTCATTTTATAGAGGTATATAGTATAGATAGATTACCAAGAACTATTTCTTATCCTTTAATTTTGATTTTTTTCCCTCTTAGTAACAACAACTCAGCCTAAAGTAACAAAAAGCTCTACCCCAAGTACCCTACCAACAGTACCAAGTATTTCTTCTTCTGCAGCTACTATATCAACTGAGACTATAAATCCAACAATAACTTCAAAAATCACAATTCCCAGACCTTCCCCAGCATCACCTCTTCTCACAATAAAGTCAACAACTGGTATGTTTTTTATGTTACTGTCAAAAATAATTTATAGTAAGCCCACTCTATATATATAGTTGTGACATCACTCAACTAGGAAATCACAAAGTAGGCTTCCAGAAAGGAGTTTGTAAAGCAGAGGTGTTCAGAGGTGTAGATTCAAAGTGCATGAAAAGGCAAAGAATATAGACACTAGGTTAAAAATACAACCGAAAATCACTTGTGTGACTCTTCTGAGAAGCACATTAGAAGTTCTTTAAGCAGTGAGGACTCAGCTCCAGATGGATTTATTATCTCAGCTTCAGTCTCTTTTCCACAACTGGTTCAGTTTTGCAGTCATATTCAAGGAACACCTAACCTATTAGCTCTGAATCATGTTAGCAGGCTCCAAAGCAGAGTCACACAGGTATCAGAGCAGCAGCTTTGCCTAGGATTCTAGAGCTCTGCTAACAGGAGGATGACTTCTCCAACATAAATTACTCTCTGATTCTGTGGCTTGTGGATACTCATAACAACGTGTAGCTTCTTACCAACATGTCCTTCAACTAATAATCCATTCTGGATCCAGGCTGTTGAGGAAAGCAGAGTTAAAAAGAGGTCCCACCAGAGTAAAAATATAACTTCAAAGGCTGCCACTGTGACAGGTGATTTGTGCACTGGGACAAGGAAAGTCCTATAGTATGACGTTATTTAGCGTTGTAACAAATATTATGGAAAGCTGAAACTGTGGCTGATTTGAAACATAGGAATAACCAATGAAATGGCCATTTGGCAAAGCCAATGTAAACTTTTGGCAATAAATAAAAACAAAGCCAACTGCTCAGAAGAATTACATTAAAAAAATCCAAAACAGGAAAAATACAAAACATGAGAACAAAGAAGGGTATGAGGCAAGAGAAAACAAATATAAGTAGAAAAAGATTTGGCAAACTTAGGAGATCAGGAATACGAATGATCACACAGAAAATATTCAAAAGATCAAGGATGAATGTCTCTGGAATATAGCTTCTTCATAATTTATTTATTTTTAATTATTTGATAATTGATTACTCACATGATATTATTTACCTTTACTCCAAAAGAACATACAACATTGATTTTTACCACACCAAACATGACTACAACCATCATTACCCCTTCCATAACTACCTCAATGAAAAGAACTATCAAACCAAAGCCTACATCTGTTGCTTCAACTGCTGCTTCAAGAGAGACGGAAAAAGTAAGCTTCACCACACCACCCTTCAAGATCATTATCAAAAAGGAAACAACAGTCACCTCAGTACCTACTCAGACCACATCTCAGATCACAACTGTCAGCAAGCCTAAACTAACAACAGTAGGTAAAGACCACTTTTTGATACCTGCCAGATGAAGCATCACTCAAAAGACACATGTCAATGAATTCTGTATTAAAAGCCCAAGCATTCTTTCAAGTTGTCTTAACATTGCAAATAGATAGGAAAGGACACAGATAAGTGAATGTGTCTTTCCAATGGAGCAAGTATCTGACATCTAAATATCATCTTAAACCTAGTATTTCTGTTGGAGACTACACACTTTCTCCAAATTTAAGCAAAGATCTCTCTTAAGGTGAAAATTAGTTCTTGAAAATTCACAGATAGCAGAATATGTGTTCCCCCTAGCCTTTGTAGTATTTTGTCCTAAAAATAAATATGGAAGAACAGAAATTACACTTTGGGATGTCAGATACTCCATATGCTAACAAGGATGAAATTGTATGACAATATGAACTGCTTGTTTAGCAACAGACAACAGAAGCTAGATTAGTATGCAGTGGGAAGTCTATTGTAGTGAGAGGGCAGGTATACACTCTCTTCCAGTACATGCATCTCCCACAAAGTACTGTTTGGGTTCACATATCTGGGTCTTCTTGTGTCAGCTATTACAGTTTCCTCTGAGGAAGTATCACAACCCACTTTAACTAGAAGTTAACCTTACCAACTCTCAACCATTACTAATACCCATTCTTCCTTGCTTTACAGAGAGTGAGGGAACCCAAGCAACCACCCTGCAACAAGAGCCAGTAGGTGAGTAAAAGACTGCTGAGAGGTGCCCTTGGCTTTAGACTGTGCTTCACTTACCCCAGCTTTCCCAGAGGGTGTTCTTGCCTAGTCTGAAGTGCCTTGGAGGGGACACCTACACATCCAAAGAAGCTCTTCTTCCCTCAGGAGCTCCAGGAAGAGGCAGGGGGTGCTGCATTGTCAGAGAGCATCCTTCAGGCCCAGTTCTAGCCTCATTTTTGGGGGGAGGGGCAGGGGGGGAGCTATTGGCCCATTTCTGCTGCTTGCTGAGTAAAAGTCAGTGGCACCAGTGCTGCCTTTCTTACCCACACGCATACCCTGGGACTTCTGCCTGAGAATTGCCTGCCTCCTTTGCCCTGCTGCCTTCCCCTCTTATCCTGACACCATCAATCAACCAATGCTCTTCTTTCTGTAGTTGTCACCCACAGAGGACCAACAAAGCCATACCAGCATCTTGTTACTCAGAAGATCACCCCTTCCACATCTACCAGCAGCACCTCTGTCTCGAGAGAGGTTAGCTCTGCCACCAGCCCAGAAGTCCCACTGAAAGGGATGTCTTTGAGTCCCAGCTCTTTTCCTGCCACCTCAGCCTCATCTGCTTCTTCCCCCTCAACTGTGTCCTCAACACAGTTGAGACCATCACACCCTGGTAAGCCCCCTTCATCACTTCCTGCAGCTCTGCCTGCTCCTTCTAGCTCCCACCATTCTCTCCTAAGCAGCACATTCTGCACAGGGTTCCCACTGCTCTTGCCATGGGACTTATGGGACCCAGAGAGGTCCTGGGACTGGGCCATACATGACCCCGATGGCATCATCCTCCCTTGCCATTTCAGGGGTCTAGCTCTGGATGACAGGCAGTTATGAGAGTATCTGTGAGTTCTTGCCCTACAATTAGCAGAGAAAAGGTAACACTCTCCCTCCCCTTACAGCAGTGCCCTGAGAACGCACAGTGGGGGGAACAGAAAGCAGTGACACTGGAAACATGGTTACAGCTTACATATCAGGACAATTCAGGGTAGGAAGTAGAAGACAAGGCATGCTTTCCATCCAATGGCTGCCTAGGCCCTGGAACACTCATTACAAGTGTGGGTCAAATGCCACCTCCCTGGCCAATGCTAACCCTGGGTGCAAAAGAATCACCAGTGGAGGGTGGGCAAGAAGGTAAACAATCCATTCTAGGCTAAAGTTCACCCACTTAGGACCAGTGGACTCCAAATGCCTGGGTTGTCTTGGTGTAGAACAGGACAGCCTCTGAGGAGATGCCACAAAATGCTTTATCTAGAATCCCTTTTAAAGACTCAACCATTCTTTTCTTTCATCCCTTTCTTTGTAGCAAGGGAGCCAACCAGAGCTAAGACTCCAACTAGTAAAGTAGTAACAGGTGAGTGCTCTGGTCAGGAGAGAGCTAAGAGTAATCCATGGCCTAATCTTGTCCCTTCAATAGCCTTGGATCACCCATGTATCATTTCCAGCACAGTCTGCAGCAGGCAAATGATAGACAACCTGCCAACCCATTGAATCACACATGAAAACAGATTCCTCTTCCCTTATCAACAGCTTCAGGGGGAAAGAGGCAGAGACAAATTGCTAGAGAACATCTTTAAAAACAACAAAAACCTGCAGTTTTAAGCAGCAATATGATAAAATGGGACATATTGGGGAGCACAGCACCAGTCAGTTCTCTGTAAAAAGTAAAATAAGAGGGACCTGCTCATGCCATCACTGCCCATACACTAACACAGAGATTCTACACTAGAAATTGCGACATCAAAACATTCCCATGCTGCTTGGTTACTGGCAATTGACGTATGCATTCCCTTGGCAGATTTAATCCACAAAAAGACAACTGTGCC
>VZTU01027189.1:0-23356 GCA_013400835.1 Zapornia atra | reverse complement strand
CATGGGTTTACAAAAGGTATATCTTGACAAACTAACCTGATTGCATTCTATGACAAGGTGACCCACGTAATTGTCAAGGGGAAGGCTGTGGATGTGGTCTACTTGGACCTCAGTAAAGCCTTTGACATGGTTTCTCACACCATTCTGATTGAGAAACTGGCTGCCACTGGCCTGGACAGGTGGACCCTCTGCTGGGTAAAAAACTGACTGGATGGCCGGGCCCAAAATGTGGTGGGTTTCACACTCGGTTTTACTTCCCAATACTGCTTAAAAATACAGAAGACATATGATTTATTCTGCATGTTTATTTTGAACAATTCATTCAGTATTTTAATGATAAAGCAAACATCATTATGGAATCATCCATGACGAGTTTTATGTTTTGATCTTGAAAAACATCCCTAAAACATGGTTTTCTTTTGAAGACATAGTTGTACAAGATCTATGTGACCATTTTCTCTTCCTTTTTGAGAAAAATCCATGTCTCTGTCTCATTCTGGAATCTGAAATCTAAAGTGACTCAGCGCCACATTATCCTTTCTTACTGTTCTATCCTTCATTCAGAGCAAATGCACTCCAATACTTTGCTGAAATGTTAACATTTAAATCTTGAAAACTAATCTAAATAATAGGAAATCATCAGTAGGGAATAAATACAGAACATCTTGGAAAAGGAATTTGGAACCGTTATTGAACATCCAATGATGAGCTACTGGGAGAACAGGGAACACATTACTGTGTCAGTAAATTTGAGAGTCTTATAACTGGGATTAATGATTGAGCATTGTAAAGAAAAATCTTTTTAATGATGCATCTTAATATGGATCACAGGTATCAGACTGCTGGACATTACAGGCACAGATAACAGATACTACAGATTACATTGACCTTCTTTTCCACTTCAAGTGTGTCAAAAAGCCAGCTCTCTAATGCCGCCAACCTCACCCAATCACAAATCACGACTTATTTTTCCCTCAACATCATGAGCTTGACTTCAAAATTAAGATATTTTATTTTGATATATGGTCTCTTCACTAGTGAGATTTTAACACTTGAAAATACATGAAGAAATTCTCTCCTCTCCCGGAAGAACCATAGTAATTTACCTCTGTGAAAGGCTTTTATACACCAGAGCAGGAGTTGAGAGGAAATTTGGTATCAGTGGAAATAGAATTGCCAAAGCAGAAAACGCTTTTAGTTGGCAATATTCTTGTTTTATCCAAGGGTTAGAGCTTACAACCTATAAAATGCTCAGTTGCTTCATTTTTAGCTTTTGATAAAAACAAAGACAGCCTTCAGTCTTCTATCATTACTCCTCAAAAGGCTTATGTCAGACAGGGTGATGTCAGCTCCAAGATAGCTAAAGATTTATTTTCATTGCACATCCATAGGAAAGGAATGCTATTAAAGAAATAATCGTAGTATAAGAAATCCAGCATGCTGGCACATAAAAGATATATGAAGCATAGTCTGATCATCTTTTCAGATCAGAAAATCCTGATTGGGACTATTGCACCTAGCAATACTTAATTCAGTGTAAAAAACATCAGTGAGATTTAAAAGCTTCATACAGAGGCTCTAATTGAATTTAGGTGAAGCAAAACTAATGCACTGTTTGGCATATCTGAATCATCTCTGCCTAAAAGAAGCATTTTACTTCTTCCTATGGTTTGTGAAAAAGGATACTGGTCACAGATCATATCCCACGCTGACCAAGCATGCTACTGGGTACTCATGTGAGTTAGGGGAACACTGTCCCACTAAAAAATAGCCACTTATTCACCAATGGTACACATACATGGCCAGACCTTTAAAATATAGACTTATATAAACAATTTTAAAGTGGTGCTGTATAAAGTGCAACCTATTTCAAGCTCTGTACTGATCACATATAATCCTTCTCTCTCCCCACCTAGCCATGAGCAAACGCGGCATCTTTAGGCTCCAGAGTACAAATATGCAGCATGTAAAGATGTAGGGATGATGTGCACATCCTCTTGTATTCTGTGGAGTATGCAAACTAAGATTCAGGTTTTAAAAAAATACTTACATGAAGTCCTGAGAAAATACTCCTTTTTTCAGAATATAATTCAATGCAAAGCCAAACTGTGCAACAGACTTGCTATTTAAAGTCTATGCACTACATTTGAGGACAAAAGAAGTGCTTATTAATCATATCCAATTAAAAGAATTAATTTTTCTATATTTTGTCAGCAATATAGGTAGCACATCAATACTCCAGATAGACAGACAGATGGACAAACAGACAGAAGGCAATCACCTCCCAAGTGTACCCACTTTTAAATATAAAGCTGATCAGTGCTTTTTTCAGTCTTCACTCTTTGCAAGTATAGATTACTGCCAGAAAGTTTTTAGTTTTTTCTTGTTCTGTTGCTTTAGTCTCTACAAAAGGTTGCTTGTCTGTGCAAGTGCTATTAGTTGCCATGACAGTATTTGTGATATCAGTAGAGCAGCAGTAAGTTTGAAATGTCCTGCTCCTGCAAGGTGTCCGGTGACCATTGCAAAACACGCAGAGATAGAGCCTGTCTTTCATGGTCCAGAAAAAAATTAGATGCAGAACCACAAATTATACTTAACAAGCCTCGCTACTGTCTCAAATCCTGCAAGCCAAAGTCTTTGGAGGAGTAGTTAGTTTAGTAGAACTGGTGGTTAACTTTTCTGGCTATACAAATCAGCTGTTCACATTTTCATTTGTCAAGTTTTCTCCACTGTCCTTTGCATTTCTGTGAAACCACCCACCCATGCCTTGTTCTGTAGCTCAAAATAAGAAACTGACCTTCAACTTGGAAGAATACTAATCTCTGCCTTTCTGTTTTCATGGTTTCATCTGTTATGTGGTGACCACATGAACCGGGCTTGCAGTGTTAACAGCAGCTGCATAATATATGATGCTATGAGGAAGGAGTGAGAGATGAGTCAAATGAGTGAGTCCCACTTGCAGTGTATGACACTTAGGCCCACAGTCCCCATTTACTCTCATCCATCCTACCTTCCAAAATATTTATCAAATCTCATGGCTGTTTACTCACTCCCCACCAACTACATACAGCCATGCAACATAAATCTCTGACCTACCCAGCCCTGCCTCCCCATTCAATTCTTCTTTATCACATTCATAAGGTCAGGTTTTGGTGCAGGATCTACTACTGTGCACAGCAAGTTCTGGATCCTGGGATGAAAATTCAAATGCTGCTCCAAAGACTACTGCATCTCAGAGTAACTATGCAGCATAATTTACTTTACAGCAGTGCATAGCTAAAGGTTTACCTCCTGCTGCCCCTGCTTTGAAATAGAGGGAAACTACTTTGCATACGCAGTGGTGAGAAAGCCAACTTCTTGATGACAAAGGAAGACAGGGAAAGTCAGGAATATATATACCATATAAGGAATACAATTTCTTGAGTTTTAAAGTTAGCCCTGCTTTGAGGAGGAGGACATCACAGTCAACTTCTAGTTATCTCCTCCAATTTAACATATGCTGTGGCTCCATGACTCAGTGGAAAGCTTTCTTTAAAAATTATTAGGGTCTCCTACTTTTAGCTTGATTTAGAGTGATTTTAGAGGGTGGGTAAGTTGGCCTGCTCAGTATGACCAAATTCAGAGGATAACCTCTGCTTTTATATATATGCCAGTTTAAACACTAATGAAAGGGAAAATATAGCCCAATAATCCATCTTGAAAAAGAGCATAAGATTTTCAATATCATTCAAAAACAACCAGAGCAGACTACTAAAGGACTATCTAATGGAAAGGCTTTCCATAGTAATTAACATAGGTGGCCAAAAGCTTAGTTCATAAGAATGCAAAGAGCTAGGACAGGAAAAATAATCACCTGACTATAAATGTCACAGTATAGTTCATAAAAAGCAGACATGATGAACCTTTAAGAATCTGAAACACTCAAATTTATTATTATACAAATACAAAGAGCATCTTTAGGTAGGAATAAAAAAGCAACATAAGGTCAAGCAGATACTTCTATTTTCTGAAATAAATTATAGTTTTATGCTATGGGAGGAGTGTAGCTATGTAAGCACCAAATTAAAGCAGAAGATAAATAAGTAGTATATGACCTGTGAAGCTATTATAACCGAAACAATTCAGTATCTATATGTCGTGGGCTTTTCTGTTGGTTTTTAATATGTGGAAAAAGCTTATAGGATAAAAGACTGAACTAGCAAAGAAACTAGAAACATTAATTTCTATAAAAAGTATATATCATTTTGAACGGAATTTTGATAACAAATACATTTACAGGTTTCTTTTTTTTCATATATGTTTTCTGCTTCTTTGTATAAACCATTGGAGACATAGAATTCAAAATAATTAAAGCTATAAATAGAAAGACCTGCTTCTTAAAACTACTGAAGATTTGAATTCAAGGGCTTAGACCTTTAGTTGCTATTTTCTTCAATTTTCACTCATTTGTTGGACTAGGCAGTGACTAAAGAACCTTTAACATGCACCTTGCTTTTAGATCTTATATCATTTATTGTAAAAATGCCTGTGGAAAGACAGAACCAGGAACCGGTATAACTAATTCCCAAAGGACCTGTTATTGAGTATCACTTCTCCCAGTTTTTGGCCCTTGTGCCTGTTGACATTTACTGTTCCTTTTTAAAGCCATTAGGAAACTGCAAAACATTGCTTCTGATATAGTGAAATTCCCCAGTGACAGAAGAACAGGACAAATCTGAAAATGCATTCTTTGGTTTAAATTAGCAGATGTAGGAATCCACAGACTGCTAAAATATAGACAGTGTTAAGTGGAACCTTTCTGGATCAGCAGCTTCCCACTTATCACAGAATAATAGTACATTAACATACTAAAGATGTGTTTATTTATACAAATTAAACATGATGGAGAAAACTGAATTCTCACATAATGCAAATTAATGTGAATGAAATGAAAAAGAAAAGTAGCTTTTATTTATTTGCCTAACAGTTACTAAAATTAATTGGAATTAGATGTGTAAAAACCTCCATGACTTGAATTTAACTACATAGAACCAAAATCTCAGGATCACAAGGAGCTAAGAACTGCACTTCTAAGAATTCAGACTTCAGTAGAGACCCTATCCTGGAGTTAGTCTTCAAGTCAAACAGTGAAGTTATCCTTACTCTGGATCTGAAGCTTGATCCAAGCTCTGCTTCTCTTTCAGCACCATAGAAGGTGCCTGCAGAATAAACAATAAAATCTTTCAGAATGAAGAATGGTTTTGTGANTTATCCTTACTCTGGATCTGAAGCTTGATCCAAGCTCTGCTTCTCTTTCAGCACCATAGAAGGTGCCTGCAGAATAAACAATAAAATCTTTCAGAATGAAGAATGGTTTTGTGATTAAGGAAGTATTCTGGGACTAGTTCCCAGACCTGCCACAGCCTCCCTGTCTGACCTTAATCTCTCCATTATTCAGTTCCTTATCTGTAAAATAAGATAGTAATACTTCTCCCATTCTTTGTCTGCTTGGTTCTCTGAACTGTCTGATCTTCAGAACAGCAACTGATTTCATTTGAGTATGTTTTCTGGTCCTTTCACAACTACATTTTAATCCCAGCTAAGGTCACAGAGGTTCTTTTAATACAAGCAATTAAAAAATAAGAAATCACTGAGTGTTTTTTGGGAATAGATTCATGTTTGAAGCCTGACAAAGTAATTCTGAACAGCTTTTATGTTAAAACCACAAGAGAAAAAGTCTACATTGGAACAAAAAGAAGTGGTGGGAGAGAGGGTAAGTGATGGATAAAATGACAGCAAAATATTTTGTTAAAGGTCTGAGCCAACAACCTAAGTAACAGAAATAATTTATATCAAAGTACCACATTTAACTGTGTATAAGGACATGTGAGAACCTGTATGCATGCTATTCATACGTAGTAAAATAGGAAGATTATCCCACTTTTGCTGACAAATAAACTAATTTACCTAATTCACATTAACCACAATGCTAACTTGTATGTGAATGTAGATTAACCAATAAACAAAAAGAACCCCTATTTAATAAATAAGAAGTTAGTGAAGTACCTTGATCAAGAGCATCAGAAAAGGAGCATGGAGGTGAACTTCATTGAAAATCTGCAAAGACTGCACTGAGACTGGATGAAACAGGAAAAGATATCCAGACCATCTCCCATGACGTGCAAAACCATACCTGTCATGGGGGACATTAAGTACTAAGACAGCTGTTGGATAAAAACAAAACTAATCAAGCATGCATCATCAGAGAGGACAATTTTATGATCCAGAAAGGAGAGAATTTAGCACTCTCTACCTTTTTTTTTTTCCCAGAGAACCACTCAATGGGGGAGATAGGGGAGAAGACTTTCACCTCTACCTTCCCTTTCTCCTTCAGGCTACTTACAACAGCCCTTGAGAATTTTGAATACCCAAGAGATAAAGTTACATTTTCTTCCTAGAAGTTGGTATAGTGCTATGGTTTGGATTTAGGATGAGAATAATGTTGATAACATGCTACTATTTTAGTTGTTGACAAGTAGTCAAGGACTTTTCAGCTTCTCACACTGCCCTGCAAACAAGAAGGTGTGGGGTGCCCAAGAAGCTGAGAGGGGACAGAGCTGACCCAAACTGTCCCAGGGGATACTCCATACCATATGATGTCATGCTCAGTATAGAATTAGAGAGTTAGCCAGGAGGTGCACTGCTCAGGTAGTAACTGAATATCAGTTCCAAGTGATGAGCAATTGTTCTGTGCATCACTTGTACATCACATGTGTGCATCACACAGCTCTGAGGCTGTTGTAGCTGCCTGGCAGGTTAAACGATGGCAGTAGCCTGCTCAAGAAGGATTAGTAGAAATTGTGAGAAATAGTGACAACTGCTTCATTTTAACAAAGTAAGAAGCATTCTGCCTGGATACAGCAATACAAAAATATTGTATTTTGTAAAAGCAAAATGAAGTAAATGAGATGGCAAGTTGTAGCTTGCTCTGGTGTTCAAAGGCCACAGCAGTAGTAGATTAATCAGGACACTACTGCAGAAGCTTTAATCCAAAAAATATTTGTTGAAAAATATAATTTTGGAAGCAAGTTAAGGAAGATGTGAGGCAATTATTACAAATAATAAAAATACATGGTCAGAATGTAAGGAAAAATGTAAATCCTAGATGGGCTAAGAAAGTCTTCTTTGTTAGAAGTGAAAAGTGCATATTCTATGATTGGAAGCAATTAGGTAACAAAACCAACAGAGTAGATGCTAACAAAATAGTCAAGGGAGTAAGGAAGATATCTGCAGATCTATAAATGGACAAAAGAAAACAAGTGAGATTTAGCTTATTAATATGTAAGGCAGATGATAAAATAGGTAACACAAACATTTTCTCCTAAGGCTCAACTTTCAAAAAAGAGAAACTGTTAGTGCTATAAAAAAATGAGTAAAACAGCTTTAGACAATTAGGAGGTAATAATGACTTCAAATATGCATTCTAGGGTATTCAGAGACTTAACTAGCAAATTTACTGAACCACTTACAATTGTTTAAGCCATAGAGAATTAGAAAGTACTCGAGAAAATCAAAACTACCAGTGATCATAAAAAAGGAAGAGAGAGAAGATTAATCTTTAGAAACTATATCTTCACTGGTATTTCTTAGGGAAATAGATATGAAGTAAGAAATGTAGGAAAATCATAAGAAGGAGCCTAGAATTTTATAGTATGGTTTGAAAAAAGAGACACACAGCCAATTACATACTTTCTCCAGCCTCCTCTCAGAGGCAGCAGAGCTGGAAACAAATTACAAAAGATAGTTCCAGTTTATCTCTTGAGAAGAGAACATAATTTCTCTCCTTTCTTGTGGATCTGCACTCTGCTCTCTGCTCATTTGTTTACATTATCAGGATATAAAGCAGAGAAGGAGGGACCTGTGGATATGTCTCCTTCCCAGATCTTTCCACCTAAGAGTTTCCTGTCAGCAAATATCATAGAATCATAGAATGATTTGGGTTGGAAGGAACCTCAAAGATCATCCAGTTCGAACCCCCCTGCCATGGGCTGGGACACCCTTACTAGACCAGGTTGCCCAAAGCCCTGTCCAACCTGGCCTTAAATGCCTCCAGAAGTGCAGTTTCCACAACCTCTCTGGGTAGCCTGTTCTAGTGCCTCACTACACTCATAGTAAAGAATTTCTTCCTGACATCTAACCTGAACCTACCTTCTTTCAGCTTGGAGCCATTACCCCTGATTCCCTGGTGAACAGTCTCTCTCCCACTTTCCTGTAGGACCCCTTTAAGTATTGGTATGCCATAATTAGGTCTCCCCAGAGCCTTCTCTTCTGCAGGCTGAACAAGTTCAACTCTCTCAGCCTGTCTTTGTAGGAGAGGTGCTCCAGTCCCCTGATCATCTTTGTGACCCTTCTCTGGACTCGCTCCAACAGCTCTACATCTTTCCTATACTGGGATCCTAGGACACAGGACTCCAGGTGGGGTCTCATGAGAGCAGAGAGGCAAAATCACCTCCCTCAAACTTCTGGCCACACTGTTCTTTGCTTTCTGAGCTCCTAATACACACTGCAAGCTCATGTTGAATTTTGAACGGTGCTGGTCCCAGTACTGACCCCTGAGGAATACCACTCATCACAGACCTCCATGTGGACATTGTGCAGTTGACCACAACTCTTTGAGTGCAACCATCCAGCCAGTTCCTTATCCACCAAGTGGTCCATCTGTCAAATCCATGTCTCTGCAATTTAGAGACAAGGATGTCTTGCCGGACAGTGTCAGAGGCCTTGCACAAGTCCAGGAAGATGATGTCTGTCATCTTTCCCTTGTCCACCATCTCTGTTACTCCATCATAAAAGACCACCAGATTTGTCAGTCATGATTTGCCCTTAGTGAAGCTATGTTGGCTGTCACCAATCACCTCTGTATTCTCCATGGGCCTGAGCACAGTCTCCAGGAGAATCTCCTCCATGATTTTACCAGGCATAGAGGTAAGACTGACCAGTCTGTAGTTCCCTGGGTTTTCTTTTTCCCCTTTTTAAAAATGGGGATTACATTTCCCCTTTTCCATATAACATCTTTCCCTGTGCTGGGTAGAGCAATAATGTAAATATCATCTTACAAGTCAGTCATATGCTAGTTTGTTTTTCCAAAATTAACATTTCTGTTACAATTTACACATAAGTGAACATTTGGGAGATTCCAGTCATGAGACTTGCTTAGCAGGAGGGACATATCCAATGAATGACATCATTTTATACTCTCTCATAGAGTGGATGAACTAAATGCAACGCAAGTCCCATACATACACATGTTGTTTTTACAAAGCATTATGCAGAATTAATGGCAGTGCTCTTGGCTGTAAGCAAATGGAAAATGAAAATGTAGTGAAGGACATCAGAAAGGATAATGAAAACCAGAACTGTAGCACCATGCAGCATAGAGAAGTGTGCAATGGTGAGTTATAAGTATCACTGTTACACCTGCTCTTATGCAAACATGCTATGGAAAGGTTTAAGGCTGGGGCAAACCACCAAGGTAATTAAATTTGAAGATGACACTAAATTCATAGATTATGAGAGTGTTAAGAGAGCTCGGAGATTCAGAACTATAAAAAGCAGATAAAATATGGACAGAAAATATCAGCATGGAGATGCAGTTGGGTTTCTCATGTGAGCTATTTATCTGGGGAAAAAAAAAAAGACATTCTATGAGATAGTAATCTAGAATTAAACACTAATGAAAGGACAAGTGACCATGGACAGTAAATTAGATATGTGTTTATAAACCACATTTGAAACAAGAAAAGGTCAATATGATTTGGGAACTGTTTGAAAGGAGGAATCATATCATGACAAGGTGTAAAACATCCCTCTTTGGGACATGAATAGCAAATTGCATCTAAAATACTAGGCAGACCTCAGTATTCCATTCTTAGGAGTGTACAGATAAGTTGAATGAATTCAGAAAGCAGCAGCAAAAATGACACTGCTGTTGTATCTATTCTCATATTATTAAAGAGGTAAAATACCTGGATATAAAAATAACAGATTTTAAATAATGAAGGAGTATAACCATAATACAGGAACAGACAACATTGGGATGAAAAGCTTGAGTCATCAAGATGAACTTAAGAAAACAACTTCTGACCTAGACACTTCTTTGGTTATTTCTAGACGAGTGACAGAAGTCTTCCTAAACAGACAACTTGAACTATACCAGGAAAAAATTAAAACACAAATGAAGAATAGTGCTTTGATGTGTTTTACGATTTGGCAAAAGGAAACCCAAGACAGAGTAGAAGCTATTTTCTGTGTTAATGTTCATTTTTCTTTATCAGAAGAGTAATATTAAGGGCAATATAAAACACAGTATGCAACACAGTAATGAAGTAGAATAACGAATGCAAGAGAACTTTCCCTTGTTTCTGTAATATATTTCTTTTCATTAAGAAACAACTGAAAAATAAAACATCTTTTTTTGCCTTTACCAAAGCTTATGAGGACAGAAGTCCTGTTCTATTGTCCTTAACAAATACACATATTAAAATGTAAGGAAATAATTTTGTTGTTTGTTATAATCTATGTTGAAGGCAGCATTTATGACCTTACAGCGAGGACTGGGAGCAACAAGATCCACTTTGTACTTTTGTAAACATATTAAGAAGAATGAAGGAAAAAATAGAATACATAAGGAGAGTGAATAGTATATTTACTGAAGGTTTCTTGGAATAAGTAAAGAGACAATAAATGGGGAAAGGCTGAAAAATCTTTAAGGTTTCAAATGATCTATGAAAAATTTACAACAACACTTTTAAAAAATGGGAAAAAAAATTATATAAGGAAGACACTCAGAGAAATATCAACAAAAATGGAAGGAGGGTAACAAACAGGCCAAGTAGACTGCAGTAAAAGAGGAAGAATGCATTAAGAAGAGATAGCAAAAGATAATGGCACTAATTCTTGCTCTGAAGAAAGCTAAAATTTGTATATGACATATAAAGCATCTTAGGTAGATGCTTTGCTGAAAGAAAAAAAGATTTTGAGAGAACAAATGGAAGGCAACTATAATAAATGCTCCCAGAAGTTACGATAAGAAGGAGTTCTTATTAAATATATTTGTATTTTATTCAATAATATATATATAAAAATATAAATATACATGGCTCCAATACTTAATGAAATTCTATCTTATAACTTGATAGCCTTGTTTAAACTTCACTTTTGCTCCTTCTACTAAACCTAGTGGATTTTGATTTGGTTGATTTCAAGTCAAACTGGACATACGCCTTTGATGAATTAGTGCTAATGTATTCCTGGGGTGAATGCACCACCTTAGAATTTTAGCACATTTTAAAAGAAGATCAACAGGCATTAATCAGTCAACAAAGCAATAATTCACTACTCCAATGATTTCTTCCTCAAAGGACCAGCAAATTCAAATAAAAATTGTGAAACTCAGAAATAATTTACAATTGCAATCTGCATGTGTCAAAAAAACGAAATGCTCAGCTTTCTTTTGATTAATATTAGATTTGTTCACAAAGTGACCTGACTTCCAGTTTCTAACACATATGGCTTGATTTCATGTAAGTATGTAATTCTCCAAAGCACTTCCATTTTTGTAATTAATGTCTTATTTTATGTAAGTGCTCACTAACTTTTATCCGCATTACTGTATGCTGCAGATACTTTTGCTGTAAGATCATCAAAATCAGGAAATACAGATCAGGACTCAGCTCCTTGTCACACTTGGTAAGAACCAAGAACTGACTTTACTGCAAGTTCTTTTCAATAGCTGCAAACTTTCTTTTCCCACAAACTGTTTTATTTGATGAGACAAGATTTTCCCTACAATTAAGAATAAGAATATTTTCTGTCTGTTTCTTAGACTACTGCCCATTTTGCTGTCTTGACCCACTGCTCTGGGGTAAATACTTTCTTCTTCTTTCTTGGAGAGAATAAAAAATTCTGACTTTATAATCACTTTTCTTAAAAATCAGGAAGATTTTTTAAATTATTTTTTATGGCTGTTGAATTAAAAAAATGGAAGACTGATAAACTCCAAGTTTGAAATACAGATTTGTCAAGAAATGCTGTTGTGAGACCAATGCATATATTTTTATTTACAGAAATAACTGAGCAGTTCCTGTATGCATGTTTAAGACTAACTAGACAATTTTTGTAACTAGTGAAATAGGCAAGGAATTCACAAGATGTTGATATCCCTGTATCTTGGTCGATCCCCAGCTGGCAGCAAAACACTACCCAAAACTCACTCCCCTCTCCATCCTACCTCCCGCCCCCTCCCTGGACTGGGAGGAGAACAGGCAGACAAAGGCAAACCATAATATGGGGTAGGGGCAGTTTGCTGGGTCAGCACAGGGTGGGGGAAACAACCACAGGACTTGTGACAGCATACACAAACGGTGATGACATAAAGCAGTTTACTGACAGGACATTCCACCCACACTCAGACAATCCGGCACCCCTCCCTGGCCTGCCTCCTTTTATGGGGAACATGTAATCACATGGTATGGAAGACACCCCTGGCCAGCTCAGCTCACCTGTCCTGGATCCTTGTGGAAGTTAACTCTGTTCTAGCTGAAACAAGGACAGCTTTTTAGGGTATCATCCTGAAATACAGGTTATAGATTCTCTTTTTCACATGTGGACTGAAACCCAATAATTGAATCCTTGTTTGTATGCTAGTTAGAAAACCAGGGCTGATTCTGAGCATAATCCAGATCGAATTCTCTTTCTAGTATTTATATTAAAAGGAAAAATATTAATGTTCAAAACCCAAAGTCAAATCACTGCAATAGATACAGACCATGCAAGTGTAAATTGCAAGCTACTCCTACATCTAGATAATAATTGCTACTTAGCTCTGTTGCTTGATTTTTTAATTTATTTTAGAATTAGGATTATTTATTTGGACAATAAATTTGCATTTACAATCAGCTTATGTATTTAAAATTCCCAAGTTACGTCTGAACAGTTCCTATTATTTATTTTCCTTACATCACGTTATAGCGATTTTTGATAAATTGCACAAAGGGTATCCAAAGATTTTGTCAGGGAGCAGTACAAGCTGGCTGCTCCCTGAAGGAGGCAGAGCCAGGACTGACAGCACAGCTGGCAGCCAGGGGCTTCACTAGTCAGGGACCATGTCAGTCTCCTGCAAAGAAGCAGGGCAGGCTGGGGTATGCTAGGGCAGCCTCAGGGATCACGTACCTCTGCAGGTACTGGCCAAGGCCACGCCAGCATATCTCCCTGAAGGTATGGATCAATATCAAACCTAGTGAGGGTAACCAGGGACAGCCTGTGCCCCAGGGTGGCTGGGAAGGGCTCAAAGGGCAGGGACAGGATGAGGCCGGACTGAGAAATCACCACAACTATGGGTAAGCCAATGTAATTACGACTGCCTAGCTTCACATTCCATCTTACTCCTGGCAACAAGCTATTGCTGTTTGCTTTGTCTTGCATCAGGCATGATGGACTAGCTTAGGATCCAAACACACATAACAATGAATATTGGCAATGAATATTTGTCTTGAGTGAAAGGAAATACTGATACATGAAGTTGGGGAGGGAGAAACTTAATCAAATCTTCATCGGTAGCGAGCTGCTAGAATTCACTCCAGAATGGAGGTTATCTCCTTTCAAGGACTCCGGAAGCAATGCTGATGACTACCTAAGACTAGGTATCAACACTTGGAATGTAAACTCTCAGGAAAAATTAATCTTATTTGAAATAGTTATCTTAAATAGTTTTTCTCTTAATAATCCAAATCTTTTTTACTCGATTTCTCAGTAGAACCATTTTTTTAAGAACACTAAATTTTATAGAGAATTTGCATTGTAGGCAAGGAACAGACAAGAACCTTTGTTCCAGTGTTGCTTACATTCTGCATGAATTCATTAATTCAATATTTTTTAATACAAAAATATGTATTTTGAAGTGGAAAATAAATTTAGAAAAAATTAAACATTCATTTAGAATCATTAGATTTTAAAAGATTACAGCATTTCCATTTCCTTCATTTCCATTTTCAAAATACAACTTTATAACATTTTAATTTTTTTATGAAAGACGTTTTGATTAAATGGAATGTTTAAATGCACATTTTGAGCACTCCCAAATATTTTGTTCATATTTTACACATTATGGTTTATTTGCTGAAAGCTCATTAGCTAAACTCCAGAGATCACAGGGACACACTGAATAATGCTCAAATTCTTAACTTCTTGTTAGGCTGCTCTGTGACATTAAGATTTTTAGTTATATTTAACTTTATTTAATACATAAAATACATTTTAATCAGAATTTCAATGGATATCATATACTTTATTTTGTTATGTTAAATAACATTGTTTTGTAAATTTAAAGAAAACTTCAGATTTACACAGTTCTGGGCTACTCAGTAAAGAGGCCAGAACCCAAGATGTAGAATACAATATAATATGTTGACATTCATACAAGCTTAGTAAGTCTGTGTAAGTTTTCATTCTGGCTAGAAATAACATTTTTAGGGATTATATAAATAATACCTTAGAATTTGAAATGGAATTAATTTCTCATTAGAAGAGAAACACACAGTATTTTACAAGGTAAATATAACTGTCCCGCTTTTCTTCTGAGTAAGGAAGGATTAGGTGTATTTCAGTTGATTTATTCTTTAATATGCACTGAAATCTGCTGTTGCTTTTTCAAAAATGTAAAATTTCATGTTCATCTGTTATAGCTTCCCAGTCATGCAGGTAAACGGGGATACAGTTTTGTGACTGTAGATACAATGCAATACTTCCTCAGGAAGTACACAGACACTATTCAGATCCCGAACAGAAAAATATATACTTTATGGAATTTGTATATTTTCATCTATTATTAAGTTATTTAAGCTTACTTTATTTAAGACTCACTTGATTTTCTGACCTGAAAAATTTTGATTTATATTATATTGACTCTGTGTTCACTCACCAACCCTCAGATCTGTTGAGATAATGTCTCTGGCTCAGATTAGCATTTAACTTGTGTTAAGTTTGCTACATTCTCACCTACTATTTTTCTTCAAGATTTTTTTTCTTCATGCTATAATTCATTCCCTCTCTTTCACATTTCCACCCAGGTATTTTTTAAGCTGTCTCTAATTTTTACATTTATATTAATAATCTTTCCTCCTTCTCCATACTCTCCCTTACATCACTTCATGTTAATCAAGAGAGCTGAACCAGTACAATTAGCCACCCCAGCTTCACTCTTCTTATAGAACAGAAAAAGCTCTACTCAAAAGCCTGCTAAAAAGAGGGAGCTTTGCAGAACATGTATGGGAAGTCAATCCCCAAGCAATGTCTGATTGGAGAGCTAAAAGGTAGAATAATCGAAAGCCAAGTGCTTTGCTGGTATGTCCCTCGTTACACAAAAAGGCTCCATCTTGAGTACATCCCCTCATTCGAGGATACAGCACAGCATGAGTTCATATAGAGCCTGGTAAGCAACAGACTGAATTATGTTAACCTTCACCTAAATGAATTAAGAAATTAGAGTAGGAAGACACACAAATTCTTTTGCTCCGTGAGTTATCACCTTGCTTAGTACATGCAGACCTCCCTCCAGCCTTCCTCAGTGATGATCTAGTAACCCTTATGCATCCATTTCTTCCACATCTCTTTTATTTCATTCACTTATAATAAATCTGAGTTGTGATCTTGATTTAAATAGTCAAAGCTTTCCTTCTTGTGTATATCTTTGCAGAAATTAATCTACTTACCCAAGTAACTTTTTAAAAAATTACAGTAAAGTCTTCAGTCGCGTTAAGTGACATAGATACAAATCAGAAAGTGTTACTGTCACTTCAGAGGTGCAGACATTTCAAGGCTCATTCACTTGGCACACCTGTAATACCCACTTTTGGCTGCCTAAAGTCAAGATATCTCAGCCCACATCACAGCATCTGTTATTTTTTAAGATTACAATATCAATGAGTCAAGGAATACTTTATACTTGACAATAGGCCAGGTTGGCAATAGCAAATGTGAAGGACATTTTATCATGAGAAATCAGCAGGCCACTTATAGATTAGGTCCTAAATATATCCAAGGAATAAGCGCTTTGAAAATATAACCCTTCAATTCTGTTAGGAATTCTAGAACTTGAGGCATTATATCCATTTTTAATGAGTTTATCAGTCTTATTTTGCCCAATGACTGCAGCTTATTTGATACAGAAGTTACTGGCTAGCCATAAAAACATATAATGAAATTATTTTATTTTTTTGGGTAGGACATCAAGCTCTGTTCTTCCTGATTTGATTTAATGCAATGTCAGTTCATTGTAATAGTCACAGAAAAAAATACACCTTTTTTCTATAAAGAAGCAGACCATCTTACACCACTGAGAGTTCACTGAGCTGCAGATGGAATAGAACACATGCATTGCTAATGTGTGCCTTTTTGGTGCCAACAGGGAAGCAGGACTTAGTAGGACTTAACCAAATTCAGGCAGAGGGATTTGGCCAGGGCAGCTGAGTACCAAAGACATAGTAGTTAATTAATTGAATATGCTCTAAACGGCATTTGGAAAATATTAATTTATTCCTATGGAAACCAATTTCACAATATAAAACCCCTTGTGTCACTCGTTTTTCTCAGCTGAGCCAAAGCAATGAAAAATCATCTTAAGTGTGTAGCTTCATGTACTCTCACTGTACACAGAACTGAACGGGATGCAGCCTCTGTTTTTTGCTATACAGCCCTTGATTCTTTAGCTCTAAACACAGCTCATTCAGTCATTTTCCTAGCCCGGGAATGATTTTTTTCAGACTTACAACGTTTCCAGATCAAGAGCCAATATTTGAAAATAAAGCTTTCTTTGTTTCTGTTTAAAATATCAATATTAAGAGAAAAGACTCTTGAGTAAGAATTAATCTGGAAATTCTGCTTATGATGGACACGATAAAACAGAACACAGTTTGCCCATCTGCAGCTATATTGGGTTGGCAATACTGACAGCAAGATAAATGTGTTTCTGTCACTAAGCTAGACATGGTATTCAGAAGACACATAAGAAACAGACTTCTGCAGGACATAAATACAAGTGTATAAGTTTATTTTTCTGGCTACATTCATGGGAAAGGCTTGCTCCTCAAGAGATTTCGATAACAGGTCAATGCATGATATTTCTAAAGTAGGCCTGTGGTAGTATTTGGTGTTCATACTTCGGTAACTCTTCCATCCATTCACCTGAGCACATAACAAAGTCTTCCTCACAAACTAGATTTGTTTACACTAGGAGAAAAATAAAAATAGAAGTGCTGCCAAATCAGGGATAAAAAGTGAGTACAATCAGTCTCAAAACAAATATTAAAATTGTGACAATTAAGTCCCTCTCTTGAACAGAAAATAACTAGCCTAATTTTTCATAAAATAAATATTTCCTGATAGAAAGGCATATTTTATTTCAAAAGTAAATTTTCAAATTTGTTTAAAAGGTCTCATTTTTTTATTGGGAAAATCAGAGTGATGATGACAGGCTACCTGCCTGGAAGACTGTCATGAATTTATTGCTTTACCTGCAGGGAGACAGAAAAATTGACAAGAGTGCTTTAGACACCCCCAGGAAAGAATGGGAGAAGAGGGAAGGTAGTTTCTCCTTTCTCTTCACCTGTCCCAGTCTTGCCTCAGGGAACTTTAACTTAATTTTATTTATTGCAAATTAACATAAGCTTTTAGTTCCTGAATGTCTTATTATTCTCCCGAATATTCAAAAAGTTAATCAGTTCCCTGCTGACCCTTCCCCAGGCAAAACTTAGCCCAACATGTCTCCTCTCTCTCCTCCTAGCCTCAGCTTTCCTTGGTTCAGCAGCACAGAGTGCAGGAGGTTATGACTGCTGTGTGATAGATTCCTTTTGCCACTCTACATTCTTCTTTTTTATCTCCATGGCCCCTTGTTTCTTACTGCTCTTCTGTTGCAGCATGGGCTGCATGACTGCTTGTGTACATGTCCCAGTGAGGGCAACTCATCCTCAGAGACATACCTTCACTGGCAGGGAGCACCTCTTCAGCTACCTCTCCAACCACGTTCCTTTCTGCATGACTCCTCCACTTTCTCCTCCACTTTCTCTTGAAATAAGCCTCTTTGCACTCCTGTTTGAATACTCATCCCTTTATAAACTGTACTATTAGAATAACCACATGCTGGAACTGTAAATTCATCCTTCCTCTCAGACAACAGGAAATAATTTTGTACAATGTACACATAAGCTCCAGAAATCTCCACCCATCACCACTGGAAATGAAACTGCTGGTCTTAAGATTACGACAGTTTGAATAAATACTCTCACAAACTTCCCCTTCTTGCCCCTGCTAAACACAAACCCCAGAAGCTCACAAGACTCTGAACACATCCTTTGTGATCATACCTCAGTTTCTGCACTTAAGGGGTTGGGTGCTGCACACTCGGGCAGCCACTCCCAGCTCTCCAGTTTCTCCCCCAACAGCCTGGGCCCACTGCAGCCAGGACTGTGCCTCCAGCTGCTCTCTAATGCCCCAGGACACCCCAAGCTGAGGAGGTCACCATTAGCAGCCCATTGCTCTGTAGAAGACTGACAGCCCATCCTCCACAACCCAACTCTGCTGATCTGTAGTCAGGGGCCCAAAACTGAGCATAGTACTTGAGGTGCAGTCTCACCAGTGTTGAATACAGCTGGACAATCACTTCCCTAGTTCTGTTGGCCACACTATTTCTGATACAGACCAGGATGCTGTTGGCCTTCTTGGCCATCTGGGCACACTTCTGGTTCATATTCAGCTTGTGTAAGAACACAACCGTGTAAGAACAGAAACCATGATAATAAAGGAATGATATAAATTTAAATGAGTAAACATGTGCAAATAGAATCAGCCTCACCCATATTGAGTCATATGCTTTTTTATATCTTGAGACATACACAGTTTTAGTAGTTTAGTATGCTAAATAGACAAATAAGGTACAAAAGTTCGTGTCTGAGGTGTTTTTTCTGAGTGGGTTGTGGGGATGTTTTACCCTCAGGTGAAATGCATCAATCACATAATCTTGTCTCTGTGGAAGCTGTGAGTATAAATAATGCTGGATCTGCTTTTGAGAGGGCCTGCGCTGAGTGCTACCTTATGTCTTGCATGGTTTTTATAGTGCAAACACGCACCTTTGCTGTGGAGTCATGGATGTGATCATTCAGAGGTTGAAACTAACATAGACCACATCTTTGTCCCTGTTTTTACCTGATACACAAATTTTTACCTGATAATCAAATTCATCAGTTTATTACCCACTACTGACACACACACCATCACTAGCAAAAGCATAGTGATGGATGGAAATTAATGCTATAAAATTAAATGTGAGCTCTTACAGAAAGGGACAGTGATATTTATATACAAAATGCAAGTTAATTTTATACATTTACATTCTCACAAGCAACAAGATGTGTGTGTCCAGCTGGCCTGTCCAGGATCATTTCTGTGCTACATAGGGGAAGAGACTTGGCAGGCGAGTCCTTACAACAGCCCTGGGTCCTCCTGACTGGTAACAAAATACTAGTCTTTGGGCAGATCTTCTATAACCTTTAGTAGTTATCAGCTGTTAAGCAAGATTCTGAGCCAAATTATAACCCTATTTCAGTCTCCATAGATCTTAGGCCACATTGCTTGTCTGCTGTCTGGGGCGTTGTTTGGGGTTTTTTTGGCATAAATGCTTGAAATATATGTTTGTAATTTGTTGTCCTGAGCAGCTACCAGGAAAAGAACTGTTATATGTCATGAACTGCAATCTTGCTGCCATCATCATGGTATTAGGACACAGGGTCTTTGCTGACAGTCATCTATGCTTTAATGTTTCTAAGTTCTAACCTTTTAGTCTTGACATAATACGTTTCTTAATGGTAGTGCTGAGAATGGTGTTCTGAAAACATGTCCTATGTTGTCTGTACAGGGTTTTTAACCCTGTAACCGTTTTAACCCTTGTTTTATATTTCAATTTTAGCACTTGTACACACATTTCCAGTCATAATAATTCCAACCCTAGAAATTTTAGTGCATGTTTCTTCACTCTCAGGTAGAGAAAGATATGGCAATTCTCTATCTTGCTACTGTTAAAGTGCATTAAGTACAGCAGATGACATTAAATCTTAGCAAGTTAGGCAGCTCTCCAAACAGTTGGCATGGTACATTGATGTTACTAGGCCCTATGCCTCTTTCTTGTAGTGCCTGATGAAATGGAAAAAGATGGGTCAAATAAAGGGAAATAGCAAATCTTGTCCCTGAATCTTTTGCCATCAGTTTTGCAGAAGTGGTCCCTCCATTAATTTCAGCCTTACATATCCTACAATAAATTATTTAAAAATCAAGTCTGTAGGGGCTCTTTTGAATTATTTTAATTACATATAAGCCTAATGCTCACCAGCTGTAGACCAGATCATCAGCTGGTGCATTCAATACAAATTTACTGACCTGAACCAAGTTTTTTGGAAACTGCTGAGGATCTAGCTCAAGGAAGTAGCAGCACCTCTTGGCTTTGAACTCCTATATATGAGCTGTATAAAATATGCAAGGCCCATAGGATAAAGGGACCAGTGTTTATGTGCTTTGTTTAGGCAAGTGGGATTGGGAAGAAACACAGTCCACTATGGAGCTTCCTGCTCTATTTTAAGGTAAAAGTGTGGTGCATCCAAATCCATGTTGTAAGGTCGGCTTTCATGAGGCTGAAATTACCAAATAAATAAATAGTACAAAATACTACAAGTCTAGCATCACATTCCAGTAAATATAATTGAAACACACAAAAAAATATTTTCTTACATATTTTAGAGATTTAAGTTACTTCAGTAAAGGCAATCTTTTCCTGTCTCTGTATTAACTGCATCTTTTTCTGAGAATCTCTCAGCCAGATATCCTAGTATAGCCTGACTGCACTGTGGAACTTCAGCAGCACAGTTCTTTCCATACATAAGTTCCCAGGTAAACCAAAATTATGAACTGATGAAAAGATTAGGCAGGCAGTGTATGCTAAGGAGCATCAACACATTTAGGCATTAGTGTATGATCTTTTTCCTTGCATCATATTTGGAAGTAAAATTATAAGCTTGGCTACCTGAAGAGAGTGAGATCACATGTTGGGATCAAGACTCTGCTTACAATTAAGATAATCCAAAGAATACTTCTCTATAAAAAGGATGGTCTTCTCAGTCAGAACTTCATCCATTAGAAGTAAGTATCCTCCATATAAGTGAAAGAATGCTCTTTGCTTTCTAGATCTTTCTTCCTAATCCTGTATTTTCACTTTCTCTTACTTTCTCCACCTGTACACTACTCCCACAACAAATTCCTATTGAATTTAATGTGGGAGTAGGGTATCTCTTTATCTAGTTTTTTCTTTTGAAGCAGCAGAATTATTTCTGTAATCTCCTGTTCTGACTGAACAAAGAAAAAAACATGTCTTTGTACTTTAACAAACACAGGAGTTAAATTTATGGATCACTCACCCAAGTACTTAGGTTTCCTCAGGATTTATATCACTGAAACAGATTACTTGCCTAATCTTAAACCACACTAATAACAGTCTAATTTTATTAATGTCCATTGCTTAATCAATCTAATCTTCCCACTGAAATTAAATTGCCAAGCTCCTGCTGGTATCAATGGTATCAGGATCAGACTTACATATAGCACGTTCAATAGTTTTGTCATTCTTAAAAGGTTTTGTTTGGCTTAGAAGCCAAAAGCTATTTATCTGTGGATGTCCAAGAGTGGTACAAGAAGAAAAGTTGTACATTTAAGACTGCATTTCAGTGTGCCAATCTGCACTGGAAGGATATACTTGTGAACATCACCTTACTGTTTAAACAGAAGCTGCTATGGTGTGATGATAGTTACTTCAGCCACTGAGATGAGACAAGTGCTCCAGAACAGTCTGAAATGCCTCATATAGATGGAGAGAGCAGCATGATTCCTTCTTAAGTACTCCTTGCTTAGTAACTGTCCTTCTCTCTATCTCCTCAGGGGGCTTGGCCTCATCATTACTTAATTTGCTGTTTCCACAGATGTGATTCCATTCATTGAAATAAAATAAATCACTGATCTCATACACTTCATAGATTTATATCTCAAAATGACCCTTTCAAAGTAGATTTTTCTGTCAACAGCAACAAAAAACGACAGATTTCCTTGTCAAATTTTATGTGACCTCAAAAATAGGGGATGATTGAAACTGTCTCATCATCATGGCATGGTTATATAAATTACAAAAGAGATTATATCATATTGAAAATCAACATTGAAAAAGAATTGAAATGACTGAAATGATCTTAATCAGTGTTGTTTGCATGTTATTTACTGAAGCCGGTACAGCATCTGCGGCACTTCAGATCACATCAGAATCACTTCACATTGGTCCTACACTTCACAAAAATGGAGCTTCTCATCAGAAATGGTAGCTCTAGAACCAACTTTTTTGTAGCATCTTTAGTTTTAGGAAATTGTTATGGAAACACTTCTTGCTTAATTCTGTCTCAAATTTGATTTTCTTTCTGCTAAAGCTAATAAGAAGAGAAAAATACATAAAATATTAAATGTAAGAGTTGAGCCTTTTAAATATTTATGCATGCACTTGAAAGAAGCAGACACAAATAGTGTTTCATTCTTCAAAAGAGTAATCATTTCTCCACCTTCTTGCTTTCAAACTTAATATTATCATTAAGTTTGGATTAGGCTGAACTGAAAGGGTTTATTGGATTAGATAACTCATATTGTTATATATATACACTTATATAGCTGTGCCTTGAAAACACATCTACTAGGTATTTTGTAAAGCAGTATCATGCTCTAGAAATTCAAGCTGAAAGTGTAAAATTCAGAAATATATGACACACACCCTCTTGTGTTGTTAGGCAAACAACAGAATTTCATGTAGTTATTCACAAAAGCAGGTTGTCTGAAATGTATAGCCATCTCTCTTTGACAGAAGCAATGTGTTATCTTTACCTTTTGCTCCGGTTTGCTGCTTAAAAACAAATTAAGGGAACCCCCATAGTACAGGACTTAGGTTGAATAGCATGTCAGTCTCAAACTTGATGTGAAAGTTATTCTATTAACCTTTTCCTCTACTGATAATGCAAACTGAACTTGACTACTGCTGAGCATAGGAAATCTAAGAATTCCAAATTCTTATTGAACAGTGGGTTTATCTGAATTTGCTTGCTGACCTCTACATTTAACATGTGAGAGAATAAAAAAGACAAGATACTGACAATATATTTTCTAAGTTTAATAACTTTTTAGCAAATTAACAACAGAAAAAAACCAACAACAACAAATCATCCCACAATAAAAAAAACACAACAAAACCACA
>VZTU01027188.1:38309-122950 GCA_013400835.1 Zapornia atra | reverse complement strand
CCCCTACGATTCTATGATTGTATAACCTTTTGATCCTAAAAATACCCTTTCCATAACATCCTGCCCTCCTGCCCCTCCCTATAAACAAGTGTAATGAGTTTACAAGCTTGCATTACAGCTAGAAACTATATGCTGTGCATGAGTAGGGTGAGGTGATTTGCCTGGAGGGCAGATCCAGGGGGCAGTGACAATGAAGAATCTGGTCTGGGCAGAGAGGAGAGCAGGGTGCACAGGGTGCATGGGTGCATGGGCGCAGGGGGTTGCTCTGGCTGCCCCAGCAGGAGCTGCTGGGGACCCTGGATGGAGCCAGGTCTTCAGCCCTAGGCCTGGCCAGCCTAGGAGAGCAGACTAACCTGGTTTACACTGCTCTTATGTCAAACACATTCTTGTATCTTTTGAAAATTTGCTCATGTCATCCAAAACAGCTTGATAAAAATCTCCATTTCCTGTTCTCACCTTTTCATGTCCTTAGCCCTGGAGGAGAAGTTATCTTCTGAATAGTTTTTCCCATCCTGTTGCTGATGGCTCTAGGCCCAAATGATTCCTGACTTATGAATGCTGCATGTTGGGTAAGACCTGTGGAAGGGTTTACCCTCTGGGACTGTCTCCAAAATGGCACAATGCTGCAGTGCCAGTGAAGAATCTGGTCTGGGCAGAGGTGACTGTATAAGTGACGTTACCTGTTTGGACAGACCACCAAGGCTGCCATAAAAGAAATTAGCAGAGAGACAAATCAATCTTCCTTTTTATTTATTTAACTTGAAGAAGTGTATGAGGTACAGCACTGAAAATGAACATCGTGGAGGCAGAAGCTGGGAACTGAATAGTTGGGCACAGAACAGGATAAAAATAAAGCACAGATCTTGTGTCAGCTTTGGTTCTTATCTGCCTGACAGTGAAAACTACAGCAGGCACAGGTGGCAGGTCCTGCAGAACTAGACAAGTCATTTCAGACTCACAGAGGTCCTTCGGTTTACCCCAACAGGCCATATTTGTCATCATTCACGTACAGGAGAGGTGGTATCCAATTCCTCTGGTCTTTAGGGTCCTTTGGCCTCCCAGTTAACTTGCCAGGAAAAAGTGTGGGCTGACTGGAGATGAGGTTTATAACTGATTTCTAAATAATAAGCTAATTCTCTTTTGACAGGTAGTGATACCAGCCAACTGCTATGTTGTTAGAATGTTGATGCATTTTAAAACTATTTGAGTTTTCTATTTGCATAGCATAGAAAAAAAGGGAATAGTGATTAAGATAAGTTATTATTTCAACTTATAATAAAAAAGCATATAATCTTCTTGTTAACTTTCATGGCTGTGTTATCCTTGTGGCTAACTGGTGCCAGTAGCCAGCTAACATTCCTGTGTCAAGCCATGTCATCCCACTATCCCACAATTTAATTGGCCTAACACTGCCATTACCATTCCTTTATGAGCTTGATCTCCTCATTACATGCCAGCATTAGGATTCATTATATTAAAAACTCATTTTGCTTGTGCCTAAATAACAGTAGACATGTATATAATTTTTATTACTCATGCTAGTTGAAAATCTGTAAAAGCCCTAAAGTCACTCATGTCAGTTTTGCCTTTCATAGTCTGACTGATGCACTGTGGTTTCCTTTTCATTTTCACTGTAGGGAAAAGCTACCCCATCAAACAGTGGCTCTCAACAAAATCTGTGCAAGAATTCTGTACATTTTAAGTTCTACATTTAAAGTCTGTGAAGTTGAAATCAACTTTTGACACGTCGTGTTGTTATTTAGACAGCTATTCTTTGAAACAGTATTTTTCTGGGGAAAGATTTGTGCTGTAAAGGGATATGCCACTGTTTCAGGGTTTGATGGTGCAGGAATCTCCTTTTTATGGCCATCCAATCTTCTCTTGAGACTTTCTGTGCCTGCTATCCTCTAAGAAGTTACTTGCTTATGACCAGATTGTAAACCAGGATGGTAAGGCACCCAACAAGCCTGCTATGAAACCCAGTTTAGTGAAGTTTTAGTATTACTAATCTTTATGAGTATTATAGTACATGATGAATTTCCTGAAAAATGAGAATACAGGGAAAGACAGCCTCTCTAGGCAGCATTTAACAGCTTATAGGCTGTGTTTCCTAGTGTAAACTCAGAACGTGTACTTTATGAAGGATCATAATCTTCAACTCTTCATTAACTGTGTAACATTGAGCATAATTTTTATTTGATTTATGAAGATGGAATATGTGTTGTCCAAATTTTTCTTAAGTGGATCATCTAAACCATCTTCGAGGTGGTTTAATTTTTACCAGATAAATTATATTAGACCATTTTTATGTCTCTTTTGTAGGTATGCTGTTTTAAGGTTTTTTTGTTTTGGTGGGGTTTTTTTAATGATGCTGATTCCATCAGGACAGAAGTTAATTACATTTTTTTTGTAAATAATTTTTGTCAAACGCATGCTCAGAAAAGCATGGGATTAATACTCTAAACATGTGGCTTGCAAAAGGAGATGGAAGTGTCTTCACAGTCAGGAAAATCCTCACCAGGTCAGCTGCAAATGGGTTCTCACACCACAAATGACTGGAGTGATCTTTTCTAGCAGCTGCTGGGACTTTGTCAGTCGTTGCACACACATTTGAGTCCCCGTTAACTTCACATGGGAAAATGTTTAGCAATGCCAGTCACTGAATATCAAAAGGGGATGTTGGTAGGTAAGTGCTGAAACCAGTTCCATTATTTGTTGCAGCTCGAGTGGTGTGCCTGTGTCAGACATAAGCCTCTCTTGTGTTCCCTGGATGTACCTGACATTGAATAGATGAGTAAAGGAACAATAACTTCACAGTTCACACCATCAGTTGCACAAGGCAGCACTTACTTTCCGGACTCTTCAAAATCTTGTTTTTCAATACATGCTGCCAACAACAGATAACTATTCTTTCAGGGTTTTTTTCAGCAATTGTCTTTTGTGCCTCTACAGTATTTGTACACTGAGGAATTCACTTTATGGGTTATGTAGTCAGTAGGCAAGCAGGCATATCCCATCCTTTTTAATTCTCCATGGTCAACTAGAATGGAACAAGATTTACAAACTAATCGTTTGTGCTTTATTGTCAGGCAGTGATGCTGTTATTAAAAATACATACATTGGTTTTCCAAAGAGCAACTGTGAACTTCATGCATTTTGAAGTGTTGATTATAATGCATGACATTTTCATTATCTAACCCTGTACTTGGCCATGCTAGGTTTTGATTTGCACTTTGGTTTCTGCCTTTCTTTATTTTCTTGTGTTTAGTTAGACAAGACAAAGATCAAGCATTTTAAGTTTCAATGATTTAATTAATACATATTTCATTTTTCATAATAAACTTATATGAGAAACAGCCTTCCAATAGTCTCAGGGAGTTCTGTCTAAGAACATTTTAATCTATGTTCAGAGGCACACATTTGGACAAAGGCCTTACAGCCCTATGTGCATGAGGGCCAAGACCTAGTTTCCTGTGGTGGTGTTTGGTTGGAAAGATCTAATGGGTAGTGCTTCTCTGGGGAACTCATGGTAGAAGATGTAGCTGAAAAGCAAGTGTTAAGGTGTCTTTTTCAGACCACTAAGGTTGAGGCCTAACTTTTATTTTTTGTCAATATTTTATTTTATTTTATTTCTAAATTTGTGCATCTTTTGGACTTTATTTGCTCCACCCTTACACCCTCCTTTCCATTAGTCTTTCTTGAGATATCAGGGACTTTCAATTTCTCCTGATGAGCAGAGGCACTGCCTGCATGTCACTAACACTGGGAAGAAACTCAGTAATGAAGACATGCTCCTTGCATTTGTAGGGCAGAGGTATCCAGTGGTGAGCGGGTGAGAAGAAGTGCAGGCAGAGGGGCATCTCCAACAGAGGGTGAAACTTGCTGGAGGCAGTTTTAGGAATCAGCTGAAGAGCCAAGAATGTTTCTCATAGTTCTCCAGAAGGGAGTGGGATTACCTCCAGCTCAGCTGTGACCGCAGCTAAGGAGATTATGGAGGCTACCTGTCTTCTCTTTCCAAATCAGTCCCAGTCATATGTCTGTAGGTTTAATTGCTGTTTTTTCAACCCTACTTCTTCACTGGGGAGAGCTTTCATACCTGCTCTGGGTCCAACATGAAAAGGGCAGGACCTCTCCCGTGGCAGCGCAGCCTCGGGACCAGGAGGGGAGCTCAATGGCTCTATTAATGCTGATAAATAAAGGAGGAAGGGACCAATCCCTGATGCTAGTGTGACTGTCTTACATTCATATTTTCCCTGGTGGAACAAACTGGCTATAAACATATCTACCCTGGATTTCCTTTGGGATAGTGCCCCTGAGATATAATTTCCCTTTTGTGCCTGGTGAGGTGGGTGTCAGTTTAAAACATCTGAAATATAGTCTGTGTTGCAGTCAGCTGGAAAGTTTTTTGTTTGGGTTTTTTTTTCCATATGAAACAGAGGATGTGCATGGCATAATTTTGGTGTATGGCATAAGGTGAGTTGGGGGGGGTGTTTGGAGGTGAGGAACTTGTTGAAAAAGAGTTGAAGGAGTTTGAAGGAGCTCACACACAGAGGGGGCTGGAAGAAGGTTCGAGAATACCAGACATAAGTAACCACTAATACCCTCATGCCCTCCCTTTAGTTTCCCAGACCCTGCTACCCTCCTTGTTATCTTCCTTCTCCTTCTCACTGCTGCAGACTTCTTGAACACTCAGTCCTCTCTGTACACATTCATGGGTATTATTCAATTTCTTCTTTAGAATTTTAACTCCTTCTGAATTTTCTGCTGTGTCCTTATTTATTTAATTTTTTTTATAGCTTAAAGGTTTTCCCACAAAGCCCTTGGTAGAGAAGGTTGCGTGAAAACATTTGTCTGCCTTCCTTCCGCTTTCAAAAGCTGGTTGTGAATTGATGATATCAGGATGAGAGGCAGTTGCACTAAATGTTGCTCTGACTCACACACTACCTGGCTTGTATGAAAGACCTCAAAGTCAAAAGTTTGGATGACCTTTCATCTTTACAGCGGGCTTGTAAAGCATGAGGCCTTCCATTAGTGAGCACTGATGAGAATTTTTCCCTCTTTTCCCTCCAGATGTGCACCCATTATGTAGCTAGCTGACATACAAGCCAGACTGAATAACTTTGGAGACAGAGAGCCATGAGTTAATCCCAAATGCAGCCAAAAAAACCAAGTGGCACTTGTCGTTTTTAAGGAAAGCTGGTCTTTGTTTTCCTTCACTTTTATATATATATATAATTCTTCAAAATGCTGTTTGTCAAGTTTGCCTTGTTCAAATACACCCAAGTCTGAAACACTGATGCCAACCACACATCCATAAAAATTTTAAAGCACTGTCGTGATTTAACACCAGCCAGAGCTTAGCACCACACAGTTGCTCGTTTACCCCAAGAAGATAGGGAGAAGAATGGAAAAAACCCCTTGTGGGTTGAGATAACTGTACTGCTAGCTGTTGGGATCCCCCTGTCACTCTAGAAATGCAGATATATTCTGCCCTTTTATACTTTCATGGCATTAGGGTACCCTGTGCACTGGTAGCTGCTAGAGCCTTGTACTCCTGGGGGTCTGATATACCAGGCCATTGGATCCACAGAGTTCAATAAACCTGGTTGTCCCTTTCCTCCAACTGGCTGGTCATAGTATTTGTTACTGATGAATGGGTTCATGTGGTGGATGTGGGTTAGAATCTCATCCTTGTTACTCCCTTCTTGTAAATACAAATCAGAAGCTCCTTCCCTAAGATCAGAAGATTGATCAGTCCTCCTACTCTGTCTGGAGAGCTTCCCACTGGAGACTGGAGCAACAATTTTCCTGGAAGAACCCCCATTTGAAATTTTTTCTCCTTCCAATTCATGCATCTGTGCCTCTAGGATTGAGGTAGGTTTTCCATACCACATCTTCATGTCATCTCCATGGTCACACAGGTAGAACCTCATGGTATGTATCTTCTATATCCTTGGTCTTCAGCAGAGAAACACTTCTAACAGCTGAGATACCAGTCCATACAAATGGGGAATTGGACATACCTTCTGAATTGCCAAACCTCCCAGAACAGTCTGTCAAACAGGTTTTCAGACTTTTTTGACAGTTTTTCCACAGTAGAGACAGAGGCCTGTAGACAGGAAGAGACATTTTCTTCGTATTGCCAGAGCTGGCCAACCACTTCATTCACTGATAATGCCTCTTTGTCTTTCCAGGACAGTGCTGCCAATGATTTGGCATATACTGGTAGTGTGCTCTGTACAGACCTCTACCACATGAGTTGTGTGCATTGGACTTCATCAGGATCTGTGGGTAACTGTCCTGGTTTCAGCTAGGATGGAGTTAATTTCTTTCTAGCAGCAGGTGGAACACAGTGTTTGTGTGTGTTTGGGAGTCAGGATGAGAGCAGTGCTGATAGCACCCTGATGTTTTAGTTGTTGCCAAGCAATCAAGGACTTTTCAGTTGTTCTTATTTCCCTTCCAGCGAGAAGGGAGGGGACATGGCTGGGACAGGTGACCCAAACTGGCCAAAGGGGGTATTCCATGCCAACTCCATCATGCTCAGCATAAAAAGGGGGCTGGTCGGGGGAGGAGTGCACAGCTCCAGGATGTGCAGTTTTGGGGATGGTCTGATTTTGGGATGGCTGAGCTGTAAAGCCTGAGTTTGTGTGGTTCACTGAGAAACTGCACTGTGTGTCACCAGCTTCATATATTTTGCTATAAAATCCTGTTATTATTATGATATCTATCTTTCTGCTAACCCAGTAAACTATCCTTATCCTAGCCCATGAGGTTTTGGCTCCTTGGGTTTTCTTCTCCTTCCCTTTCCCCCTCTCTCAACCCCCTCCCCCCCCAAAAAAACCCCAAACAAGTGGCTGGGGGGGGCCTGGCTCTCAGCTAGGGCAAAACCACAACAATAACTGTGCATTGTCCAGGTCGTAATAAACCATTTCCTGCATGATTATTTCCCTCAGGTACTGAATACCACTCTCCATGGTGGTCCACTTGCCTGGGTGACATGTAACATCTTCCTTGAAGGGATACCTTTCCTTCCTGCCTTACAGAAGTTACCTCCAGTGGCTCAGGGCTTGTGTAGTGGCTGGGGGCTTGTGTTTCTTTTCCAATTTCCCTGATAATGCCCCATTCCCTGGAGAAGGGTCCCAGCTGCTTGGCCATCCTAACCCTCTATTTCCAGGCTACCAGAGCAGCCATGTGAAAAGTTGCTTACCTAATCAACGACTGAAATCTTTTTGCATATCTTACAGCTTACTTAGGGGCAGGGATCAAGTGGTTATCTCTGGTTCTGCCTCTTCCTCCTATTCTTGTGATGGCCTCATTTTGTCATCCTTTACTTAGTGAGCTGACTTTTGTGTGCATTTATTCTTATGCATAGGGGTGACTGATACTGGTATGAGTTGGTTCTCTGGTTCAGGTGCAGTGCTTATCAACAGGGTTTGAGTAGCAGCAGTACCTATTGCAGGGGTTGGGGTAACTGCAGTGACTGTCACCAGAGTTTGAGTAACCATAGTACCTGTCGCAGTGGTTGGGTAGCCACAGCATCTGTTACAGGCATTAATATCCAGGTAATTTTATTAGAGTTGTTTAACCCTTAAAAAAGTCATGAAGCCCATTCAGGAGAGCTGGCAATAGAAACAAGCTGGTTTGGACATCCCAAGTATACTGAACATTCTCAAGAGCTATTGTAATTAGCCTGAAGAAGAAGGGGAAGGTGAATGAAGGTGTCTCCCACACACATTGGCTCTCTGAGGGGAAGTAGTAAATTATTAATAGCTTCTGACAGATGGCTCCCACAGTATGGACATGAAGCAGTCACTGTCTCCCAGCTGTTGCTGAATACAGATTCAGTTGTCACTGAATACGGATACCAAACTGGTCTGAACATCATAGAATCACCACAGAATCATAGAATGGTTAGGGAGTGAAGGGACCTTAAAGATCATCAAGTTCCAATCCCCTGCCATAGGGAGGGACACCTCTCACTATACCAGGTTGCCCAAAACCCCATCCAGCCTGGCCTTGGACACTGCCAGTAAGGGGACAGCCACAGCTTCTCTGAGCAGCCTGTGCCAGTGCCTCACCACTCTTGCAGTGAAGAATTTCTTCCTAATATCTAATCTAAATCTACACTCTTCCAGTTTAAAACCATTGCCCCTCATCCTATCACTACATGTCCTTCTAAAAAGTCCTTCTCCAGCTTTCTTGTAGGCCCCATTCAGGTACTGGAAGGCTGTTTGCTATAAGATCTCCCTGGAGCCTTCACTTCTCCAGGCTGAATGACTTTATCATACCATAAGACAGTGGTACACTGAACAGCAGAGTATCAACCTTAATCCATCGCCCAGAGGTGAGAAACCACACAAAAACACTGATAACCAATATGCGAGGCAAGTAAGGTGATACAACTCTGAGAACAAATTAAACAACACTGTGAGCAGTGAACCAGTCGCAGTCAAATTAATATAATTGCTTATTACAAATTTGTTTTAACATGCTCTAGTCAGATCTGTCATTAGCACAGCCCTCAATTCTTTGTGCACCATGATGGGTGTCAAGGACTGTCATGGTTTAACCACCGCCATTAACTAAGTACCACACAGCCACTTGCTCGCCCCCCATATAACAGAGAAAAACAAACTTATGGGTTGAGATAGTTTAATAGGATAATAAAGGAAGATAATAACAGTAATAATAATAATAATAATAATAATAATGATAATACAAGTGATGCACAAATGCAACTGCTCATGACATGCAAAAGGGGAAGAAAATCCCCACAACCCAATACCAAGCTTGTTTGTGAGCAGCAGTTTTGCTTCCCAGCTCATTTCCCAGTTCTATAGGGAGCCTGATGCTATATGTTAGGTGGCCAGCCTGGGCCAGCTGTCCTGGCTGTGCTCTCCCTGCTCCTTGTGCACCTGGAAGGGTGTGAGAAGCCCAAAAGTCTTTGGCTTAGTGTAGGCACTGCAGCTACCCAGCAGCAACTGAACACATCCGTGTATTATCCATGTAATTCTCATCCTAAATCCAACCACAGTGCTGTACCCACTATGAGGAAGAAAATTAACTCTATCTCAGCTGAAACCAGGACAAGCACTTAGATGAGTGATGTTGAAGAGTAAGTGCACTTTTGACTCCCATAGAAGTGGCACTCAGCTATAATAATAAACAAGGAGGAGAATTATCAGAAGTACCTTTATTTTAGAATAAGAATGCTAATTGCTTCTCAGTCTGGGGCAACTCTAAGCAATATTTTAGCAGTATTTCTTATAAAAATTGCTTTAACATTTTAGTTAGGTGGCACTTACACTGCCTTACCCTGAATTTCTTGCTGTTGTAAACAAAGTCCAAGAAAGGTGCTGACACTTGCCGCAACATTAGTACTTAGACACCTGACATAATAATTGACATTATGGCAAAGCACCTAGTTTTATACTGTTCAGAGAGATATCTGGCCATGCTAAGAACTTCTAATCAAGCAAGAGACATAGCATTGCTTTTTCTCTGGTGTACAGCCACAAGAAAAGGACAGCCAGAGTTCATAACCTGCTAAGCCCAGGCCCTTTTGCTGTAATGGAAAACAACAGTGCTGTTGGAATATGGATATATTGAACATTAAATATATGTTTGCATTTTGTTTTCTTACAAAGAGGACTACTATCTGATTCTACCATGGTGCTACCGCTGAAATACTTTGGTTAGTGATGAGTCAACCCACTCAGAAGAGATGTATGTATTATATTCATCTGGGAATCTTGCTACCCCATAGCTATGATTAAGGGTCGTGGTGCCAGGCCTTTGGGAGGCAAGTATGGAAACAAGGTGTGAATGTATTTAATAAAGAAGACAAGCTACCAGAAATAGGTTTTTCATCCTGTACAGTACATGAAATTTGTTCTAGAGCGTGTAGTGAAGGACACCGTCTCCCAGCTTCCTTAGTACATTGCTTTATATTGCATTGCAATAGATTGCATTATTTCTCATTCCTTTAGGAAATGACATGTTGGATTTCATTTTGCACGGTCCACTGAAAGCTGGTGGCAAATCTTACATTCACAAAAGGCCTCCAGGTTTTGAAACTTGACTATTGGTTTCAGGTTGGGAAGACAGATTACTCTTCGTATAATTCCAAACACATCAAGATGAGTCACCCCTTTCTTTCAAATTCCTTGTTTATGTACTGCAACTTCCTGCTGTCACATCATTGATGTTTATATTCCTGCCACGTTGTGAAAGGGCTTTAAGGAGATACCTTCCCACAGTCGGGCAGTGCAAGTGCTCTGCTACCTGGTGCTCTGCTGCCAAAGGCAGTCTCTGGGCATGGCGTTACAGGCTTATTGAAACACATTCTCTGCAGCTGTTTATGTATTTCTTTACAAATAACTCTAGGTTGTTGCATGGAAACAGGATTTTTTAATCATTCTTTCTGTTTTCCCAGAAAATGTTAGACAGAACCGAATGTAGATGTCATAAAGAAGGAAGTGAAACACCACAGAACTAATTAACATTCAAGCATTTATGGCTAGTGTAACAAATGACATTACAGAGAGCACAGCAATGCTTGCTAAATTGCTTTATATGCAAAGAAACAAAATAGAGGCATTATCTTGAGAATCCTTACCGTAAAGATACACTGTTTGTATGAATCGTGGAATAAAAATCACCTCTGACATTTGGATTGCTAGTGTGATTTTTCAGAGGGATATTTCAGTTCTTTTGTTTTCCCTCTGCTTTCTCTAGTGGCCATTCCTTAGGCTGTGTCCTGATCTAATGGATAATATAAATCCCATGATACTTTGAAAGCAGGAAGTGATGCCTTGCAGCCTGTAACCATTTTTGCCATATCAGTATTCAAAAGATCATACTTGTCTGGGCAAAGTAGAGCGACTCTTGCTCACCAGATGGTGTGACTCCATCTGCTATTCAGGGCTCAATCCTTTGCTTTTAACTTTTCTTGGTCTCCTGTTTTCATTCACTGGGCAAAATCTCATCAAAACTTCCATCTTGACTCCAGGCAGATCACAAAGTGACAGTTTATAGGGCAAAAAAAATTACAATTAGATTTTGATTATCCATTTATTTTGAGGTTAGCTTAAACTATTCTTAAAGATAACACATTTTTAGCTTTGACTACATAAATTACATGCCATAGTCACACATATGCACATGATTATGAGCCTGTCAGTGTGCTCGTAACTCTGGAACAGGTTTTCCCATTTCAACCAGGTTGACAAAACATGGAAAATGCAAATATACTGCTTTCATTTGTGCAAATTTAATGCAATTCTGTAGTCTGCTGATGGGGGGGAACAAATCATATCAGTGATACTACAGAGAGAGAAAGATTGCTCACCTTTTGTTAGATAGTAGAGAATCACACAGTGCTTCCCTTGCAAGGTACAAGTCTTAAGAAACCAAGGAACTGGTTCAAGAGCTACTTTTTCTGCTGCTTACAAATGTATTTTTTCTCACCTTTTCTCCCTTGGTAATGGAAATGGGTGGTTAAGTGGAAATTATTTATGTATCTTTTTTTATTTTCTTGAACATTTAGTCCAGAGTCAACAACAACCTCCAAGATGCATTCCATCCCAAAGCAAATCATCGGGGGGGCACTGAGTTTTCTGCAACTGCTGGTTTCCACATGAATGGCATAAATATGGTTCCCTCCCTAGCCATTTCCTCTTGCTCTTTTTGTTGCATATATAAGACAATTTTTCATGTTTCTAAACTGATGCTTATTATCAACTCTCATTTCCTGCTGATCTTCACAACATTTTCTTTGTTCAGCCTAGGCAAAAAGCAAAATCTATGGTATCTTCTGAGAAGTGCCTTCTAAGATGTCTGCCACCCCTTCTACTGGAGGTTTGCCATACCCAGATATGGGTCCTTCTCCTTCTGTCTGCCATTTCTAAAATGGAATAACATCTATCCCTGGATGTAGGGAGCCTCTGTTGGCTTCAATAACTGCCTGGGTACATCCCTGGGAAGCACCTGGACACTAATGAGAATGTAGGGACATAGTAAACCAGATTGTTCCTGTTCTCCAAAAGAACAGATGCAGTATCCCACATGTAAAAAGTCTTCCATTTTGTTAAACATCTCACTGAGCCATTTTCTCAGAACATGAACTAACATCTCTCAAAAATAATCTCGTCTGTTACTGTGGGCTGTTGCAAAAAGTGAATGAAGGTACTTAAGTTATCTTGAGTGGAAAAGCACTTGCAATTATGCCCAAATTTCTTTAGATGGAAAATCCAGACAGCGAAATGACATATATTTTACTTTGGCATATGAGTTTATCAAAGAAGAAACAGTCTGTGTGTGTTGGAAGAATGCAAAAGACCATTTGCCACGTCTGACTATTCATATAAGCACAGTCAGTTAAACTGCTGTGCTCAAGCAGTGCCATCTGCCAGATCAGCTATGAGGCATGTGTTTATACCACAATAAAGATCTGATGATAGTTTCTGTTTAATCTTAAACAAAATGGAGAGATAAAATGGTGATTTGGTTTATTGTGTACATCTAACCGCTACAAGACCTTGATTTGGGGACTCTGTTCTGGAGCACCCCAATTTCCATTTATTTCCCCAAGGCAAAAAAAAAAAAAAAGACAAAAAAAAGAGACAACCTATCAGAACTCTTTCCAGCCTCCTTATAATCCTCCAGAAAAAGTAGGTGTCCTGAACATTCTCCATTTTGACTATCAGCTTTTGAACTCACCTTTCCTTTGTGTGGCGAGAGTGAGAAGCTGATGTGAACAGTGGGACCAACCTGCCCTATGGTTTCCAGCACTGCTTGGGATGCAGTGGGTGCTCACCTCCTGACATTTAATACTAAGCTTTTAAAGGCAACCTGTGGCTTTCAAATTTAAGATTATTTGCCCATGAGTTGCATAGTCTGAGTGTAATTTGATTTTTCAATGAATATGCATTTACAAAAATGTCAAGATGTTTTTCCTTTTCTTCTCCTTTTGCCTCCAGGAGAAAGTTCATTTATTTTATAAGAAGATGAAAAATTTTCTCCCTACGATTTTTCCCTAGCAGAGGAGGACTCCTAAATGAGAACTTGACCAGTACAATGTGTTATCATCACTAGGTTCACAATCTGTAAAGACTAGAATTGTATGCTTTAATAACTTATGCCTCGTAAAACGTCTTGTTAGGGTCATAAACTTATACAAATTCGTTACTCCCCAGGTTTCTAGGCCTCTTCCATGTCTGCCTCTAGAAATAAGTTGCTGTAAAGGACAAAGGAAAAGCTACATCTGCTCCTATACAGAGAAATGGCTCCAGCGTGGTTGGAAGGATGAGGCATGCATTCGGGTACAGGAACAGAAAACAGGGAAGATCCTAAAGAGATTCATGTGTTTAGGGTCACTAAGTCTTTCTGAGACTCAATTTGATGTCTGTGTAACTGAGGTGAGAGTGCTTCTATGCCTTATTATTCAATAAAGTACTACAGACTTACCATGAAGAAGGATGAAGAGTAAATGTTTTCTGTGAGGATATGATCTTAAACAGGTCATCAATTATTCCAGTAAATTTTTTTGGCTACACTGACACTGTTCAGTGGCACACTGTCTTTAAGGTGACAATATATGACATGAGAAGACAGTCTAGTGTCCTCTTTGATGAGGAAGTCACCCATTACCTGGTGTGCCAGACAGAGCACCCTCTTTTTCTGGTCCCTTTGCTGCCCTGTGGTCTTTCCCTTGGGGCAGTACCTTTGGCTAGTGTAGAGGCTGATGGTATCACCCTTCTGCCTGAAAGTCATGGGCCACCGCAGCTGTATCCAAGGTCATTGTGGGCAGGCCTCTGGTACTATTGAGTAGAATCATGAGGAGCTTCCATGCTGGTGTTCTCGCTCATGGGACTGTCAAGTAGCACCAGCTGGCAGCGTTTTCCATGGTAATGCTGGACACAGAGGCCGATCACCTCCCTGTTTCTGCAACTGCATCTGTTTCCCTGTAAGCCCACTCCAGCAGGCAATTTCCTTTTCAAGCCTTTTGAAGATGTGGTATGTTTCAGCTGCAATACTTCATACAAAGCATATTGGAACAAGCTAACCTTTAAGAGAACTTTATTGACCTGCATTAAGTTATTTTATAATTAAATCTGGCACACTCCGGCTACAGGTTCTGAGTCACCTCTTAACATCATAGCAAGGATCTACTGAGACCTTTAGCCCTTTAAAATTAAAAAAAACCCCTTTTTGCTAGACTATTTTATGTGTTGATTGAGTTGTAGCTACCTTGGGAAAAGCCTCTGGAACCTTGAAAAGAAACAATTTCTTGTCAGCTCAACGTGACACTGTAAAAAGACTGAGCATTAGGAAATTATTTCATTAAAAAGGAAAAGAAGTCCTACTGAAACTTTAAGATGTGCCAAATCCCTATTGACAAGACCTTACTACAAATGAGATAAATGAAAACATCAATGTCATATTAGGTAAGCAACTAAACTGAAAGAGTGAGTTTGAAGAGTCAAAGTACCCATTGGGAAAAGCAAAGCATCTCTTCAATGGGCTGGAGAAATGAAGAACATTCTTCAAATGGCTGCTTTATCAGGATGTGAAAAGGCCAAGCCTTTACGCTGCTATAATTTATGGATGTCTCCTGTTTGTAGGACAAAATGAAATGGAAAAAGTTAATCATATTTCTGCTGGAGGGAAAAAGGACAGCCCCTCTTATGTATAAAAAATTAATTTCAGCTTGATTACCTTCTGTATCACTAGCAAGTATGAGTAAGTAGGCAGAGGTGCACAGTGTAACTTTGGAAGCATGCCTGCCAAAGACGATAGCAGCAGGAACTCAAAAAGCTCATCTAAAATTAGGAGCTCATCCCTCCTGTGGAGGGTTTGAAGGAATTGCAATCTGGTGTCTTCAGCTTTTCTTCTTTCCATTTTGGCTATCATGCATGCTGTATCATCATGATTAATGAAGACATCATCATGCACAAAAACTGTTACATTTGACAAGTGCTCCAATTAATGCATCAAATGTTATGCTCAGTTTGAATTCCCTGTACCTCTGAAGTTCACTTTAAAGCAAAGTCCTTCTTCTGGGCAATGCTTCCATATGCTTTCATAGCGTTCTCATGATTACTTTAATGGAGAGGGGAAATAATGACCACCCCAGCCTCCAGTTGCAATTTCTGAGGCTTTATCATTAAGCACTTTTAGAATCAAGAAAATGTATTTCTAGAATTATTTTATACAATGGTAGTAACTTCTAGTGAGTGCTTAATCGAATCAGAAACTCATTTCCCTGTCTGATATCCCAAAGAATGAATAACTGCTGGACTGTCTAAGGAGCCTAGTCAGAATTAACTTGGAGAACCAAGTCACTGTTGTGTTGTAGCACAAGTTCACACATTTTCCTGTTGGTACCAAGTTTTAAGCTATGGTTTAGCCAATATTTTTTCAATAGTTTTTTTTTCTTTTTGTATTCTTACATTAGAAATGTGTGGTAGAATCAGCCTTGGCCAGATGCCCACCCAGCTGCTCTCCCACTCTCCCTCCTCAACAGTACAGGGGAAGAAAATAAGACAAAAGATGGGGAGATCACTTACCAATTACTGTCACAGGCAAAACAGCCTCAACTTGGGGAAGATTAACTAAATTTATTGCCAACTAAAAATGGATAGTGAGTAGCCTAGTGAGAAACAAAACGAAAACTAATAACCCCTCCTCCCACTTTTACCCAGGCTCAACTTCACTGCTTAATTTCTGACTTTTCTACCTCCTTCTCCCTGGTCAGTTGCAGTCAGTTCATAGCGCTTTGTCTCTGCCCCCCTTTCCTCTTCATGCCCCTTACCTGCTCCAGCATGGGATCTTTCCCATGGGCCACAGGTCTTGCCAGAAAACCTGCTCCAGTGTGGGCTCTCCACAGGCTTCAGCTTTCTTAATGGCACGTCCACCTGCTCTAGTGTAGGGTCCTGCACAGGCTGAATAGTAGGTATCTGCACCATCAAGATCCTGCACGGGCTGCAGGGTGACAGCCAGTCTCACCACAGTCCTCTCCACAGGCTGGAGAGGAATCTCTGCTCTGGCCCCTGGCACACATCCTGCCCCTCCTTCTTTACTGACCTTGGTGTCTTCAGGGCTGTTTTTCATCCATTTCCCCCGCTCTACCCCATTCTTCACACCAGCTGTGCAGCATTTTTTACCCTTTCCTGCCCCCTACTACCCTACCCTACTTCCCTACTATCAATATCTTGCCTTGTACACCAAATACAATATGCCATGTTTATCTGAGAATCTTACTGGATACTTATGATGTACTGAAAAGGTGATGCTGTCCATGCAAGTTGCTCCTTAATTTTAGTAGAACATATCACTAATTTTGCCTTCATTTATTTATCATTATTTTTATATATATAGCATTTTGTTATTAAGAACTCTCATTAAGGATTCTTAGCTAGCAGTCAGTTGTGGTTTGGAAGGGAAATGAAGGCATGCTGAATTATGTTTACATAATAAATAATGGTGGGGAGCTAGATGGGTCATTTGTGGCCTTTTTTTTCCCTGCAATTAGCTTGCAATTAGCTGGGCTTTGCTCAGTTGTATCTGGCTGTAATTCAGAAAAATGCATTATGTTTCTAATGGGTATAGGGAGTGTTTAAATCTGGAGATCATAGATGCAATGTGGCTCTTCAGGTCTATGTTAGTTATCATTTACCAAAAGGAATTTATCTGGACATGAGCATTCATGGTCCCAGACCCAAACAGTGCTTTGTAGAAGGGTATGAAATGTGTGCCCCAATTTTCTAGGCTTTCCCAATGCTTGCTGAATGAAAGGCGCTCTGTGAATTTGTCATTCACTCTGTTCAACTCACTGCTCAGAAGAATGGGGGAGCTTTTTACTTGCTGTCTTATTCAGAGTTAGCTTTTTTTAATAGATGAGACTTTGGGATAAAAAGAACCAGTTTGCTTTATTCCTTCCAAGTGAAGGTGAAGAGAAGGGTTTGTAATTATGAAAACAAAATGCACAGCAATGAAATAAATTATTAACAGTGCCCTTGTATTTTGACTCATAATCTTTCTACTCCTGTCACATTTCCCATTGGAGATACCATTTATCAGCTGGACTGAGGGTAAACCTACCTTGCATCCTCTCCATCTGTGTGAGCCTCTGAGAACATTTTGCTTTAGTATTTGACCTTTGCTTATTTACTTCATTCCCTTCTGTCCCTACTCTCCTACCTTCTTTTTCAATCAATAGGAATACAGGTGTATTTTTTGTTTTATAAAAACTGGGAACTGGGGATTACATCTCTTGCTGTCTAAACTCAGCTGCCCTGCCTGCATGCTAAACCAGGTCAACTTCACTGATCTAATTTTCCCAGTGCTACCTCAAGTGAATACAGTGTGGGGTTTGCCCATTCCACCATACCAGCCTTACTGTAAGCCAGTGCAATGGGTTTTCACTCATCCAGTTGGACAAACTTGCTCCTGTTCAGCCCAGATAGCGTACTAAGTCATGTGCTAATGCAGCAAGGCTTTGCTTTGTCTAGCTGCACTAATCTTGTACAATACAATCCTTTCTGAATAATATAAATAAGAAAGCAAATAACTATACAGAGACATCTGTGCGTTGAGCCCGAGGGCTCTACGTCCTCCCATGTTTTCACTTAGTGTATGCAACAGCAGAAAACAGTATGTCACAGAGTTTGATTTCAATCCCTTCTTTTACTGTTCCAGAAGTACTAGGTAAGCATTTTTTCCTCGTGCATTCACAACCTATCCCTGCCCATGGCAGGCGGTTGGAACTAGATGATCTTTAAAGTCCCTTCCAACCCAAACCCATCTGGGATTCTAGGATTTTTCTGATCTCAGTTTATATCCACTGTGCAGACTGTATCTGACTAGAGCAAACCACAATTTGTATTCCAACTATAGAATCGTAGAATTGTTTTGATTCAAAAGATCATCAAGTCCAACTGTTAACCTTGTACTGCCAAGCCCACCACTAAACCATGTCCCTAAGCACCACAGCTATGCATCTAGGATCAAAGATGAACAGCAGAGTCTCTTCTATCTACTGCCCCCAACACAGCTGTATATACTGTTGCTAAAACCAGCATTTCAGCAGCTATCAGACAAGCTGATTCGTATTCTTGTGAGGTTCCTGCTACAAGTGAAAATCCTGTGGAAAAAGAAATGCATATGCAGAGGACAGAACTGGAAGCAATGATTTTCTTTTTGATTGCTCTGCTTGAATAGAAACTTGATTCATGTCTACTTTTTGGGTGTTTCCAGCAGCTCTAGAGTAATGAGCAGGGGTGGAGGTCAAGATGTTGCTATTGCTCCTTTTTTTGATGTGGAGCTCAAATTCACCCTACTGATGTCTCTGTGCCAGTGGTAGGAAACAGAATGAGGCTGAGCCAATGGCTGGGCATGGCTTGTGCTCATGTGCTTGTCCTGGTTTTGGCTAGGATGGTGTTAGTGTTCCCAAGGAGCCAGCACAGGTGAGCTGAGCATGCTGTGTGTTATTGTGTGTGTGTTCTGTCCTAAGCCTGTTGCTGGAGTTCCCCTCTCCCTGTGCTGTCCCAGCAAAGTGTCCTGAGCCCACTCCATGGGGGCTTTTGCCCATTTCTCCTCCAGGTCCTGCTGGGGGACAGAGGGGTAGCAAGCGGCACTGGGGGCTCAGCCGCCAGTGGGGACTGAGCCACAACAGTGCTAAACTCTCCTCGCCTCCAAACCACAATGGCCTCGTCCATATGGTTATCTGGGTACACTGTGGGTGCGAGCCCTGATGGGTCCTTGCTCTGCTGGGAAGGGTGTTTGGGTGCCTGGTCTGCATGGGAGCTAGCTGGCACAAGTTAAACCTTTGTCAGCACATAAGCATACTAGCAATTAAATGGGATGGGCACTTGGGACCATGCTACAGACACAGCCTTTGGAGTTTCCAGTGGCTCCAGGTTTTTTCATGGATATTGGTAGGCAAAGAAGGACTGGGCATGCAAGCTATCCAAAAGGAGTAGCCTGGCAAGCATGCAGGAAACAGCACATGCTGGGCATGCAGTGCAGAATGAGTTGCCTAGTTGTCCAGTGACCACTGACTAAAGCTTATTGAAAAGCTTTCCTTGCTCATCTCAGTTCACTTTGAATATTCTCTTACTGGAGAGGACAATAAGGGGTACCAGTGCTGCAGGAAACCTCAGCATGTCATGAGTCTTCTGGCAGAGCTGGGATGTGGCACTGTGACCTCACTGTGGTTGCACAAAGGGTAGTGGAGGAGCTGGCCATGAGGAGACAAGATTAGGCTTTGCCACTCAGTCAGCCACTTTCAGTCTTGCATCTCCGTGGTGCTGGGCTGCTGGCTGCCTTTGTTTGCCCTGGGGAGGTAGCTCATTTAATGCAGAGAGATCCGCACAGCCCTTTCTCTGACAGGGTTGTGTAAGCAAATGTTTGGTTTTCTTTGTTTGGAAATATGAATTTGTGTCCCCAGCTACCTTGGTGGTTAGCTTCCTCTATAATTAACAAGTGTTTATGCTTTCCCCATGGGGTACAAGTACAAGTCAATCTTGACTTCGTTTCCAGTATATGCAGTATATTTTTGCCAAGGCTCAAATGTTTTCTAACATAGTACACTCCATCTCTTTCCTAAAATCAATGTTTCAAAACACAATTAGCAGTGCTGTAATAGATCTCAAAATATCACAAAAGTACTGTGAGCTAGAGGGCTCCAAGATACCACTAACAAGTCTTGATAAGAGTATGTTAGCTCTACTGTTGGAGAAAGAAGTAGATTTTTCCCTCTTTTACTCAGTGAGTTCCAAATATTGTATGTTATAGAAATGATTTACATATTTACAACTGCCATTGAGCTATGTTGCTCTTCCGCATTGTTGAAAGAAAACATATTGACCTTAAATATACAAAATAGCTTTTCTTTCCCCTCTAAAAGGATTGGGGTTTTATTTTATTTGGATGCAGCTAACTTTAAATGTTTCAGAAATTCAAACTCTATCTTCTTAAACTTCTATGACCTTTAGTAAGTAAAAATCCATGCAAAAATAGATGTTTCTGATGGCAGAAGGAGTGTCTGTCATCTGTCTAAAAGACATGGTAGTACATTTAATCTGATGACATTATAGACTATTTACTTTCCAATCTCTTCCAGGATCCCTCCATCACAGGTCTGGCAGTAAGCCTAATAAAGAAGTGCTGGTTTGATTGAGATGGCAAAGTAACTGGAAAGCTCCTTCTAGGCCATGGGGTAATGTTTATCATCTGCCACTTACTTCTTTTAGAAAAGTCCATAGGGCAGCGGATCCATATAGTGAAATACCTGCCCTGACTCACTCTGTGGGTATAAAAGGGGAAGTGGCATCCTACACTTATGAAGAACAAAAATATTAATACTTTCTTGATGAGAGCAGTCTGTCTTTTGATGATTCTTATCTTTTAAACTTATAAATATTTAGGCATTGCTGGTAGCAAGTTGCCTTAATTTAAAAAAAAAATCAAGTAGCCACTTCTTACCTCCCGTTTCCTGGAGGGAAGCTACAGGATATGCAAAACTTTTGTTTCCAAATTTAGGCATCTGGATATGGCTACAAGAACACAAATTTGGCTTCTGTTTAAAAAAATAATTTGTGGTGAGAAAGCTTTGTGAATATTTTTGATAGATTTGCTAAATACTCCTGCCAAAGCAATAATCCTCCAAAATAATCCTGACAATTCACTGAAGAGGCCAAGAGTCTGAATCGTTATTGACTTTCTCCTTTAAGTAACATTCATAAAAATATTTTTAATTTGCTGTGAGCAATGAAATGGAATCACCACGCTGCAAAGGCAGAAACCTCTCACTGCTATAGCTGGGCTTTTGCTAAAGACAAAAGAACTGCAGCAATACATTGATTTCAGTGACTTGTTAGAAAAACTTGAGATCATTGTAGTCAGGTACACTAATGCCAGGCAGTTCATAATTTTTCTCACCTTCACTGCATCGGCATTTCAGACACACACTTCTATTTTAGCTCTGAAGAAACACAAAGTTGACTAAGTCAGGAAGCTGTGTATGTTCATACAAATATCTGTAAATGCAGTTTAGGAGTACTACACTTAATTTGCAAGGGAAGACTACATATATTAATATAGCTTGCAGTTCTAAAGCTCTTCTTTTAACAACTGTGGAATTAAATATATGCCTTTTTCTTTGTGTCGATGTTGGGCAAGTTTCCATCTCACAGTTTTGTTCAAGGCATGCTTGTAACGGGTTCTGGTCCTGCTAAGGAGCCCCTGTGTGCCACTGCAATCCAAATGAATCACTGCAACTTGGTATGGATCTTGCTTGCATCGGTGCTGCCTGTGAGCCCTTGCTAGGGATTACAGTCAGCCACAGGAAAAGCTAGTAAGGAGTTCCCAAGTCACGGACCAGTCATGCCAAGTAGTGATGCAAATAAAGCATACTATTCATTGCCTGCAGAAATGCCACTGTCAGGTCCCCTTCTGAGCATTAGGCCTTTCTCCCCCAGCCCCCTGGAACGTTTGAAACTCTTTAGCAGCTTCTCAGGTGACTGAACCTTAGTGATATCCAGGGGCTTCCCTTTGCAACTCTGCAGCCCTTACCCTGTGATACTGCTGACTGCCTTTCACTTCCAGTGGTGCGCGCCGTCAGCCCAGCATGCCCGGGCTGCTGTGGCAGCGCTTTCCTGCTGCTGCTCTTGTCACTTGCACTGGCACACCTTGAACTGTTGCTGTGTCTCTTTTGTCAGCTTTCTCATGGAAAGTGATTGCCACCAGGATGCGAATCACGTTTTCCTTTTGTGTTTTTTTTTTTGTTGTTGTGATTTTCTTTTTTTTCTTCTTTTCCTTTAAAATAACTTTAATCACTGGAATCTACTGCACACCATCAGCTACGGAGCTTGCAAAGAAGTCTTTATGCACATGCCTGTCTCAACATTTTTTTAAGATACACAAAGAGAATTAATTTTTGTTCACAATTCATATTTAACTGGTGGAATCCTTAGACAAATCACAGAATCACAGAATCGTAGAGGTTGGAAGGGACCTCGAGAGATCATCGGGTCCAACCCCCCTGCCAAAGCAGGCTCCCTATCTCATATTACACAGATAGGCGTCCAGACGGGTCTTGAATATTTCCAGAGAAGGAGACTCCACCACCTCCCTGGGCAGCCTGTGCCAGGGCTCTGTCACCCTCACTGGGAAAAAGTTCTTCCACATGTTGGTGCGGAACTTCCTGTGCTCCAATTTGCATCCATTGCCCCTAGTCCTATCCCCACAGACCACTGAAAAGGGGCTGGCCAATTCCCCCGGCATCCCCTGCCTAAGATATTTATAAACATTAATTAAGTCCCCCCAAAGTCTTCTTTTCTCTAGACTGAACAGTCCCAGCTCTCTCAGCCTGTCCTCGTAGGGGAGATGCTCCAGGCCCTTAATCATCTTCGTAGCCCTTCTCTGGACTCTCACCAGGAGGTCCCTGTCTTTTTTATACCAGGGAGCCCAGAACTGGACACAAAGTATTGCTTAGATCAGGAGTTTGAAAGACAGATAAAAAATAATGCTGTCTATGGGGCACCGCGTTTAAAATTGAGATTTTTGAAAGAAAGAAGCAGCTCATGGGCATGAACCGACAACTGTCAGTGTATGCTTAGGCAGGGATTTCTTTTGTGAAATTTTTCTATTACTGTTTATTGTGAACTTTCCCTGAGGACTTTGCTGCTGGCTAGTACAAGAGGTGAAACACCAACATAAGACATTCATTTCATGGAGACTGTTGCTCTAAAAAACAATTAGCAAGGAGACTGAGTTTCAGAGCTTGAAATGGGATCTAAACTTAGCAACATGGCTATTTATGTGGACATAGGGGCTTCACTAATTGCATTCACAGTAATTGTAGGGGTAAATGTACTAATAAGCTGCCATTGTCTTTTGGGTCCAAAGAATATTGAAGCATTTTTACAAAGAGGGATAACTTTCCCAGATCTCAAGAGAGACCTTGTTCATTGCTTCTTCATACCAGCAATTAAAAGCAGCCATTAAGAAACCCTTGTGAGAAATGTGAGGCTAGTCTTAAAATCTCTTTTTTATAATACAGAAGGACTCTTATCCTGGGCCTCACATTGTAAGTAGAAGTACTGATAGTATAAGGAGAATTATAACGGTATAGTAAAACAGCAGGGAAGGAGGGGTACAGTCCTTTCTTTTCATCTGTTTTGTCTAGATTGGGTCCTAAGATGCTGAAACTTCTTATAAATACCCTTTGCATTAGATGAAAGGTAGGTGACAAGTAGCTCAGTTTATTTATGACATGGGTACCTACCTACTTCCTCCTTTAAGTGATTAAGTCCTCCATGTGAACGTGGCCCTGAAGGCCTCCTGTGAAGTGTGGAGTGCTTTCAATTACCCATGACTTCAGCAGGGCTTAATGATACCAAACATCTCACAGGAACAACCTTTGTTGCACAAGTTCTCAAAATTACACAGCACAGAAAATGCTGACAGGGAGCCATGAGGTTCTGACAGCTGGGTCAATTACATACCAACATTAGAGGGTGTGATAGCTTAGGCCCACTTGTTGTTATTAAATTACATGACAGAAATGGATAAAAAGCACTGCCTCTACGAAGTGACTGGTTTATGTCACAAGGGAGCATTGCCTAGCTTTGGGGTGGACATATATTTATGTGGAGTTTTGCATAACAACGAAAGTAAAGTAGATGTAAGAGTGATATTCTGTAAGGCCTTTTGGGAATCCAGAATAGGAGGTACAGAGAAACCAAATTCTCTCTCTGGTTGAAATATGGAGAATAGATGAGTGAAATGTGAAGTGAGGTTGAAGCATTTTGAAAAGACAAGTTAGAATTCTGCAAATTGCTGGAGTGAAAGTAGCATAGCCAATTATTTCTAAGGAAGCTAGATCTTTAGTGGTTATAATAGTTAATAAAAGGTAATTTGGCACCATCACATTATGAAGCTTTAGCGTTAATGTGGGCTTTCCAGCAATAAAGCACAGCCGATAATAAGCATCGGTGTTACAGCTGCTGTCTTCCATTTCTATCCAATTCATCTGTCTCAGTGCCTGAAGCTGTTCAGAAAGACCAAGGAAAACAACATTAGCCTCTTTATTATTTATAATGCACTTTTTTTTTCCACTGATATCACTGCAATACCATAAACACTGTTGCCATAGAAACTCAAGACACAATTACCATGGGTATTGTGGTTTATACCTCTAGGAATATAGGTATCTAAAGTTTCAACCTGTCCCTGCATGACAAAGGAATACAGAAGTGATTGATATTTTTAATTACTGGGTAATATTGGCTGAGTCGGGGAATTTCTTGAATTGCAGTGTGGCGTGCTGCCATCATGTTACCCAATTACATCTCATGCTTCTCACTGACTTTATTTCCTTTGAAAGCTGGGTTGTTTTTTTTTTTTTTAAATGCAATTAGAAGGAGATTCTATAGAATTTGGTGATACTAAATGGTGCATTACATTTACGTGATACAGAGTAACAGCATTTAAGGACTGGGAAATCAAAAATATCTTTTTTGGTTTTGTAATGTTGATGGATAAACCTGAGGCTGTATAAGAAATAAAAAAAAATAATTTAAGTGATCTGAACTGTAAAGGTCATCCACAGGTTACCTAAGGCATAACTGAAAAGGAAAGTATTTCCTCTGACTTAATAGCTGCCTGGAAGAGTGAAGACCCTCATAGAAAATCCAAAGGCCCGTTACCCCCTGTTAAATTACTTAACCTAACCATGGGCTCAATAATTCTACAGTAGAACATAAAAATGAAATAAGGAGCCAAAAGAACAGCTTTAGCAATATTGTGTTTCATGCAGAATGTTACAAAACTACAAGACTGTCTTTTTTCCAGCTGTGTGAGAACAAAATTTCCGCAGAACTGGGTGATCTGCTCAGATCACTCACATGAAAGAAAAAGGGTGCTTTTCTCTCATTTCACCTAAGAAGGGACTCAGTGCCCTTTAGTAGGTAAAGCAAACAGGCTTTGGTTTGAAAAACAGAACATGAAGAAGGATGTCACTCTTGGTTGGTGGATTAGGCACTCACCTGGAAGGTCTTAACTGGTGCTGTGATGGACCTTTAATTACTTACATGAGGTGAAAAATTATTAAAAAGGGAGGCACAGAGCAAGTCCTCTCCCCTACCAATAACAAGCCTGGTGTTTTGGGCACTGCACTGTGAAACAAAGCCAAGTCCTCTCCTGCACTGATGAATTAAAGGAAAGATGCTCAGCGAATGGGTCAGACAGAGCTGAGGCATTTTGGAGGAAGCCTAGGACAGAGCTAAGGAAGTGGGGCAGCAGAAGCTTTGTCAATCTAGTCTGTCCTCTCCTTCATTTTCTTAACAAGTGCTTAATAACAAAACATTTGCTTTTGTGATTTAATAGAACATGTCATTAGATTTGAACACTGCCTGTTTTGGCAAGAATCTGAATTTGTTTTTTTATGAGCCAAATCTATTTTGCAATCATTTGCTTTGCCTGCAGATCAGTTATTGACAAGTCCTGTCTGCAGAATAATGCTGTGAATATTTCTGCTTCTCAGTCAGAATGGCTGGTGTTTCCTCCTCAGGGAAACTCTTCTCTCCTTGGTGCAGAAAGCTGTCTTTTGTTGCATCTCAGAAAAGGTTCCTCTTACATCTTTTTGTGTGACAGCACAGGAGAACTTCACTAGGTTACTAGGTGGGTTGTGAGGCCTTGTATTGTTTAGAAAAGACAGATCCAATAAATAATGTTTAATAAAATGATCCATTAAAATGGTAGTTCTAATGCCACACTACAGCACTATGATAGAAAAGAACTGATGATACATTCTTTGTTTGCCACAATTCTTTAGTTAAAGAGAGTGTCTATCCATCAGTTCTTGTTTCACACAGTTGCCCTTGCGCATAGCTGCATTTCATTTTAGATAACCTTATTTCCTCTTGTTTTATGTGACATGCTTCCCATTTTGTTGTGACTTTTGGAACTGAGTCTTTCTAGAGCAAAGGATGGGATCCAGTTGCCTAAAGTGGGGAGCTTATTATCATTTGGGATGCTCTGGGATATCTGAGACATACTCATTGAATTAGCAAATACACTACAGGATTTAGGGGAAGCCTACGCCCTTTTAGAACAGCAACTCAGTCTGTTCTGTTTGCATGGAGCTAGACCTGCCTGCAGTGTGATGTGTGCCCACCTTTCTGAACCCATCCGTAAAAGAGAGGCACAGGGTGTTTACTCAAAGAAGAAAAGAAGTAATGAATCTATGGACTGTAGCATCCTGTGATAAGCTCAACCCCCCAATTTTTTGTAGATAAAGACTGCAGTACTTCTTGGGAAGGACTCCTAGAAATACATGTGTAATTCCCACACCGGGCTGCTTTAAACTAGTAGACAAATGTGCCCAGGACTGTTCTTTGGCACTGGTGCCAACTTGCATGCAAAGGCTCCTGTCCACACTGCTGAAGCCTTTCAGTTGCCTCCAAAAGGTAGCTACACGTAAGCTGTTCAGTGACAGAGTGTGCAGGTATTTGCTGTCTCCTCAGCTGTGCCTGTGAATGGTTTGGCAGACTGCTAGCTGGGGCAGTCTGAAATGATGCCAGGGACTGTTCTAATTATTGAGGTGATTTATTTCATATCCTCAGAATTCCCTAGAATTGTGTTGTTTAATGGTGTAGATGTAGCCTGTGACTTCCTGTCCTGGTTCTGGCCAGGCCAGGGTTGACCTCCCCAATCAGCCAACACAGGTGAGCTGAGTCAGCCCAGGTGAGCTGAGTTAGCCGGAGCTGTTTTCCACACCACCTGACACCACTTGCCCGTAAAACCAGCTGGTTGGGGAAGGGTAGGGGCTGGTTTTTGCCTCTAGGACAGTTGGAGTGTGGCTGGGACTTTGGGTCGGTTCTTCCTGCCAGGCAATCCTCTGTAATCGTTGGGTCAATAAGGTACTGTGTGTTAGCACTGGGTGTTTGTGTAACTAGCCATTATTGTTCTGTATTCACTTTGACATTTGGCAGTAAACTGTCCTTATCCCAACCCATGGTGGCTCTGCCTGTTTCTCCTCTGGGACTGAGCGAGTGGCTCGGTAGGCATTTGGCCTCTAGCCAGGGCCAAAGCACCACACTTCCCCAGACCATTCCTATGTTCAATCAGAAAATAATTCAGGAGGAAAGGTACCTCTGGAGCCCATGTCATCCAAATGCCTGGTTAAAGCAGAGACACCTGTAAGAGTAGAGCAGCATACTTAGAGCCTTCTCTATCCAACTTCTGAAACTCTCTGAGTGTTGATCTACTTGAGGATAGGGAGGCCCTACAGAGGGATCTGGACAGGCTGGATTGATGGGCCAAGGCCAATGGCATGAGGTTCAACAAAGCCAAGTGGCAGTGCTTGCATTTGTGTCATAATAACCCCAAGCAGTGTTAGAGGCTTGGAGAAGAGTGGCTGGAAAGCTGCCTGGCAGAGAAGGACCTGGGGCTGTTGAATGACAGATGGCTGAACATGAGCCGGCAGTGTGCCCAGGTGGCCAAGAAAGCCAATGGCATCCTGGCTGTTAAGAACAGTGTGGTGAGTAGGACTAGAGAAGTGATTGTCCCACTGTACTCACTACTTGTGAGGCCCCACCTTGAGTACTGTGTTCAATTTTGGGCCCCTTGATACAGAAAAGATGTTGAGGTGCTGGAGCATGTCCAGAGAAGGGTGATGAGGCTGGTGAGGGACTGGAGAATAAATGCTATGAGGAGCAGCTGAGGGAACTATGGTTGTTTAATCTGGAGAAAAGGAAGTTGAGGGGGGATCTAATTGCTCTCTACAAGTACCTGAAATCGGGTTGTGGAGAGGTGGGACCTGACTTTCTCTCCTTAGTGACAAGTGATAGGGCAAGACGAAACGGCATCGAGTCACGCTAGGGGAGGTTTAGATTGGATATCGGGAAAAACTTCTTCAAAGAGAGGGTTGTTAGGCATTGGAACAGGCTGCCAAAGGAGGTGTTGGTGTCTCCATTCCTGGAGGTATTTAAAAGATGGTTAGATGTGGTGCTGAGGGACATGGTTTAGTAGTGGGTGGCAGGTTAGGGTGATGGTTGGACTTTGTGATCTAAAGTGTTCCTTCCAACCAATACAATTTTATGATTCTATTGGGATTTCACAGCCTGTCTGGGTGCAACCTGTCACAGTGCTTAATCACTGACCATGAATACTTTGGTCCTTGTATCCAAGCAAATATAGGCCACATCTCACTAATATGCATCCTAATTCTTTGAGATGCCCCTCGCCAGGCAACATTTTCTTGTGCATTATTGCCTGGATTTTGCAGTGTGCAGGCACAGGTGTGAGTTACTGCAGATTCATGTTATCCTCTGTTAAGTGACACAAAGGAATAGGCTGTGTGTCTCAGCCCAGCAGAGAGATGAGACCCGTGTGGCTTAAACACCCCTGAAGGTGAATCGTGTGGTGGAGAAGAAAGCAGAGCCCTAGGTACTCCCCAGGCCTTTCTGCTTCATTCCTCTGGCCCATTTCTGTGGCTTGTTTTTTTTATTTTTCCTTGTAGTCCTTTGCATTGTATATCTTTGCCAATTTTTGGTTTCTCCGAAATGGGAAAGGAGATTTGCTACAAGCTGGGGGAAGGAGGTCATTCAAAAACAAATAACTTGCAATGAAACAAAGTTTATGTGGTCCTGCAGCAGTGTCAGAGAGAGAGAGAGAGAGGGGGAGGCCACTCATGCTGGTGTTTCCTGTTCAGCTGACAAGCTGTGTCCCACCTCCCCCCCTCACCCCCCCAAATATCCCCAAATATTACTTTTAAGCCTGTGTGCTTTACTGTCATCTAGCTACCACATCCTGAGCTGGATACCTCCAAGAAGGTGTCTTCCACTACATTCTGTGATTAGATGTAATTTCCAGCTATTAGTTCCTTAGCAAATGTTAGAGCATGGCTTTGGTTATTATTTCCCTGAGAGAAAGCAATTTCATAAACATCAGGCTGTGCTATTAACCAGACTGTATTGTTTTCAGCAAGCCTGGGCACAGGATTTTAATCACGAATTCATTTTATTACATTGGAAACAGACTAGCAGTGGAGATTTCAGCCCAGACTCTTGGTTTCAGTTGTAGCAAGCTCCACTAACTCCTCTCACTCCACACATGACATCCATCCCAGCACCAGCACCCCTTCAAGGGTAGTGAGTGGGCAAGAGGCCATGCCAGTGTGGGGCTGGGGGAGGCAGCATGAGGCAGGGTGCAGGACTGGGGCTGCTGGGATCTGTCAGGGCCTGGGTGAGGGCTGGCACTGAAACTTGGCACCCATTGACAGGGTCCCTAACCCATGGCACCACTGGGGCTTGACATGGTCTTGAAGAGCTGTTATCTATACACCATCTTCTTTGATGGTCTCCTCCTCCGCCTTAGGTCTCCTCACAAGTGCACATACTGCTGAGTCACTCTGAAGAAAAAGAGATGTGTCCATAGAAACTAAAAGGAAGCAAAAGAAAACTTACATGAACCCTGTGTGTTAGTGACATGCCAGCCTGCCTTCACTTCTCTTAATTCGTGATGCATCATCTTTCCACTCTCTCAGTTTGTTTCTCTTTTATTGTAAGTGGTGGTTTCTTTGGGTTAATGCTAATACAGTTTAAAATATCTCAGTGGAAAGGATTTAAATGATTTTCCATCTATAGAGAAAGTCTAAGACTAGTTCTGGTTTTTGTTTTCTTTTTGACTGCATAGCAAAGCTTTATTTTACAAGATTAAATCATACAGGAGAATACGATATCTCCTTGTGTCAGCCTGTCATATTTAGATTAAATAAAATGCCACGTGATGAAGGGATTGCTTTGTTTTCCACAAATTGCTTTTCTTTTTTATTGTATACCCTCTATCTTGTGATACTTCAATACTTTGGTATTTAGATATGCTGAATGATGTGATGTTTCCTATTGGAGGAAGTTGAGAGCTGGAAAGTAAAATTCTTAAAGGCATATTTTGAGATATTCAAAGAAGTTATAATCAGACAGAAAAGTAATTTCCCATAGCATTGCTTAATCCCAAAAAGTTTATGGACTTCTGGGAAAATTATGTCTAGTCATTCTGATATAAATATTATAATTCCCTTATTGCTGTCATGGAACCATACCATAGACAAAAAGGACACGGTTTTTAATGAAAATACATCTGATGGATTTAGTACATGCTTTTTAAAACTCAGTATGTCATGATTTCTTTCAAGTCACTAAATTTCTTCATAGCTTTCTGAATCATTATAAGAACTATAATATATTCCTGAAGAGTTAGCATAGCCAGGCCTATATTTGACAGCTTCAAAGCTGATCTTCACAAAAGTTGCATAGTATTCTTTCCTCTTCAGGGGTCATCAGCTTTGTAAGCTGCTACTCATTTTTTATTCATGTGCTTATTCACTTAACTATTGTGCAACCAACCAGAAACTATTGAAAATATGAGAATGGCAATCTTTCCACTATATATTTTCAGAAAGTTTATTTGCCCTATCATTGTTTCTAGAAACATTTATGTGTATGAAGCTTTCCTAAGTGCAATCAAAAAGAATAATGTGTTGCAGCTTCCAAGGCAAAGATTTGATTGTTGGGTTCTGTTTTCATGCCACCATGTTCACATGGCGCATACAGCTCACACTGAATTTACATATGCATAAACATATAATAATACTGGTTGACAGTGAATCAGAACCCTTATTTAAGTAAAAGTAGATACAGATAAATATGAAATTATGCCTGTGAGGAAGCACTCCCCCCACAAATTTACATAAAATCTTTGAGTAAATGATTTCCACTCTGGGGTGAGATCATAGGGTTGTGACAAGCAAGTCTGAGAAAATATTAGCTCAGTACTGAAGAGTGGTCAAAAGAAAGAACCTAAAGTTAGGATTTCTTAGTAGAGGAATAGAACGACTCATTCCATCATTATGAAAATGCAAGGTTTACTTCTGTCTTGAACACTGCATGCAGTTCAGGGCTGTAATAAACTAATTCTTTCCCATATGTATAAGAGGTAACTGAGGAAGGGTATAATACAGGTCTGTAAATTCACTATTGCCATATGCCTCTCAGTGCAAAATCTAGGAGGCCTCAGGTCAAGCTATGAGGAGCACTGTTCAAAATAAGTCAATTGACATGTTTCTTTGGGCAACAGATGGTAGAATTGACAAACTCCTTGCCAAGGGATGCTGTCAGTTGGAACATTTTCCATGGGTTCAAAGGAAACTGAGAGTTAATAAATGTATAGCTGCCATACACAGCTCAGGGAATGCCTGCATTGAAAGTATGTGGAGACTGGTAGATTAGGAGGAATTATGATATATGTGCTTCATCTGTTCCTACTCTCCCACAGCCATTTGTTTTGACTACTGTAGAAGACAAGATATAGAGACAGGTAGGTCTTGGTCCTGTTCAACAGAGGCATTCTGTCATGGTTTAACCTCAGCTGGCAGCTAAGGCCCATGCAGCTGCTTTCTCATTCTCCCCTGTTGGGATGGGGGCTAGAATTGGAGGAGTGAAATTGAGAAAACTTGTGGGTTGAGATAATGACAGCTTAATAGGTTAAACAAAATGTCTTGACTGCGTAAGGACTGCTCAGCAAAACCAAAATCCAATGTATTATCAACACTGTTTTCAGCACAATCCAAAAGACAGCCCCATACATGCTACTAGGAAGGAAATTAACTCTATCCCAACCAAACTCAGCCCCATTATTATCTTCTTAGCTATGGATCCTGTGAATTGTTTGTAGTTGGTTTTCTCAGACATAATTTTATGGCAGTGTGAATGAATGGGACTACTTTGAGCACAGTACCATGGGATTATTAAAAACACACTTCCTGAAAGCGATTGAAAATTATATTTTCTTTACTCCCAACTAAATTTTGTCTCACTTGTTTTTTTGCCTCTGCAACTGCTACTTTTCTGAGACCTGAAATGGAATTTTGAGATGATTTCTCTATGAAAAAGTAATGAGATTTATATTCAGGTCAGCATAGCGGTCGGGGAAAAACTGTCCTGAGCTTATTGTTTTTCCATAGTTGCCTCTCTCCTGGTTGTTTTTGCACAACTTCCCTCCCTATTCAGGATCCATGAGGTTCCTTAAATTCTATGTGCAGAATGCACCCCTCTTTATCCCATCCCACCCTATCATGGATACCTTGAGTCTGGGGATGGGGGAGTGGGGCTAATCCCAGCTGCTTGCATACGTTATCGCTGTTGGCCCATGTGTTTAGTGTGAAATGAATTCAAGAGGCTGAGTAGCCCTGCTATTACCTGATGTATGGCACTAGGTAGTTAGTATGCATGAAGAATGGGAAGCCTTCCTGTTTCAGTGACCCCTAGTGCACCTAGGGTGGAAACACAGCCCATATGAGCTGTGTAAAAGCCAGGGATTTTTTTACTTGGGGTCTGTGGCTCCCCGGAAGTGTGTGAAAAAGGAAAAGAGGAACATGTAAGTTCACAACACAGGGAGTAATGACACTTTCAGAAAATGTGTAGGAAGGTTGAAGGTCACTGACATAATGTGTTTGGATGAGAGTTTGCCTCAGCACAGTCAGACAGGTGTACTTGTAGGATTCTTTTTCAGAAAATTCTGTAGCAGTCCTTCATCTTGTCTTACCCTCTGAGTACTGCTTTGCAAGCAAAATGTGAAAAGGACCCCAAAAAAGAGTGTATAGTAAGGAAAAAATGGAAGTGGAAATCTTTGTTAAAAATGGAAATGCACATCTTGTTGATCCTATGCTCCTTCAGGGTATGTTTAATGATGTTTGGTTATTTGGACTTCAAGAGAGTAGTATTTGGAATAAACCATGCTTTATGTCCATTATCATGTCATCTCTCCTCCCCTCTCTGCTTCCCCTGTTGAGGCTGTATGCATTTCGTTTAATAATAGAAATTCTGATAGGTTTTCTAGGAGAACAAAGCCACTGAGAGCACAGTTCATTCGAAGCTATAACTGCTCTCTATGTTCAGTGCTTTTTATTAATTTTTTGAAGCAGCAGTCAATTATAGAGCCCTCAGATTCTTTTCCCCCTTGTTGAAGGGCCACTGGAAGGCAGGGCATTAAGCATCCCCTCCAACAATAAAGATATCTGATCCGCTCCATCAGTAGGGTTCTGTATCCAATTATTTGCAAGCTCCTTGCAGATATGATTCTATGGAGTAAATGGAAAACATACTTCAGTCATTCTCTGCACTGATAGTAATTTAATAAAAATAAAAAGCTATTGATTTTTTTGGTAACTGTGTTAAAAGGCCACTGTAATCTTGGCTTCACTCCACTGTTGGCAGAGCATTCCCCAGCAAGTAGATTTTTTACTTTTCCCAGGGCACCATTTATTAAATGCCGCCTTAATGTGTACAGATGATTAGTTTAGCTGAAGCGGGGGAAGATTTATAATACTTTCCTGTTATTTAACTTCTCTTAGTCAATTCAGATGTTAGCAGCATTTGCAGAGATTTATCTCCTGTACTTTGCGACTTTGCTTCTTCCATATCTTAAGCCAAATGTGTCTCTGAGCTTACTGAGCCAGGGCTTTGTGGACAGGAGCTACTTTTGACTGATATAGAAAATAGCATCCTATTTTTTTGATTCTTATTGAAATAACCACTCTGTGATGCTAACATCTATCCTAAGTGACAGAGGAATGTCACTTAAGCTGTACTGTAACTCTCAGCTTAGAGAAGGAGTTAAATCAGTGATGGTGAACTCATGTTAAATTATTTTCTCTGTCTAAAGGAGTAGATCTACTCTAAACTAGCTGTTTAGAGATATGCCTGCTCAAAACCATTCATATCATCATTCCCTTTGGAAGTTCCTATTTAACTACATTGACCATAGCCAGAGTCTCACCAATTCTATAAGTGAGAGGTGAAATTCAGGTGGTAAGAAATGGGTTATATACATTCATTCCTTTGCCTCCTTAAAACAACGCTTTCTGTGATTCTGAAGCATAAGAATTTAAAATTCATTTTTCATGTATGATTAATACTGATGTAGTCCACGAACGTAACTGCTAATGTATATGCAGGGACATATCTTCACTTGGAATTCTTTTAAAAATTTAGAGCTGTTAGTCTAGATCTAAGAGTCCATCTCTATTTCCATCCAAAAGGTATTTTCTGAAGCTAAACTTAGAGAGTGGGTCAGTTTGCAGATTAAGATACCTAAATTTAAATGTCCGCATATAGGTGATCTAGGTGTTTAAACTCCCACCACTGGGCTACAGCCAGTGGAAAGTAACTTTGTACTTCAAAGAGGGATACATTTTTGTCCAGGCTCCACTGACTAGATCTGCATGACTGTAAACGGAGACTACATATCAAATTCTCTTGGAAATACATATGTGATTCTCTTCTAGATCTAGCACATTTTACATATCTGTCACTTCCACAGGAATGGAGCTGGATAACATAGGACATGCACCATTTTTTAAAGGCAGTTGAAGAAGAGGTGGATGTCCCAGGGCACCACAGATAGCAATCTTTACCTATGGTTAGGCAGTTGAGTAATAACAGCTGTAGACTGGAGTTGAATCCACCCCTAACTTACTTTGGAGGAAAGGAAGTTTTCAATGGAGATGTGATTAAGTTGCATAAATGTAGCTGTGCACTGATGTGTGAGCCTAACCATATGACATCCTTCTTGACTTTACCCTGAAGAAGGGGCAGGTGTCCTAGCCCCAGCCAAATAAGTTTCCTGGGTAGCAGAATCATAGCATGGTTTGGGTTGGAAGGGACTTTTAAAGGTGAACTAGTTCCGCCCTGGTTGCTGTAGGCAGAGACATACTGATCAAAGCCCCATTCAACCTGACCTTGAACACTTTGTGGGGGGTGGACATCCAAAACTTCTCTGGGCAACCTGTGCCAGTGCCTCACTACCCTCATAGTAAAGAATTTCTTCCTTATATCTAATCTAAATCTACTCCCTATCAGTTTAAAATTGTTACCCCTTGTGCTATCACTACAGGCCTTGTTAAAAATTTTTCTTCATCTTTCTTAAAATCCCTATTTAAGTACTGGAATGTGGAAATAAGGTCTTCTGAGAGCCTTCCCCAGGCTAAACAATTCCAAATCTCTCAACCTTTTGTCATAGGAGAGGTGCTTCAGCTCTCTGATCTTTTCTTGTAGCCCTTGTCTTCCTTGTGCTGGGAACACCAGAGCTGGACACAGTACTACAGGTAGACTCTCACGAGAGTGAGCAGAGGGGGAGAATCACCTCCTTTGGCCTGCTAGCCATGTTGTTGTTTGGTTTTTTTTGATGCAGCCCAGGATATGATTAACTTTCTGGGCTGCAAGTGCACATTTCTGGCTCATGTCCAGCTTGTCACCAATCAATATCCCCAAGTTTCTCCTCAGGGCCGCCCTCAGTCCCCCAGTCTGTACTGATATTGATGATTGCCCCAACCCATGGTGCAAGACCTTGCCTTTGGCCTTGTTGAACTTCATGAAGTGTGTATTGGCCCATTTCTGAAGCCTGACCAGGTTCTCCTGGATGGCATCTCTTCCTTCTGGTATATCAATAGGTTGGTATCATCTGCAAGCTTGTTGAGGGTGCAGTCTTTGAATTATCTTCTTGCAGCACCTTGAATAATTATCTATTTCTTTTTCTCCCTCCCTAATGCAATATAACCTCGTGACTTCCTTCTGCGGCTCCATCACCTGCTGCCTGAGGGACTCCACCAGAGCACACCTTGCACAAATGGACCTTACATTCTCCTCCCCTTAGGACTGTGGGGTACAGATTTCACAGCCCTCCACTTGGACATGACATGTCATGAAAATGTCCATGAACTGAATTGCATCCTGGTTTGCCATTAATTTCAGTGGCAAGAAAAAATAGTTCTACCAGGAAAGACCTGCATCTTAAGAACCACTAGGTTGTGTGATTTTACTGTCAGTGATCTCCATTCTGAGGTCTTCTGAACCATCACTTTAACTCTGTGACCATTTGTTACCAAAGCAACACTGTGAGGCAGATTTACAATAATCTGATGCACAGATTATTCAGTTTCTGCAAGGGAAGTGGAAAAACTAGTTGGGTGTTTGTGCCTCAGTGAGATCCTGGCCTGGGGTATAGTAAAATAATGCAGACATGATAAAAAATGCAAAATTTATAGTAGTGCTAGACCCCACCTCGTGACTAAGAAGATAACAATCCTACTACAAATGAAGAAGGAAAACAAGAGCAGTATTTATCTGGATTTCTCAAGATTTGATGTTAGAATTGGGAATGGCATTGCTGTGCACAGCTCCTGCAGAGTACGTAGTCACTTTCACTGCTTGGAGAGTGAAGGAATCGCTCTGGTTGTAATAGCTGATTCACAACTAACATTTCTATCTGTCTTCTAGCTCACAAGTAAGGAAGTGCATATACCAACTTGTGGGGGAACTGCATTGTTCACTGAGGCATAATGAAGTCTCCCAACCATAACTAAAAATGTAAATCCTGCAGTGGAGCTATAGGATTACATCATGTTGATATTGAAGGCAGCAGACAATGGCAGAAGTAACACCTAAAGCATCACACGAGAATTATGAAGCCAGAGCTTCCAAACTTCAGTGCTGCCAGTGCCCTCATAACACAGCTTCAGTGGCTTCTCACCACTCAGATCTTCAGAGTTTCAAGCAAAGGGAGAGCCACATCTACCTACTAATATTCTTGGCAGGTACCTAGTTGGTCACAAGAGCAATGATGTAGAATAGTTGAGGTTGGAAAGGACCTCTGGATGTCATCTTGACCAACCTCCCTGCTCAAGCAGAGCTACCAAGAGCCAGTTGCTCAAGACTATGTCCAGACAACTTTTCAGTATCACTAAAGATGGAAGGAGACTCCACAACTTCTCTGGGCAACCCATGCCAATGCCTCACAGAAGAAAAGTGTTTCCTGACGTTCAGAAGGAACCTCCTGTGTTTCAGATTGTGCCCATTACCCCTGTTATTTGCACTGTGCACCTCTTTTCTACCAAGCTGCTTTCCAGATGGGTGGTCCTCAGCATATATTGGTGCACAGGGTTGTTCTTCCTTAAGTGGGGCTTTGCACTTCCCCTTGCTGAACTCCACCATCTCATAGCCACTGCAGTCAAGGCTTCCTTTGACCTTCACATTCCAAACAAATCCCCTGCTGTTGGTATGTGGTCCAACAGAGTACCTCTCTTCACTGGCTCCTCTATCACTTGGAGGAGGAAGTTATCAAAGTACTCAAGGAATCTCCTGGATTGCTTTTGTCCTGCTGTATTGTCCCTCTAAGAGATTTTTGGGGTGGTTGGAGTCCCCAAAGTGGGGGAAGTGGTTGGAAGTGGAGACACAGGGCCTGTGAATGTGAGACTGAATGAGTGGACCTGCAGCTGTAATTTATGACTGCAGAAGATATCCTTCCTGACCACACGCTAGGAAGTGGTACAGGCTCTTAAGGAGCAGGACATTGATTTCAATTGCCTCATTGTGGTCAGGAAGCATCCGATCATCTCTAAATGGAAGCTGGCACCACTCTTCTGCAGCCCAGCTGTGGAAGAGCAATGTGCCCCACTAAAAAGCCTGTGCTATGTCAATTGCTGTGACAAGTTATGCAACACTGTATGTGTATCATTAGTCCGGAATTGACACCATCAGTAAGGGCCCTACTCTATATGTCATTCTAGAAATGTGGCATGCCCAATAGCAGAAGGTCATAAAAAAATCCCATGCAATGTCCTCTGAGAGAAGGCATGACTACTGCAGCCACGAGGAGTATCTTTCCCTCTTGCATCTGGGAAATCAGTGATCACCCTATGAATTTATGCATGCTTACACTGGACACGCTTACCATGCATATTATGTCTGTGTGTTTCAGAAGTTACCTGTTTTCCTCCAGAAACTTGTGAATGCCCTTTTCCAACCATGTTATTGGTATCAGTGATACAAAACAGTATATACATGTCCATTAGGGTGCATATACTGCATGACTATCAGGCGAACTACTGCATCCCCTATGCATAGTTCAGGTACAGTCCAGTTCCAAACAGTTATCCATGGATTTTTTCACAATTTCATCACTCTCCTACCAGTGAGGGAGATGTTATAACACCCTGAGGAAAGTCCAAGAGGTAACCACTATGGCTGTTGCTAAAGATTCCTCACTAGGATCAGATGGACACAGTCAAAAAGGTCCAAAGAGATTAATATGTGATCTGATAATAATATTATCTGGTCTGTAAAATTATATGAATGCTAGCCCTATGATCATGTAGTCTCAACATTTCTGGGGGAAAAAAATCTAATCACAGGGAGTGAATTTTGTACCAGATTCTAAAACTGTGAAATATTTGGCAGGTAACCATCATTCATTATCAGATCATACTCTGGCCCTGCTACTCTCACACACGTATCTCATGATATCTGTCTTTTACATTCCTTTACATTGCCAATTGTCATGAAGAAAAACAGAGAAGGCTTTCATAAGCTAAACTAGCAATGGTTGAATAGTGAATTTCTTAGTTCAGTCAAAAGCCTACCACTTTTTGTAAAGAACTTTCCTGTTTTCATCCCTAGAAGTACATTAAAAAGTAGTGAGAAGTGGTTAGAACCTTTCCTACATAATTTTACATAGAAAGTGAAGTTTTCTTTTACTTCTTAATGTCTACTGACTGTTTACTTCGTTGAAGCAGGGCACAGGTTTTACAAATGATGACATATAACCCAGTTATCTAGGAATACTTTGGCTTTTCCATATAACGTTAGCAACCTTGGATAACTGATAGGAGGAAATAGTATGGCGGCCTTTGGGATTATTTTGTTTGTTGTTGTTATTTTTTCCCTTTGCTACTGTAGTAGAAGCTGTTATATCCATCAAACTGATAATGAGGAATATACTTTCCATCAGCCTATAACTGTGAAAAGAAAACCTTCCCAATTACTGTACAAATTCACTGCCTTCCTTTGCTTTAACCTAATTTCCTTAGTACTCTAGTCTTTTTCTGGTGTGCACTGTATTTTTCTAGCATGTTCCTGGATAGGAGGGAGTTCTTCTGGCTCACCCTGGCCTTCTTTCTTGTTCGGTATTTTCTCAACAATTTTCCTTTGATTGCAGCCAGTAATTAGCCAGTAGCACCCTACTTCGGTCCATTCCCTGGTGCTTTCACTGCATATAGCTATTATGTTGCCAAAGGACTTTTATAATATAAAAGGTACATTATTGTTCAGGCTTCTTTCAAGTTCTACTCAATAGCTGTTAGCTGTCACTAGGATAGTTTTCTACTGCTGTACTTATGACCCAAAAGTAAATGCTGCAGTCTGATAACCAGTCACCAAAAGCATAATAAAAATATGTAATAAAAATGTCTGCTTTGGCTAGAGGATATAATTTGTTTTTAAAAAATAAATATTCTCTGGTGAACATAATTTTTTCACTGTTAATGAAATTACTTAAGGTCCCTTCCAGCCCTAAACATTCTGTGATTTTATGATTTCATACCTTTCTCCTCAGAGTGAGTAGGCAGCAGTATACACACATCTGATGAGATTCAGCTTACCTAACTTTAGACCTCAGAAATGTAGTTAACTAAATATAAGGTAGCCCTCCACAGCTCCCACCAAAGTCTTTGGTGAGAAATGAGCATTTCTGGGGCATGACTCATCTGACTTATTTTAGACTTCTCCTTCAGGATGGGGTGAATCACACCTGAGCGGCTCTTCCTCTGTGTTGATTATAAAAGACACTTAAGGTGACTGGCTCAGTCAGATCCCATCTCTCTTGTCCACATGGAGCTTCATGGGTGATTGGCATAATTGCAATTCAGCACTAACTCAATGTCTGGACTTGGCATTTGACCACTGGTGTACGAAATGAAAGAGCAGAGGAAAGTTTGGCTTTCTCCCTTTGTTTCTGGATAAACAGATGAGACAATTAGCTTAGGTGCATTAGGCAGCTATACATCCTTCAGGAATCATAGGGAAATGCAAATGATAATTAGCTTTAATGACAAAGGCAACTTTTTGTAGGTCTGAATGTTAGAATTGTAGATGCACTAAACGTGTTCCTTTGAAAATGATAACAGAAGCTTTGTCAGATGCAGTGATACAAAACTTGGACCTGTTTTGAGGATGCTTGTTCTGGGTTTGCATGGCAAGGTTTTGCTAGCAGGGTGGCTGCAGGGGTGACTTCTTTGAAAAGCTGCTAGAAGGTTCCTCTGTTTCAAATAGACCCAGAAAAGGAACAAAGGAGGAAGGAAGGGATAGGGGAGGGAGGTGTTTTAAAATTTTGTTTAATTTCTCATTAATATACTCTGGTTTGATTGACAATAAGTAAGATTAATTTTTTTTTTAAGTTGCATTTGTTTTGCCCATGACAGTAATTGGTGAGTGATCTCTCCCTGTCCTTATCTTGACTCAGAAGCCTTTTGTTGTATTTTCTCTGCCCTTTCCAGCTAAGGAGGGGGAGTGATAGAGTGGCTTTGGGGTACACCTGACCTCCAGCCAGGCTCAGCCCACCACAATGATTCATAGGGATGATAGGAAAAGGCAATTTCCTTATAGCTCCAAGGTGGGGTTTGCACCCAGGAAGACATTACTGGGAAAGTCTGATACCTAAAGTTCTGAAACTTGTTTTTTTTCCAGTGAAATTTATTGGCAGTTTGGGCTTCAGGAAAGCAAGAGAGAAAAAGTGTCTGTAGTCCACCTGCTGCTTTTAAGCAGCAAAAGATGTAAGAGTACCAACACCTAACAAGCACCTTTAGTGAACAGTCTTTGGAGCTGAAAGAAAAGATTTAAATTGCATTTCTGTGAAGTGTTTGTATGCAATCATGAAGCTTTTTTATTTTTTTTTAAAGTGCAAACCATAAATGGCTGGAGTGTCTGCCAAATTGTATATGAATACCATTAGCTCAAAGACTGTTGTGGTAGTCTCCTTGATGCACAAAGTCCATATCAGAGAGCTTCTCAGTACAAAGGACGTACCAGTGCTTGGTATATCCTACAAATGTTTCTCATAATGCTTGAAGAATCTTCTTCAAGCAGAGCAGTACAAAGTCTAGGAGGTTTATTACAAAATTCCCTAACCATTGGCATTGACATAACTGGTCAGTTTACTGTAAGAAACTCACCTTTACACATAGGCAGGTTATGGATGCGTGAAATTCTTTCTGAAGAGGACCTGTGTGAGGAAAAGTGCCTGTGGTTGTCCCACACAGGTATAAGTGGGACATCTCTGTGCTGACATTGCCATACTCAATAGCTTGTTTACAAAAGAGTGACATGGGGGCTTTCACCTAGTCAAGAGCATATCTTCTATGGATAACCCTATTGGGAAAATTAAGACACATAAGACTCATCTTCTCTTGCCTCCATATTGCTTGTATTGCCCCTACTTCCTTCTCCACACAAATTTTCACTAATTTCTTCAAAGACACTACAGCTACTCTATTGCCTTTATTTTCTCTCTCTCCCTGCTACTCCTTTCTTTTTTCCTGTCACAGATACACACCTCTCACTTGCTCTTCTCCATTCTTCTTCCATGTTATCTCACAGCATCTTCTGGTTGCTTTTCCTGCACTATAGCTGATTTTTTGCTGAGAGTATTTCCCCATTTTCCACTTAAACCCACCCACAACCCTCACCTACCTTTCTAATGCCTTTCCAGACTATCCTTTCTATCTGTTCCTAAGCTCACTCTTACTCCAAATTCTCTCCTGACCTCATCCCATCTCCAGTATCTCCTCCAACCCTGACATATCTCCGCAACTTCTCTCACAAAGGCCCTTGATGACTGCAGCTGCATCTCAGAGCCTGAACAGTGGGCTTATCTTTTTCAAATTATCAGGCACCTGCAGCACATTTAACCAGGCTTTTCTACCTGAATTCTTGCCCTTCTCCAGGGATTCTATCCTCTCTGGGCTTCTCTCTTGACTCTCTAATCATGTTTTTTGGGAGACAATTCCTTTAACCTCCTCTGGGTTAGTGATATCTGTTTTGTGTCCCTACTTGCATGGATAATTTTGTCAGAAAACAAACTCAGCTCCAGTCTCCAAGACACAGACAGAGAAACTGATTTTCTCTTGTCCAAACTAAAATCTTTGTTTCTGTCTTTGGTACCCCCTTCTGAATGTTCAGTGATCCACTCTACTCAGCTGTGACTAAAGGAAAACTCATTTTCTATGGGCCACTTGGCAGATTTGTGTACTATTTGTTCAGTCCTTAGTCAGTGGGGTTATGAACGACTTGAACGCTGCAGCAGTATGACAATTCAAATTGCAAGTAACTGTAGAGTTGAACTACATGGAAATAAATCAATATTGAAATGAATGTGACATTACCTGGGAGAACACTTACATAAAGAATATTTATTGGCATTAAAAAACTTGCCTTTGTGTCAGTTGTTCCATCTAGCTGAGCCAACATCTTTAACTCATCAAAAAACGAGCTTAAAGAGAATAGGTTTTGGTTACATTGGATTAAAACATTTTATGCAAATATTGACCAACAGTGTTGGATGGCATGCATGCTAGGTTTCAAATACAATTTGGAAACCAAGCCTTTGTAAATATTTTGTTTTGTTTTTTCTAATCTCCTGAAGAATGACAAGATCTTTAGATGGAAACAGGAGACAGAGCATAGGGTTATGAAGTCAAGGATATGCTACGTGGATGTGGCTGTTCAATGCTAATAAAGTGATAATTACTCCCAGGTGTAATTTTAACACTAAATTTGAAAGCACTGTACTAATAAATTGTGAGGGCTTATAAAGGAAGCGTATTGGTCAAACTGAATTTCTGCCTAGCTTTTCATTGCAAAATGAGTATATATGAAAAAACTTGCACATGATCAAGTAATTTTGAATGCACAAAACAGCCTATGAGCTTTCAATGTTTGTGTTGGGTAAACCATGGCTTTATCAGTCTCCTTTTTCAATTACGTGATACTCTATCAAAATTTTCACAGCTGGGTGTCTGTGTCTGTGTTTTCACAAGAAGTTAGAAAAGAGACTGACAGATGTATGTCCATACTCACCCATACAGGAAAGTATTGGAAGAAGAATCTCATTATTCCATCTTACTCTTCTGTGAGGGTCTATTATTCACCATGTAAGAGCAACTTCTCTTAATGTCCCATCTGTAGAAAAATTACACACTTATCTTCATAGCTGCATTTTTATTTCCTATGTATATTGGAAATAGTTGTTGAGTGAAGGAATACTGACTAGTTTGATGTTAAGAAAGAATACCCTCCACTATTTCACATTTAGGAAAGGGCATGGGGTTTTTTTAATAGATGGTGTGTAGGTTTTTCCAGTCTCATTATGTAACTTGAGGGAACACTTTAGTGCTTGAATTTGTGTAACTGCTTAGCTTCTGTCTTCAAAGTAATGGATTCCCTTACACCTAGGGCACTTTTAATTTTCTAATGTAACTCGGTGTAGTAACATAGAAGAGCAAAATTCCATGTTGATGGTTTGAAATTAGAATTGTTGAGTTTGGAAAACACCTTTAAGGTCCCTGAGTCCAACCTTTAGCCTAGCACTGCCAAGTCTACTACTAAACCATATCTCTAAGCACCACATATACATCTCTTTTAAACACCTCCAGGGATGGTGATTCAATCGCTTCCCTGGGCAGTCTGTTCCAGTGATTGACAGACCTTTCAGTGAAAAAATATTTCCTAATATCCTATTTAAACCTTCTTTAGCACGGTTGGAGGCCATTTCCTCTCATTACTTGTCACTTGTTACTTGAGAGAAGAGACCAACATGCACCTCACTACAGCTTCCTTTCATGTAGTTATAGACAGCAATAAGGTCTCCCTTCAGCCTCTTTCTCTCCAAGCTGAACAACCCCAGGTCCCTCAGCTGCTCCTCATAAGAGCCTTCACCAGCTTTATTGCCCTTCTCTGGACATGCTCCAGCATGTCAATATCTTTCTTGCACTGAGAGGCCCAAAACTGAACAGAGGACTCAAGATGCAGCCTCTGCAGTGCTGAGTACAGGGGGACAATTGCTTGCCTAGTCCTGCTGACCACACTATTCCTGTTAAAAGCCAGGATGCTGTTGGCCTTCTCAGCTGCTTGACCACACTGCCAGCTCATGTTCAGCTGGCTGACAACCAACACCCCCCAGGTCCTTTTTTTCTGGGGTACTTGTGACCCAAGTGCAGGATCCAGCACTGAGCCTTGTTGAACCTCATATGGTTGGCCTGGGCCCATCAATCCAGCCTGTCCAGACCTTTCTGTAGTCTTCATTCATTCAAGCAGATCAACACTCCCTCCCAACTTGGTGTCATCTGCAAACTGACTGAGGGTGCACTGAAGCCACTCATTCAGATTGTTGATGAAGATATTAAAGAGAAATGGTCCCAGGACTGAGCCCCGGGGAACACTACTTATGACTGTTTGCCGACTGGATTTAGCTCCGTTCACCACAACACCTTGGACCTGGTCACCCAGCCAATTTTTTACCCAGCAAAGTGTGCACCTGTCCAAGCCATGAGCAGCCAGTTTCTTTAGGAGAATGCTGTGGGAAAACTGTGCCAAAGACTTAACTAAAGACCAAGTAGACAACATCCATCAGCCACTAAGTGGGTCACCTTGTCATAGAAGGAGATCAAGGAGGTCAAGGAGGTCCTGCCTTTCATGAACCCACACTGAATGGGCCTGATCCCCTGGTTGTCCTATTAAGTTGCTTATTCATTAGAAATGTAATAAGCCTATTTTTTAGCTAGTACTTCATCTGAATATTAAATGCTGAATATAAAAGAAAATAGCACTTATGCTTAATCGCATGTTTCAGACTAGTTGTAATAGCATACCATTTTTAATATCAATCAGTAGTGCATTCTATTATTGTCCTTTGAGTCACCAAATATCCTTGTTTCTCTGATTCAAAGCATGTGAAAACCTCTCTCTGAAACAATCTCATATTTGAGGTTTTTAAAAAGTCTGTCAGCTTTAATTAACTTGATGTCATAATTCACTTCTGTATTCAGGAAAAAGCTCAGTTCTTTGTATTAAGATTGCTGGGGCAATGCTCTCAGGGCCAAAGCTTCAGCTAGAGTAAATCATGTGGTTTGAAGGAATTATGCAGATAGTTACCATTTGAGGATTTAGCTTTTGGCTGCCATCTTACAGAGTCATTGCTTTCTGTGGGCTTCCTGGCATTTACCTTAATCAAGAGCTGCTGAGGAATGAAAGCACTCGGGTGATCTTATATCTGTGCTTTCCACGGTGTAGTTTAATGTCTGTAATAATTATAATCTTTAGTCTAAGAATGTCAAATGGTTTGACTAATGCTTATGGACAAAAAGGTAGGCAAAACTTGTAGAATTGTACATACCCATAGCAAGATCTTTAGCTGATGTAATTCACACTGTCCCCACTAATGTTAACCAATTGTAGACCATCCGAAGATCTGAATGTTAATATTACATTTATGTAGAAATTAAAAATAAATGTTCTACAAGTGTAGAATGCTGTTCTGAAGTTGTTATGCTATTCCAATCGCTTTGGAGTGATTAATGTCACAGTTTAAAGCTGCAAAGCACAGAGGAAACACCCTTTCTTGACTTACACCACCCTTTATCTCTCAAAGCTCCTAAATGTAGAACCATTTTTATGTGAAATCAGGCAAAGTCATGGCAGAATCCTCACACCTCATATGTGGGTTTTTTTTTTTTAATCTGGTAGTGATATTTTCAAGAGCTGGTAACCATAGCAACCAAATAGGTTTTAAAGGCTGCAAACAGTTCAACAGTTGGTTGAACTGACAAAATGGCATGCTGCACACCAAACAGTAAAATTAATTGTATGCCTTTTGGGACTGCTACATGAAGGAATAGCTTCTTTTGGTTTGATACATTTTTCACCTTGAATATGGAAATGATTTTGTTTTTCCTATATGTGGATATAAAATCAAGCATCTCGCACTAATAAATGCTTCTGCAAATGACACTGTAGATGCTACTGGGAGTTTTATATCACTGCAATCTCTGCCATGGATGTGTTTGGCTAACCAGGGAGAATGTGTCCAAACTGAGTGCTGGGAAGTCCTAGGGGGCCACCACATGGACAAGCTTTCTGTCCCACCTGGCAGCAGGGTGCCCTGGGGGCTGCCCCTGGGTTTTCCTGCTGAGCTCAGTACCTGCCAGAACACCTTGATCATGGGGCAAGGCAGTTCAGGTGCTGCCACAGAGCCAGGAGGGTGGCCAGTGCAGCAGCCTGGTGCACCAGGCTGGTGCTGCTGACACAGGTCCTGAAAGGGCCAGTTAGGAACATCCAACAAGACTTGTACTCTTTGGTTGTCTGTTACTGGATGAGCTGGGTGCAATCTTTTTTTTTTTCTTCTACAATACATTCAACTACGAATGTAGGTGATCAATTAAAAATCTGCTTCCTTGAGTGAACATGATCCTGGGATTTTCTGGTCTGCAAATCCCTGTGATTGCTTTTTTTACTTGACTGTCAGTATTTTCAGGAAGGTCATAAGTTGAGCTATACTTTTTTCTAATTCTTTGTCCTGTTAAGATTCTCTCTCTCTCCTTTTTTTTCTTCCCGTAATCTTCTAGGGAAAATGCAGTATTTCCACCATACTTCTCTTTTCTCTTCTGGAAGATTATCTCCTTTCTGATTCTGATTTGTCAATGAAGGCTGTCCTGGGAGCATAGAGGAGAGTTTGAGGGATTCAGTGCTAGGCTGCTGAGCCTACTTAGTTTCCAGAGAAATAGCCTGTGGTAAATGTAGTCTTGCAATCAGAAGATTTTTAATAAAAACCTATTGGGTCCATTGCTTTCAACCCCATAGGGAAACTCACTCTTTCTTTCATTTTATATCTCAGGCTACAGATCAGATCCACTTCTAGCCTGAAGAAACCAAAAGGGGAGGTACAAGGAAATTAATATTACACCTACATTGTCAATTAATCCTCCTGTGCTTTTCTGAAGTCCGCTCTTTCCCTGTACACGTTTTTACTTGGAAGCATTCATGAAGATGGTATAGGTTGAACCCTGAAATAATTTTGAGGTTAAGAGACTGAATGTCCCACCATATTCTTGTTCCCTTGTAAAGAGTAGGCAAGACTTGGTCTGGTGGACCATACAACAGACTAGGTTCCCAGCAAATATTCTGACCTCAGCCCTCCTTCAGCCTGTTAGAGATACCGTAGACCCAAGTTCAAGTTGGGCAATACCCAACAGCTTGTCTACAAAGTGCCCAGAACATGTGATGGTCATGCTTATATATATTCCTGAAGCTGTTTCTGTTTCATGGCAGATGGAGCTAGGATTTTCCAATAGCTGTTCCTTACGAGTGGGAAGTATCTGGGGCAAGAAGAAAAAGCATGGTGAATTCTAGAAAGAAGCCCTGAAGTAGAACAACTGAAACTGAGGTATCTAGGCAAAGAAATGACTGCTTAATACCACTTCTCTGTAATTTATATTATTGAAAGCAAGAAGGAGGAACTGGAGAAAAGAAGCAAGGTTTAATATAACTTGAACATCACTAAGAAATTCTGATCGAAGCTGGTAACTAAGAAAAAACATCTATAAGTACTTGAAGATAAAGGAATATAGAGTCCTAATCCAACTATTTCCCTTTGAATTCTGCGATTCTACAGTTTATTTAAATAGGAGATTGAAATAATCCATGTGTTTATCTTTGTGTGTACATAGCTCTGTATTTGGAGTTGGCAAAATAGTAGGAAACTGTGGGTAGGTAATTCAGTCACTAAAATATAGGAAGAAAGCATTTAAAACATATTTATAATATTGCAGAAATATTTATAAACTGTTTATTTATTTTTTGTCCCTCCACATCATATATTCATGTGTGTGTATATATATACACACATTAAGCTGCAGGTAGTTTTGCTTGAGTTTGGGGTCAAGTTCCTCAAGCCAAGTGACTTTGAGTTCATAAATCTTCCAAAGGTCCATGCCAGGACCCTTCTTTCCCTCCCTGCAGCCCAGTGCCTGTGCTTCTCCAGGGATCCATCTCCACTCCAAACTCTGGACATGAGTTTACCTAATGACTCGATGCTCACCTGAAAAAGAATTGAGCTGGAACATAAACTTGATACCCACACTAACAGCATGACATAGCAGCAAATGCAATCTATGCAAACATGTGTCTGTTGTGTTCACACCACCACAGTTCTCTTGTACTCGTCTACTCCTTTAGCTTCAACTCTGTCTGCAGTTGCTTTATAACTGCCTTTTCCCACACAGGCTGCTCCTTACAGAACGCACTGGTGTCCTGATTGTGCTGATGAAGTTAAGGCTGTTCTCAGAAGATAGATCAATCACCTGTCCCCTACTCATAATTAGTTCCCGAGGTCACAACAACCACCTGCAAGCATACAGAGAGTGCTAGCAGGCATAAACAAGCTGTGGGTTGAAACAGTCACCGACAGAGCAATACATCTCTCAGGTCTGGTGTCAGCAGATTGATCATTCATTACAGTCTCAAGAAGCTCCTGCAAAATTGTGTGGAGCAAACTGAGGGTGTAGTGAAGCAAATGGATGCAGCAGTACCAGATGGACATACGTATTTCTCAGAATTCCTTTCTAAAAAAAAAAAAAAAAACCAAACCAGATGGTTATAGTTATCTTGTCTTTAGTACATTACAAACACTTTGCTTCCAACCTGTTCTGGCTTCTCTGTCGGTGCCAACTGGCAGTAGAAATCACTTCCCTTCACTTTAAACCCACCGCAGTTAGGTATGAAGTTTAAGCTTGCTGAAGATCAGGCTTGGCTCCTGTGAATGCTCCAAGTGCATCTGCAGAGAAAGCTTTATTTTGTCTTTTCCAGACAGCTATCTTAAAAAGGGATAGGTGCTATCCTGAATCACCTCTTTCTCTTTGCTGAATATATAGGGAATCTAAACATTGGTTTAAGGTGATATAGCTACTCATTAGATGTCTGATTACAGAGAAGAGGAATCCTGTCTTAAAGGTCTGGGTGAAGCCTCTCATACCTTATTGTTCTCATATACAGCTTGAAGTTACCAAAGGCAGACTTTAACTGTTTAGGTCTTTTAAAAAGGATGTGGGTACCTTACTTATTTTGGGGATCATAACTGTTCAACAGTTCTGCCCTCAACTCTTGAGAGTATTTGTTTTGCACCAGGAGGTGCTGGTCCATTATCATCCTGGTAAGAAAGGCACTTGGACCCAATAAGGCATCATTTAAAATGCAACTTATTAGCCCTAATGCTGCAAGGAGGGAACAGTATAGATAATCTTACATCCTTCTAGATGCTGGGAACCTCAGTCTGTGCAGCATGGAAGGGACCTCTGATCCATGTGCAGCATGCAGTACAGACCTTGTGCAGAGGTTGTCCCATTTTGATAATTTGAGCTATTATAGAATTTTCTTATGAGAAAACAATTCTAGTCATCATTTCTATTGTCAAACTCGTGAGCGTCTTTCTGAACTTTTTTATAAAGACAAGGCAGGCTGGTGGCATAACCCCTGGTACCAAGTGGAAGCTGCCTTCAGGCTTCTCTGTTACAGCAAGCTGCCTGAGTTTATCCTGCAGCCAAAAGAACTGTGCAGCAGAGCACTGCCTGGAGGACAGGCTGGACTTGCAGAACAGTGCAGCACAGCAGTGCATGGGCCTGGATCTGCTCAAGTTAACTGTTACGTGGATTACCTACTCCTCCATGTACAGTGATCTTCCAGTAAGAACCACTACAATAACTTCAGAGCATGTTCTGCAGAGCTTGTGCAAACAGTAGCTGTATCTGCTTTTTGATGAAGCTTTATAACATTTGTTAACTATGTTTGTGTGTAGTTTCAGGGCATTTCTGCTAAAATTCCTTGTTCTTCTACTGTATGGTCTGGGTGTTTTACTGAACAGCTGCCCTTCTGCAACAACCTGATGGACACAAAACTTCTAAGTATTACCAGAGGCTCACACATGGTGCCTTTGTGAAGGAAGCTTAAAACATTGCAATATAGAACTGGTAGTCAGGACTGATGCACAGAGAAGAGATCCAGGCTAGTTGTTTCATCCCAGCATAGGAAAGGTATGTTCTAACATAAAGGTTATGTCAGACTCACTGCCAGGAAATAAATTCTGCACTGAGCTATGTATACCTGATTTTATGAGAGTCTCTGTTTGACTTTTTGAGTCAAAAGTAACATCTCTTCCTGGAAGGCAGGTTCCATTTAAGATGTTTTTGTGTCTCACACTTCAGATTACGGATGTGCACTCTTAAAGATTGTGAATGAATGGCTCTCAAACTTTTGAAATGCTGCTTTCTTTCCTAACTACTTCAATGGTAAATAGTTTTGCTCCCAGTGAAGATCAGATAGTACTGCTATACATGATAGCATTTGTACCTTGGAGACAATTATTATGGTAGATGCTGAACAAACATACAGCTATTCCATGCTCTGAAGAGTACTGCTATGGTGTTTAGTTAGGAGAGAGAAATTCTGAATGGACAAGGCTCTTCTTTTACAGAGACTTTGTTTTCTGAAGGTCTGCTTTTTGGAAGGGCAGCATGAAGAAAAACAACCTGATGGCCTCAGGATAGTTCTAATTGTAGACAGATGTCAAAGCAAAGAAGGTGGCAACATCAGTGTCTCCAGAGGGCTCTCATGAGACTGATGGTGGGGCAAGGCCTGGAAGCACTGCTGCCTCAGGCCTTCATCTGTTACCTAGACTCCTGTCAAGGAGAAGACAGGAGGCTTGAGCGAACACCACTTGGCCTTTTGTTGATGGCTTGAGAGATTGTTAACTTTAGGAAGAAGATTTAGCATGGATCAAATAGTTTGAATTAGACCTGAAAGGTCCTAGCAGCATTGATAGAGGCCTGGACAATGTACTCTAATGAAATCAGAAACTTTGGAGTACAGCACAGCCATGCATGCATGCATGGAGAACTGTAAACCGCTCACAGATTGCTCTCTGTGGTCAAGGTACTTGCCTTTCAATCTCAAATAACCTGCCTGTAACACCCTTTTCAAGCTGAAGGTCCAGGGCCAGTCATGGGAACCCTTGTCTTTATATATGCAGTTAAGTCATATTATGGGTTATAGAATCACAGAATTGTCTTTCAGATCATCACATCCAACCATCAGCCTAACCTGGGTCACAGAAGCATGAATCACGGAATGGTTTGTGTTGGAAGGGATCTCAAAGACCACCTAGTTCCAACCCCCCTGCCATGGGCAGGGACACCCTCCACTAGACCAAGTTGCCCAAAGCCTCGGGACCATCCAGAACTCCCCTGGGCAACATGATCCAGTGTCTCATCACTTGCAAGGTTTTGCAAGTCAGTTTACAGGAAAAAGAAAGATCAGGCTTTCCCTGCTCCTATTAGGGAGTTTTAACAGAAAAAGAAGACTAGGGTTTAAATGGTACCATTTATTTATTTGGATGAGAGTCTTGGTGCACCCAACACAGCAAATGCGTTTACTCAAAAAGGTTTTCATTTGTTACTGGCTTAAGGCTAATTTCTTGTCTCCTAGGATGTCCTTTGCCAAGGCTTGTTAGTAGTTAGAGGGCTGAGGTGAACACAGGTATTGTGTCCTCATGAGCTGCTGGGGTGCAGTAGTCCATGCAAGGCAATACCATGTGTAATTACTAGGAGGACTAAAGCCTTTGTCTCAAAGTCCTGGGCATCACCTGCCCTTATAAAATCGCTAGTGGCTTCTCATGTAGTAGGTATTTTCTTTCCAGTCGATGGCTTCAGATCCTTGAATGTACCCTGGTGATCAGTTTTTGCTTGAAACATTATGCTGGATTGTGTGTACTTCAGTCTCTTACAAGGTTAAACAGAAAGCAAGCATGATTTTAGGGTTGCTCAAAGACAGTTTGGCAATGATTATGTAGGGAAACAATTGTTACAACTCTGAAGTTTCTGTTCTGGTTAAGATGACTCCTTTCTCTTTAATTTCAGTCATCTCTATCTTGATGTGTGTTGGGCTAATAAAATTCATCTCCTCAAAGTCATCTATTATTTTCTAATTTTATTGCCTGGCAGAATCTCAGATATATTCAGTCCTCTCTATTCTTTATTCCTGCGCTTGGTCATTTCCTCTTCCTTTTCCTTTATGTATTTATTAATATGCCTTTTTTTTTTTTCTTCTTGCTATGTAATCCCCTTTTTTCCTAGCATCAGTGTCCAGACAATACAACCTCCTCTTCATACTGGGTTGATGAGCTTTCTTGCCACACTGATTCTATCTGATCAGGCAGTTGCTTACAGAAGTTTCAGAAGTTTCCCAAGTCTGCTTTTCAAGTGTTTCCAGCTCTCAAGCTTTCTTTTACAAGACTGAGGTCCTGCAATTTTGTATCTGGCTGTTTTCCACACAAGTTGCCATCAGAGGTTTTCTTTCTATTCATTTTGAGTAAGAAATAACAATTTTAAGCTGTAAATTGAGTATGTTCAGTTTGATGAAGTAAACATATTATAACACATAGCCAGAAGGTAAAGGTTTTAAATCATCCCAATTTGCTGTAATTTCCTTTTTCCTTTTTTCTTTTTTTTTTCCCCCTTAGAACTTGTATCAGGTCCAGTCTTGTTCAACATCTTTACCAATGACCTCAATGAAGGGATTAAATGTTCCCTCAGTAGGTTTGCAGATGACACTAAGCTGGGAGGAAGTGTTGATCTGCCTGAGTGTAGGGAGGCTCTTCAGAGGGATCTGAACAGGATGGACCAATGGGCTGAGACCAATGGGATGAGGTTTAACAAGGCCAAGTGTAGAGTGCTGCACATGGGACATAACAACCCCATGCAGTGCTACAGGCTTGGGGGAGACTGGCTGGAGAGCTGTCAGGCAGAGAAGGACCCAGGGGTGTTGGCTGACTGCAGGCTGAATATGAGCCAGCAGTGTGCCCAGGTGGCCAGGAAGGCCAATGGCATCCTGGCTTGTATCAAAAATAGTGTGGCCAGTAGATCTCGGGAGGTGATTGTGCCCCTGTACTCGGCATTGGTGAGGCCACACCTGTGTCCCAATATCTGGGTTCAAGGACAGGGAGGTCCAGAGACGGGCAACCAGGCTGGTAAAGGGGCTGAAGGGAAGATCATATGAGGAACGGCTGAGGGAGCTGGGGCTGTTTAGCTTGGACAAGAGGAGGCTGAGGGGAGACATAATCACAACCTACAACTACCTGAAGGGAGGTTGTAGAGAGGTGGGCGATGGTCTCTTCAGCCAGGTGACAGGAGACAGGACAAGGGGAAATGGCACAAAGCTGTGCCAGGGCAGGTCCAGATTAGATATTAGAAAAAAATTTTTTACTGAAAGAGTTGTTGAGGCCTGGAACAGACTGCCCAGGGAGGGGGTTGAGTCACCATCCCTGGATGTGTTTAAAAAAAGGGTAGATGAGGTACTTAGGGATATGGTTTAGCTTAGGATGGGATTGGTTGGACTTGATGATCTTAAAGGTCTTTTCCAACCTTGTGATTCTGTGATGGACTTCCTTAAACACAACAGTCATCATTATTCTATGGACAATGCCTTCCAGAATTGAGGAAGGGTCTGTGAAAAGGAAACATTGGGGGTTTTTTTTTGGCTGCAAGACACTGAGACCAATTTCCAGACCTAGTGCATCCTAGACCATGTTGCATCTCTTTTCAGATGTCTATGTGTTGCTAAGTTCTGTGCCATTTTGACACAGCTCTTCATTATTTGAAAATCTTTATTAATGGTACGTTGTGCCTACATAACAATTTTTTATTGCTTTTGAGTACCTGCATATTGAGCAAAATCAATTACATAAACATTTTGTGTCTTCTTTTTATTTTAAAAAAACTTGGTAGGAAAACACTGGAGTTAGCTAAAATGACCACTTCTTCCAGTAGCATACTTATCTCACAGACTATAACCCACAGACTTCTGGAAATTGCATGGTTATTAAGAATGGGAAAATATAACTACCACATTTCCCCAAGTACTTCACACTGCACTGTATACCTGAGTGTCCTTAAAACTTTGCATATGCCCCTGCTGATAATAGTTTCATATCCTCAGGAGTAACTTTCCTTTTGGTACAGCAATACCACAGTTTTCATATCTCTTTACCTCAATCTATGCAAATCTGATTGCAGGATCGGGTCCTATCTTGTGTAGGGTTGGTTTCACACATCTACCTGTACTGAATTGTATACAATTACAGACAATCTTTTCCTTGGAGAGTAATAAATGACTTTACCTCTGTGTGGTGAAGGAGTAGAAATTTTCCCTTCTTTCTCCAGCTTACTGCTGTGGCTTACTTGGAGAATCAAAACTCACAGAGATCTTATTTCAACTCTTTCAAACCTTTTCTACATGTCATTAATATACGCTACTGCTTTTTTCCCCCACGTTCTATTTATTATAAGGGGCTGGCCTCAATATGAACCTTGAGAGACCGCCATCCAGGAGCATTAAAGAGATTTAAATCCCTTAATGTTCAATGCTTTAAAAACTATTTTATGATATGGCAATTAGAAGTGACATGCTGCAACTCTTTAATCCTGAGTGGCTGCCCAGAGTAGCAGGATCCCACAGAGTACATTGCAGGTATGATTCAGCAGAAAATTGGCAGTATGTCCTATTTCTCCTCTTACCCTTTCCTCATCCCCTGAAAAAGGCAACTTTCAAAAAAATAACAAAACCCAAACCCAATACAGATTATTACTGCGTTGAAAGATGCCACTTTGTTGGAGGAAGGAACGTGACTAGTGTTTTAGAAATGAACACAACCTATGGCCACCCAAAGTGGGCAATTCCTGATCCAGGGTACGTAACTCCTAGGCATGGGGGCGGGGGTCCCCTTCATAAGTATTTTCCAGAGAAAAGGATTGAAAGCTACAAATTTGGGCAGTACTGCTGGAGATGTCAGGCTCAGTCTTAATGCTCACATGTCCTTTCTGACCTGTCTTTATAATCTGTTTATGCTGTTAGTAGCCTTGGCCACTGCATACTCGGTCTGTGAGGGTAGATGGCAACTACAGCATTTGGGGGACAAAAGAAGTTGGAAGAGCTTTTGCATACATGTTAAATTGTTCCCTGCACCTTTGAGAACTGCTAATCCTACAGCTGTGATTAAATGGAATAGAATTATGAAGGAAACTTTTGGGTAAACCTGCATGCCAAGTCCACCTTTAATGGTAAGAGATGCGATTTCTCAGAAGTCAGGAGAGCTGCATCCTCATACATTGCATGTATATTTGATGAACTTGAACTCCCCATCTGTTTAATCAAGCAAACGGATTAAGAATAGTCTTTACATGTAGGGAAAGAGAGGAGACAGAAATGGTTCCTATTGGTGCTTACCTGGGAAATGCTAGCCCCTCTAATGGTACCATTCAGTCGTGGGCCTTCTTGGCTTCTCTGTGGCCAATGAAAGTGGCAGAAACCAGGCACTACTGCAGAGCAGAATACTCTCCATGCATTCATTCACAACCATTGCCTGAATTAAACTGTAGCACTTGACTTTAAGACAGAATCACAGAATCATAGGGGTTGGAAGGTACCTCGAGATCATCGGGTCCAACCCCCCTGCCAAAGCAGGGTCCCTAGCTCACATCGCACAGATAAGCATCCAGACATGTCTTGAATATCTCCAAAGAAGGAGACTCCACAACCCCCCTGGGCAGCCTGTACCAGGGCTCTGTCACCCTCACTGGGAAAAAGTTCTTCCTCATGTTGGTGCAGAACTTTCTGTGCTCCAACTTGAGGCCATTGCCCCTTGTCCTGTCCCCACAGACCACTGAAAAGGGGCTGGCCATTTCCCCCTGTGTCCCACACTTCAGATATTTATATATAGTTAGGAGGTGAGCAACTGACAAAGTTAACAGACTGAAGGAGACACAAATGAGTTTTCCTATTTCTAAAGTTTGCTTACATGCTATCTGCTAACCTCTAAATATTAAATATTTATCATAGTTATAAATCCCAGCTCTCTAATCACCACCCAGGAATACTGTAGCTATTGCAAAGTGGCATTAGCTCGTTAGCTGAGCCCTAAACAACCATCTCTTTCAGTTATGCTCTTTGCAGGCAGAGCATATGCCTGGCCAGTCTATTTATTTATTTTTCTTTTGACCAAAATGCATCTTATGTGTATTCATTTTATGTATCTCTTATCTTTGCCTTGCCTCGTGCTGGAACGGTCTTTAAGGAAATAAACTAGAAACCCTCTCTATAGTATGAACCAACACCTCGCCATGAATTGCAGGATATGTATGTATCTTTGGTTCATCTCATGCACAGGATAATGCAGAGTTATGGCTTTGTTCTCTTCAAAACCAGAATGCTCTTTCAGAAAGGGCTTCATTGATAGAAAAAGTTGTTCCTATTTTTTTGAAATGTGAAAGGGCTAAAAAAAGTTACTTTTTCTGTGCTGCTGGCATCTCTTGTCTGGGGGAAGAGCTGATAATCAGCATACCTATCTTGCACCTTATCTGTGCCTCCATTGCAATGTGTCACAAGCCAAAAGCAGAAATCCTGAATTTTGCAGTTGGAGAAAACAAGACCCTCACAGATTGAGATAAAAATGACATATGTGAATAATAAAAATGTCCACATCATATCTACCCTTTTTCCTCAAGCCACAGATTCCCTGTCAGACACGCTGCCTCAGACACTGATCTCATAGTATCACACAACTGAAGGAAGGATTGCATTTGGTCACTGATCAGATGAGAAACCTCATGAGTAAAAACCCCACACTGGTGTTGAAGCAGAGTTACCAGGTGTCATTCTTCTTCCCATATCTGCTGTGATCTGGGAAGAGTTCAGATGAGCAGACATGCCACAGGGGCAATTTCATTTGCAGCTCAGTAAGAAACCCAAGGTCTCACAGTAGAGGTCTGCGTTAAAAGGTAGTTATTTAGTAAAACCAGTTTAAGAGGTGATCCTTCCAGTTTCTCATTTCTGCAGCAGTGTGTAACTCCCCCAGTTCTGTCAGTGCAATCATTAGCAAGGCTTCTGTAAAATGTATCAAGCAGTGGTGCACGGGTTGGAATGGGAGGGCAAGGCAGGAACAGCTTAAAGAAAATTTGCAGAGAGACCTATCTCCCCTCAGGGACTCGAAACTTATAGTGTATAGGTATAGTATTTATCACATTTTGCAAGAAGGAGTAAAATCTAATGGAGATGGTATTAGTTGCAATGAACCTTTTTCCCTTCTCCACAGAGAATTTGGTAATAGAGAAGGGGCTTTCTAGTACCACAGGGAGGTAGCAAATTTTAATGAACACGGTATCTTTAGAGAATATGTATCCTGCTCATATGAAAGCATCTAAAAAGGTTTATTACAATCCAGTTGAGATTCCATTTCCAAATATTTAGTTATCTTCCTCAATTTAGATGTCTCTATGTAGGTGTCCATGCTGGAGCTAGGTTGTTGACTCCTTCACACAAAGGGACCTGATGCCATTTGAAGTGCCTTAGATTATCACCCCTTACCTTCTGCTGCTGGTCCAAATGGGTCTGAAGGTCCTTCTGACATGCCCAGAAACCCTGTATATATGTCTTTGATACATTGCAGCACACTTCCGTGCACGCTTAAGGAAAGGCTGTTGGATAAGGCTATTGGAGCACTTGTCCAGTATGCAGGAATGCTGGGTTCAACTTTGTCTCGAGTCTTTGGAGAGGGGAAATAAAATTCATCCACAAATTTCCCAAGAATTGAGAAAGGGCCATCTCATTGCCTCACTACCCCAGGCAGATCCTGCTGCTGAGCTACTCAACTGAGCTGTCACACTCACCAGTGAGAAAATGTCAGTGAGTGAAGCTGTGAAGCTTTGTGATCAGGGACTTTGCCTGAGAAGGGTTTAAATGCGGCTGCAATTCTTAGTTTAAAAAGTCTTTCTGTGATTTATTCACTCATTTTTTGTAGTAAAAATAATCACACAGGCACATAACTGATGCACTATAAAACATGGTCTGTGTTATTTACGTGCACATGTTCTTTCTCTCACTCTCTGGACTGGTGAATTCTTGATTTGTCCATGTAAAGTAAAAAAACACCCACAACACCTCCCTCCACCCCCCAAAAATCAACCAAACAAAGACCCACCCCGAAAAACAAGAGCAAGAGATGGTGAGTGTGGTACGTGCATGTACTTTCCTTTCCTGCCATACTCAAAGCCCTGTGCATAGCATACTCAGCAGAAAGGTAGGTGATTTGGATGCAATCACTCTCAGGCTAAGAAAGAAGCTCAACCAAGTCTCTTCTGTCTCCGCAATTGCTCCATCAGCAGAGCTGCAATAAGAATATGAAATCATGAACATTGTCTCCAGGGGCAATTTCAAACATCTCGATATTGCCATGGTTTCTGGTTTTAGATGAGATCAGAAAAGAACACGGTTTCTTGGTAGAACGTAAGTACAATGAGTTGAGCAAAATCACACAAAGTTTTCTGTGAAGGAATTATACTCTACAAGATTTTCTGCAAAGGACTACTTTAAATATCGTGAGCTGGCATTTTTCTCATGTCTTCTCAGTTTTACAGTAATCTATCTATTCTAAGTCCTCAAACAGTGTAAGATTCTGGCCAAGGATTTTGCTAAAATGCAGTGCAGGGGACAGCTCTGCACTGAAGTAGCACCAATTTTGCAACAAGTCTGAATTTCTCTCTTAAAACAGTAGAAGAGACAAATGCCTTTAATGGAAATGAACTGAGAAACTTCTAAACTTCATGTATCATGAATGTAAATCCAAATAATGATTTTAGGATCTAATTTTACAAATTTTACTATTTGCACAATTATTTCCTAGGCTAATGTTACTGGAAGGCTGATGATAATATTTTCAGAGCTGTAATACAGGTGTACAAATTGATTTCCAGAGGTACTCTTATATCAGAGTAGGGCTGCATCCTACCTTTAAAAAAAGAAGAAATACTAATATTACCAGTTTAATCAGCCTAACAGTGGTTAAAAACCTCTTTCAAGATTTCCTTGAACATATCTGCAAATAGATTATTATATATTTGAAGGCTAAAAATTGGGAGAACATAATTGATCTACATGTACAAAGCTAACTAGTGATCACTAGAATAGAGTATCTGATATTTCTGCTCTCATGTTGGAACAAATCAGAACTTGCTTCCATGTTTCACTGCGAATTGTAATGTCATAACCTTGAGAAATATGCAAGGACTCAGCAAATAAATCAACTGAATTATTCTCTCCTTTTAATATAGCTCTCTCTCCTCCTTCATGGTAGCAGAGAAGGGACAGTTTGGATTAGTGTTTAATCAGTAGGTTCTCTGACTTGGTCTTGAAATTTCAGCCCTTAATCTCCCTTACCTTGAAAAATGAAGATATTAGGATTTAATGCAATAGCTTTGCCTGAGAGGTACAGTCCTTCTGTCAATATTCACCTCACACAGAGGCTTGATCATAACCCAGAGTGCCGTGCACTGCCTCTGCCATGGCAGCAGGCTCCGTTTCGTGCCACTCAAAGGCAAGTTCAGAATTTTTCTCCATATGTTTTCTTCATCATTAAACATATGAATTTACAGCCATTTAATTTAATTCTGGGTTTCAAAAGAAGGATAGCAATAAAAGACTGGTTGGATGTTGCTGTTGAACCCTATCCGGCAACTAAGCCCCACACGGCTGTTTGCTCACTTTCCCCACAGTGGAACTGAGTTGTCCATCAGAAGAGGAAAAGTGAGAAAACTCCTGGGTTGAGGTAATGACAGTTTAATGGGTAAAGCAAAAGCCACATGCACAAGCAAAACAAGACAAGGAATTCTTTATACGCTGAGCATGATGTCATATGGTATGGGATATCCTTTGTGTCATATGGGGTCAGCTGTCCCAGCTGAGTCCCCTATCAACTCCTTGTGCACCCCCAGCCTCTTTACTGTTGGGGTGGGGTGAGGAGCAGCAAAGGCCTTGGCTCTACGTGAGCCCTGCTCAGCAGTGACAAAGGCATCCCTCTGTTACCAGCACTGCTTTCAGCACAAATCCAAACCAGAGCCCTGTACTAGCTATTGTGAAGAAAATCAACTCCATCCCAGCAAAACCAGCACACTGTGAGTGTGACTATATTTATTAAAATATCATGAAGGTGTTATTAATTGTGCTTCTACTCAAAGTTATGAAATCATAAAGATTAATTAAACCCCCCTATTTTGAAGGTTCTATTTAAAAAGTAGGCAAGTGTTTTCCTGCCTGCCCCAATATATCTTAATTTACAGTGGGCAATTAAGTGCTTGATTTCACAGACAAGGCAGCCATGTAAGAATGGAAAGATCTGCCAGTCTCTAATGACTTTTCTGTGAGTTCTGTGGTGAAAATAGGAAAGATGATGAAAAGCATGTAGGTTGTTATATTAAGTGATTATTCTTCACATCAACAGAGAAAGTAGTGGTTTCACACATTTTGTATCCAAATAGGGCTTTACAGTTTGCTCTTAAATGTTTAATTTCTTAAAGCCTCATCTACAATCTTAGATGATCATTCCAGGCTGCAAACTTTTTTTCAGGCTGGAAAACTGGCAGCAAATATAAATAACTGATTTTTCATTTGATAACCTGGATCAGAGCTGGTCATGTAGTGACTGTGTCATGCTAATGAGGACTAAGGAACCAGGCCTGTTTTCCATGAGTTCAAGCAAACTAAACCTTTGTTGCCAACTGTACTTACCTGTAATTACCTGAAGTGTTTTTAAGTGTAGCAGTAATTCGGAGTGATTGCCCTATCCAATGTCAAGGATAGATTTATTTGAAGTCAAGGAAAGTTTCACAGATTATGTCCGGAGCCCAAGTGACTTTGTGAACACCCAGCACAGCTGTGGTCCCTCAGAACTTCATGCTGGCAAAATGCCTGCATGTCCTGCTGCTCCCTTCATTCTCTGCTCTTCACTTTTCTCCCAGGAAATCAGAGTAAGGGATTAAAGGGATTACATTTTGTCGAATTAGACCTTCTGGATGAGAAGTACTTTCAAATCTCTTAGCATCAATCTATCCCTAAAGATTTCAGCAGACTTTGTGGAAGGCTGTAGACCAGCACTGCAGGCCAAGGTTGAACAAACAACATGAAATTAGTGTAGGTAATGCAGATGAGATTATTTTGCAAAATACTTAATAGCAAACACTATCGCTTGCATCTTGCTTTCTGTGGATTTACAAAAATGCTTTTCAATGTTGAAGTCTTCTTGATGTTTTTCCATTCCCTTTACACTCTGGTAGTTTTGAAATTACTTCAGATCAGAGAGGTTTGTATTTTTCCTCACATGCTGATAGCAACAATGGCTTCGGATCCCACACCTAAAAATCTCACACCTAGTTGATTGAAATGTGAAATAATTAAAAAGCAAAAAAGCACATCATTACTCATACTTAGCACATGTTAGGTACATTGCAGATAACACACACTATCTTCTCTACTTTTTTATGTGTTTATGTTTACTGAGGGTAACAGAAATGACTTAATTTTCTGCAGAACATTTCCGTTCTCAAATTCTTCAGAGTAGTAACCATTACCGCCCTCTGCCTTCCCCTTTCTGTTAAGCATCATGCAAGCTTTAGGTATCAATGTCATGGTAGTGAAGGGAGAACATGTGGACTCAAGAACAGATAGAACCTATTGCCACCAGCAGAGCCCAAGGAGACTTCATATATACCATGCATAACAGCTGCTGGAGATTAGAGGATAGGGCATAGTAGAAACTCATGGTCTTGGTGCAGGGCTCTTGCTAGGAGCATGAGGTGTCCAAGACTAGAATTAATAGATTAAGAACTTAAAACTAATTAGCTCAGTAAGAATTATGCAGAATATCCCATCATGCCAACCTAGCTTCACCACATCTCTCTTCTCAGCATTGCACAGTCTTTCTGACATGCTGTCATCTGATTATGGGAGGCAGCAGCCAGTGACTAGAGGGGATGAACCATATCTTCTCCACTTGGAGGGTTTGATCTAGGAGTGTCATGCAAGTGAACAAATTAGCCAGTAATTTTTGCCTTCTGTTTCTGTTAGTTTGCAGATGTGGTCTGTGGACTGTGCTGGTCTTGTCTGTGATAGAGTTATTTTCTTCACAATAGCTAGTATGGGGCTCTGACTGGGATTTGTGCTGAAAGCAGTGCTGGTAACAGAGGGATGCTTTTGTCACTGCTGAGCAGGGCTCATGTAGAGCCAAGGCCTTTGCTGCCCCCCCCCCCCCCCCGCCACAAGGAGCTGGGAGGGGACACAGCTGGGACAGCTGACCACAACTGCCGCAAGGAATATCCTATACCATATGGTGTCATACTCAGTGTATAAAGCTGGGGGAAGTAGGAGGAAGGGGAATGCGTTCAGAGTGCTGTTCTCTGTCTTCCCAAGTCACGATTAGGTGTGACAGATCCCTGCTTCCCTGGGGATGGCTGAACTCCTGTCTCCCTGTGGGCAGTGGGGAATGAATTCCTTGGTTTGCTTTGCTTGTGCCCGTGGCCTTTGCTTTACCCATTAAAATGTCATTATCTCAACCCAGGAGTTTTCTCACTTTTCCCCTTCTGATTGTCTCCTCCATTCCTGCTGTGACCAGGAGAGGACAGTGAGCAAGCATCTGTGTTGTGCATGGTTGCCAGCTAGGGTTAAACCATGACAAAAGTCCCAGAGTCAAATCTCATGGCCCTCAAGAAAAGTATCATTACCTTTAGAGTGGGGCTGGAATCACTACTGTAGGGATTCATTTATGAAACATGGAGTAAAGTTAATGTAAACTCCAGATTGAATGAATGTAATCTTTCATACAAAACAAAGATGCTTAACTGCTTATAAGATGTCAGTTTTGTAAAAGAAAGCTTTTGTGGTGTTAGATCCTTCTAACCTATTAAGGGGAGAAAATCTGTGATTATTAATGATATGGAAACCCCCCCTTTTTTTTCCTAAGGTACCAAAAAAGAGGAATTTCTGGCATTTTCAGGTGAAGAAAAATAGAATCACAGAATCATCATGACTGGAAGGACACTTCTGGAGATTGCTTTGTCCAACCCTTTTCTCAAACAGGTTAGCTATGTCAAATTGCTCAGGACTTCATCCATCTGGGTTTTGAATAAATCCAAAGATGGAAACTCCGTCACCTCTCTGGGCAACCTATTCCAGTGTTTGGCCACCTTCACAGTAAAAAAGTGTTTTCTTGTGTTCAGATGAAATTTCACATGTGTTCAGTTTGTGCCTGTCACTTCTTGTACATCACTGGGCACCATTGAGCAGAATCTGGCTTCCTCTTAGAATCACAGGATGGTTTGGGGTGGAAGGAACCTCCAAGATCATCTAGTTCCAACCCCCCACCATGGAATTCTTCTTCCTTCCCTCCTACCAGGTATTTATACACATTGATAAGTTCCCCCTAAAACTTTTCTTCTTCAGTCCATAATTTTCATGATCATTTGCTGGACTCACTCCATGTCTCATCCTGAGGTTGCTCAGAGCTGGACCCAGTACTCCAGATGTCTCTCAGCAGTGCTGGGTAGAGAGGAAGGATCCCTTCCCTTTAATTGCTGACTATGTTCTGCTTAATGCAGCCCAAATGATTGTTAACCTGGCACATTTCTGGATCATGATCAGCCTGCTGTTCCTCAGAGTCCTTCTCTGCAGAGTTGTTTTCTAGCCTGCTGTCCCCAGCCTGTACTGATGTGTGGGATTATTCCTCATCAGACGCAGGACTTTGCATTTCCCCTTGTTGAGTTTCATGATATTCCTTTCAGTCCAATTCTCCAGCCTGTCCAGGTCCCTCTGAATGGCAGCACACTCAAACAGCATGTTACCCTCTTGTCCCATGTTTGTATCGTCTGCAGACTTGCAGAGGGTGCACTCTGTACAAACATCCAGGTCATTAATGAAGATGTTAGACAATATTTACCCTAGTATCAATCCCTGGGATACTCCTTTTAAAAATGTGTGTACAAGGCACTAAGGACACGTAGGAAGACATTCTCCTCAAGTCTGTAATACAATTTTGGCTGTACTGAATTAAAGCTTAATCATAACATCTCTAAAACCAGAAACCTCAGCCACTATAATGCTGTTGTGTTTTGGCACCAGGGATGTTAACCTTGTTTCCCTTACGCTTATAGCTGACCTAATGTTACTAAATCCTATCTAATTTTATGTATTTTTTTCTTTTTTAATGCAGGTATTACTGTTGGGTGTGAAGATGGAAAAGAAATTTTACCTATTAGATTAGAGAGACCATTTTCTTTGTATGAATGACTGAATTCCCTCCTTGTAAAATTTGTAAAGTGATACCTTTTCCTGGACTGACTGGAAAAAATATAGAGAAGGCATACAAGGTCCTTGCAGATTTGAATTGGAAGATGGGTGTTGGAATGGGTAGTGCTAACCTTCAAAGGTAAATATAGATGAGAACGGTTGCTCTGGCTGTAACTTCATAATGTCAACCAGTCAAGGAAAAGTTAGCTATGAGGCACAGGGGTAAGGGGAAAGAAATGAAGTTGTTAGAGTTCAGATCACATACACTGAGCCAATAATTTCTGTATATCACGTGTGAGATGCTTCTGCCAAATGAGAAAGTATCATTGATTTTGCCCACATAATGGCAGAAATGAGAGGAAACGCCATAAATCTCTACCAAACACTCAAAGTGAGCTCTCTTCATCAGCTTCTTCTCCACTCTTCATCAAGGGATGTGGGGCAAGAGCTCTCAAAAGAGGAAAAAAAGCAGTGCAAGATTACTAAATGAGCCAGCACTAGGGAAAGGTGAAGAGGAGTTGGGTAGGTTGCCTGCAAGAGTGGACGTGATGTCCTCTATAAATGCAAACAAATTACAGGTGCTAAAATAGTGTATAGTGAACCTGATGGTGGATGCTGGCAGCAAGTTTTCCTTTGTGCCATTCTCTCTTCTCCATAGAGGCTCTGTCTGAGCAGTGAGAGGGAGCCAGAAATGCTACCTGCCTGCTCAGTAGGGATCACATTGACCCTCAGTCTCAAAGGGTCAAAGGCTGAGGAATATTTGCTGCCTGCTTGATAGCCAGCTTGGGTATGCCATGATGGGGCTGAGAAGACAGCTGGCCTTTGGAGAACTTGGCCTTCTAGTTGTCTCTGAGAGGAGCTTCCCTTACTATAGCAGTGATTGTTCTGCAGCCATGCCATGACTCAAATCTCTGGGATAAAACATACTGCAAAGGAAGAAGCTTACATGTTTTCTGTGATGATTGATAAGAAGGTGAAAAAAACAGGGAGAGTATCTGTCTCCCAAACCCAAGTCTGAGAATAACCTGATATACACCAGAATATTGGAGACAGTCCCTGATTTGCTGACAGGCAGGTAGTAATGACTTAACCTTGGGGGACCCTTTCTGGTGGCTCTGGTAATCCACCATGGGACCACCTCTGTTCAGCAGCTCCTATGCTTGCATTAGAAGAACATGAAAACGTGGGTAAGTGATATTTCAGCACATCAACTGATGTTCCCTCTGCTGCCAGAAGTAATGGAGTTAAATGAGCATATGAAACAAAATATGAGGAGTTACAGAGCAGAGAATAAATATTCCCCAAAACAGTATTATATTAAGGCTGATATAAGGAGGTTTATGTACACAGATATTCCCATGTATTAAAAGGGCTTTGCTCTCATGAATACATAAGGGCTTATGCAATCATTTGGGCTTTTTTTCTCTATTTATAAGGTTTTAATGTGACTATTGTCTTTTCTTGCAAAGATAAACAGATTTTTACTGTGATATTCCATATTGTTATCTCTTTCCAGTTAGGATTTATAAATGCTGCTTTACATAGATAAACTCTGATGAGAATGTTTTTACTGCAATTCATTTTATTGACTATATTGGAATGAGTTGCAAATATGTCTCATGCACAATTTCCTCTTATAAAAGTAAATTCTCATTCCTTTTGATCACTTGATATGACTCTTTGTTTTCTCAAACCCAGTGTATTTTCTTTCTTGCTTTTATCTTTTTTCTTTTGTAGATGTTGCCAAACTTCATCCAAATTCTAGTCTCATAATCAGGTAATACAACTACAAGCTTTACACTCCTTCCCAGCTTTATCCTTTCTCACATATGATGGATGACCTCCATTTAAGCTATAGCCACCAGTATTTCCATTCAGGTCCATGCACTGGAGATAGTGGGGAGCCCCACCATGGCTCAGGGAACCCAGATATTAGGGAATGAGGGAAGTTGAAAAGACCTGCAGTGAGAGAGTATGGCAAACTTTTTTTCAGAGGACAGTGATTGTGATCTGTTCACTGTCTTCTGTTTAAGAATCATCTGGACGTGGTCTTTGCCCCAGTGCTTGCTCAAACTCTGAGTTGACTTTGAATTTATTGCTGTGACTCCCAGCCTTATTATTAATATGTATGGTGTCACTGATAATCTGAATCATGTGTGTTAAATCTGCTTCTTGGTTCAAAGGCTCATTAAATCCACAAAGGGATTTCAAGGTGGGTATGTATGTTGCCAGTGTGCCTACATATTTGTGTAAGCTTCTATTTACAAATTCATGGCCAGAGAATGTAAGAAGCCCTGGCTTCAAAGATTTTTTATCACAGTCTGCCATGCAATGCACATTCAAAAGCATTTTAAAAAGAGAGCAGTTTATTGAGTGAACATTTACAGATATTGTTCTGCAAATATGAGGGGTTCTGACTAAGAGGAGACCTTATTAATGTTTATAAATATCTGAAGTGTGGGACACAAGGGGAAATAGCCAACCTCTTTTCAGTGGTCTTTGGGGACAGGACAAGGGACAATGGTTTCAAGTTGGAGCACAGAAAGTTCTGCACCAACATGGGGAAGAACTTTTGCACAGTGAGGGTGACAGAGCCCTGGCACAGGCTGCCCAGGGGGGTTGTGCAGTGTCCTTCTCTGGAGATATTCAAGACCCATCTGGACACCTCCCTGTGCGACCTGTCCTAGGGAACTTGCTTTGGCAGGGGGGTTGGACCCGATGATCTCTTGAGGTCCCTTCCAACCCCTACAGTTCTGTGATTCTGTGAATATTTGTCCACGGTTAAAGTGTTTATAGAAATATGATACACATGTGGTATTGCAGCTCATTCCCCTCACCTCCCAGGCCACTCTGAGACATAAGGAGAATGCAAGTGCAGTTATCTGAGCATCAGGTGCTGGTCACACCTGAGGCATCTGCTGTCTGAATTGTCTACCAGAATGACTCAGCATGAACTGTGGCTAGAATAGGGACTACAGATCAAAGGCAACCATCTCAAGATCCTATAGTGATCCAAAAGTGAGACCTGCTCCAGGACTGCAGCGGACTGTGTGACCCAGGTTCTCCCCTGAGCTGGGACACCTCTCAGGGCAGATTTCACCAGGATTCTAAGACTGCCTGTTGACAATTTCATGAGGACCCAAAGACCTGACGTCCAAAGGTCTACTGACTGTTCAGGGATGAATACTGTCACATAAACTTCAATAATTCATGAAACTCATAAAAGGGGTTGTGTGTGTATGCAATCAGTTCAGAACGATTTGCCTCTGTGTGTGTGTGTATAATTTGATCTAGGATTATTTGTCTATATGTATGATTTAATTTACCCCCATCTGTGTGTGCAATCCTGTTGTATGTATCAGATGACCCTTGTCATTTTTGAAACTTTATCTAAGTTTGCTATTTTGATTGTAACAAATTCCATGGAGTTATTTTGTTAGATTGGCTGATGATTAAGTGCTGTTAATAATTATGCAGCCTAATATGGCAATCTGTCTCAAAATATTAACAAATCCTAAAATGCTGCTAAACCAAAGCCCTGTAACAAAATCTTATTTCATAACACGATACTGAGAATTTCATGTACAGATAATGCAAACATTGACTAGTAAAGACTCCAGACAGCAGAGAGCAATATGAATACTCTGACTCAGCTGAATACCAGTGTTTAAGTCATTATGATTTAGCAAGGGATGGCTTTCAGGATATTAATTGATGGTCTCAGACTTTCTCCCACTGGACAGTTATCATCATCATACAAATGAAATCATTATCCTATTGCTTTACAAGCTCAGGGGAGAGATAATGAACAGGATAGGTAAAGTAGCTGAACTACACCTTGTCTTTAAAACAAGGTGGCAGTTAATTAAAAGGATGCTATGGTGGTAACTTTTATTCCCATTACCCTTGCCTGACTTCTTCAGGGTGAAAGACAGAACTCCTGAAACTTTCTTATAAATGAAATTAGAGATACAAAAGCTCCAGGCAGGTTCCCATAATTCCTACATGAAGCTGCTGGCTTTAATGTCAGAATCTTATACATAATGTTTTCTAAAATCTTTACTAATGACTGGAAAATGAGTCCTTATTTAAAATGAACCTGACCCTTGAAAGAGAATGAGATGGTTAACAAAAGCACAATAACAATACACAAGGATGCAGCATTAATTAAATAACTTATCTGGGGGAAAAACATCTTAAGATTTTTTTTCTTCAGCTCAGAAGTGTCTAAGAAAAGTGTATTCTACTAAAAAAAAGTTCAGTGCCTAAAGGTGAAGATATGTATTGTACAACTGAAAGATCTGGAGATGCCTTAAGACATCATCTGTATCAGCCACTTGGAAGATAGGATCAAGATGTATCACTCTTGGCCACTGTCAGTCTAACCTGTTCTTGAAACTCTGCTGATGGAGATACCATTTATCCATCCAACACTATATCCCAGGGTTTGAATAAACTTGCTTTTCTCATTTTTACTCATGTCTTCCCTCTTCTATGCATCAGCTTAAGCTGTATCTGGTCTTACTGACTATGCATTTGGGAAGCAGTTTATTGCCTTCCTTGTGCCAGCTTTTCATACACTTTTATATTTTTCTTATGCATCTTGTTCAACAATGTCTTCCTGGTGACAAGAACTGTTTGCTCAGTTCTTCCTTGAAGGTCAGATTTTCTAGATTTCTGGAGGCTTCTGCTGCTTTCCTTTGGATTCTGCCCTTAAAACCTTACTGAAATTGAGTTATATGTTAACACTACTTCCTCCTCTACCCCCAAAACCCTTGTCCTTTGATGTGCTTGATAAGGTTTATCTTTGACAAGCTAGTTGCCTCAGTCATAACCCATATACTTATTCTTTACAGGGCAAGACATAATCTCTTCAGCTTTCTCCTCTATAAGCCAGATGTGAAGATTCTCATTAAATTGTAATGATTTATACTTTTTTCACTCCTATTATTATGGCAGCCTTCATGGGATGAAAGGTTTTAAACATTCTTCTCAGAGTTGTCAATAAACCAGTCAACTCAGGTGTATGGTATGTGTGTGATCCAAACCCATAAGAATTCCTGACATCTCATCTGTCTCTGGTGAGCTTGTCTTAGAAGAAATAGTGGTTGTACCATGAGACACAAAGGATCTCAGCATCTGTGTCAAGCAAAGGTCAAACCAAACTCACTTCTGGCTGGGTATTGCAAGGCAAAATGTTACTGGTGTCCCAGTGGCCCTTTGTTTGGCACAACATTGATGAGTCCTCAGATAGCCAGTGGGTATCATTAACAGTGTGGGACCATGTAACCAGATATTGATAAACCATGCCGAGTAATAGAATGATGAAACAGATTGGTCTTACTATAATAGTTCATGAATTACCTGGAAACTCATTATATAAGTAAGACAAGAATTATCCAAGCATGCTGACCATTTAAGTTTCACATAATAGCTTCCCCTCCAAAGATTGTTTTCCCACCAGGAAGCTGTTCTCATGGGTTATTATAAAACCATCTCCCTTGCCTTTCATAGCCTTTCAGCTTCCACACATTTTCATAGCCTTCTTCCCAGATGTCTCTCCTGAGAATGTGAGTAGGAAAAATAGAGCAACAATAAAGCCAGCAAGACTTCTTGCTCCTCCATGAAAAACAAAGAATAACAACAGATGTAGAGGATCCCTCTCACCTCCCTGCAGAATAAAACTAACAGCCACGAAGTTGCATGATGGACTGCTCTCCTCAGTTCCTCTTAAGAAAATAAAATACACAAAACATTAGTAATAAAGTCCTGCTTTGTCACTTCATACATTCTCAGAAACATGCTGTTGTTGTTAATATGGCAATAAACAGCTCTTATGGGTTTTGGCACAATTTCATCTTTGAGAAGACTTCTTCAGGGGGGCCCCAGGCAGACATTAATGCAAAGAATAGGAGTGCTGGAGATGGAATATCACATCTGTTGCAGGGTTTATACCCTGTACAGCACTACTGGCAAGGAAGCACAGAGAGGGAAATACGCAGCACAAAGGTGGAAGTTCCATGTGAGATTTAGGGGAAGAGGGAATTCAGGTATTACTTCAGGCCTCCTGTGGGTGCATGTTGGGTGGCAGTCATGTATTCCTGTAGAGCAGGAATGTCAAGCTCGGAGATCTGTTTACGTAAGTAAACCCCTTTCTTGATGTAGAAATAAGGATTTTGCTGCAGTGGTAAAATGAAGCCCCTGTAATCTTCACCTCCCCTTTCACCAGACCACCACTAGATTAATTCTGATGTCTTTTGCTGACAGGTTTACAAATTACCTCATTAACTCCTGTGAGTCTGCATTCTTCCACTCAGTGTGTGAGAACAAATAAGCAAAGACAAAAGCGAAGACAAAAATCACAGCAGGGTGGAATTCCCACACTAAGTATTAGTCAGGCAACATAATGGTATGGTATAAGGAATTAATGAAAAAAGCAACAAAAAACATCTTGGTCAACGTAATTACATTTGATTTATGCCAGCCACAGAAAGGAATATCTGGTTTGATTAGTTATTGGAACAATTTCCTGGAGCCCATACACTCAATTTTTACCTAAAAGTGCATATTGTGCTGCTACTAAGTCACCATTAAATATTTTCTTTTTTGTAATTGTCTTACAGTATTATGTTTATGCTAGCAAAGTCTGGGTTTATATGAACAATCACTGTTGCTTGTATATATTATAGAAATGTGTATTAAGGTGTAAAAACTGTGCATGTATTTTCAAGGTGAAAAATGACGACTTTTGCTTTACAGAAATATGTAAATGCTATGTATTTATTGACCAGCTACTAATCTTATCAGTTCTTGATGAGCAAACCTGGTTTTGGGGAGGCAGTGCTGCACGTCCATTTTTAAATCTATAAACTCAGCAAGGCTTCATAAAGGCTTATAACCCAGGCCTGTGGGAGCTAGTTTTGAGTCATATATTTTATAAAGCCCATCTCCTTATTGCCTATGGTGAGCCAAGATTACAGCTTAGCTTGAAGAGCTTTATTCTCTGCAAGACAATGTGCATAAAAGCTCTGTTCTGCCAAATATGAATGCTTAATGTCCATAGTTAAGTGCCCGAAGAACCGAAGAATTTGTTTTCATGAACACAGTCAGAAGCTTCCATGCACATCGATCAGGTATTTGGACACTTGAAATACACAGATGAATTTGTAAATTCTAAACCTGGCTTTTGTTTTGTTTTGTTTTGTTTTAAGGCAACAGACTTGGACTGTAATTCTCAAAGTTAAAATGGATGGGACAGGATGTATGGATTAAAAGAAATAACTTTGTAGGCATCTTAGAAAATAGGGAGATGGCAGAATTTCAGAAGGACACTAGTAATGGTGCACAAGTTATATAGGAATGATTGTGTAGGTATTTCCACTGGGAAAGAGGCTGAATAAATTATAGAACATGTCAGAAAATACTAATGAAATAAAAAGATGCAACAAGATGTAGCATGGGATTGCTGTGGGTGGAAATTCCACACTTAAATGGGCACAGCAGAACATGACAACCATGTGAATGACAACCTATGTAACCAGTGGTCCCAGTGACCATGGGATGGTACCTTTCGCAGAGCCATCTGGATGGGACAGGACTTCAGATGGTCTCTATCCCAAAGGAGGGCCACCTCTAAGGTCAGAACAAATTGCTCAGGTTTTTCCAGTTGAGTCTTTAAAACCTCCAAGGACAGAGATGGCACAGCCTGTAAAGGCAACCTGTTTCACCTTAGGCATGGCCTTGCAATGACACTGAGCAGCTCCCTTACCACTCATGCCCGTATTCTATCATGTTGCATGGGCTTGTGTATGTCCAATGTTCTTTAACCTCATCCTCTAGCAAAGGTATGTTTTCCTTGTTCCAGACATTCCGACTGGTCTCAGGAGCCTGGGATCCATCACTAAAGGACAGTGCTACCAGGAAAGACTGAGACAAATTAAACATAAAGAACCTTGGTCTTTCTATGCTCTTTGTCAGCAAGGCTGCCGCCCTGTTCAGGAGCAGGCCCACATTTCCCCTCATTTTCCTTTATCTGCTTATGTACCTGTGGAAGCCCTTTTTATTGCCTTTCATGTACCTCATGAGATTGATCTCCAGATGGGTTTTGGATTTCCTAATCCCATCCATTGGACAGTGTCTCTATACTTCTCCTGGGTCACCTGTCCCTCTTTCTACCTCTTGTGCATATCTTGTTTATGTTTGAGTTTAATTGGGAGCTCCTTCTTCATCCATGCAGGTCTCCTGCTAGCTTTGCTTGATAGTCTGCTTGTTGGGATGGACCATTCTTGAGCTTGGAGGAGATCTTTGAGAATCAACCAACTCTCCTCTTCTCTCTGGGGCTGTATCCTATGGGGTTCTTCGAAGTACATCTCTGAAACAGGGTTATGATCCTGTTTTTCCTTGTTTCCTCCTCTCAGCATCCCAAACAATGCCATCGTATGGTCACTGCAACCAAAGCTGCTCCTGACCTTCATATCCCTGACTGTCTCAGTCTTGTTTCTAAGTATGAAATCCAGTAGGGAATCTTTGCTTGTTGGCTTCTAACCCATGTTGGGATATCATCATAAATGCAGTCCATAAATTTTCTGTACTGTTTGTGCCACGCTATATTGCCCCTTCAGGAGATTTCAGGATCTGTAAATGTGAGGTTTCTTCCAGTTGTTTGAAGGACTCCAGTTGTGCAAGCTATCCCACCACATGCCCATAAGACTGTGGCCCTGCAACTGTACACAGACCTCCATTTCCACCTTTTATTCCACATGCTGCTGGCAGTAGTGTGCAGCACTTCCGGGAGGCACCCAGGTGTGCTGATTTCCCAGAAAGGGTAGGAGATCTTTCCCAATATGCCTGGGAGACCTTGTCAGTAGATTGAGGCAAAGAAGAAAACATATGAATAATATAAAACTTCCCTTGTCCATTTTAGATTCAGAAAAGTTATATTACCATGATGTACTGGTTAAGTACTCAAACACAATCAGAAAACTTCTTAGACCACATTGTCTTGCCTTTAGAAAAGAAGTTCCTAATTTAATCTTGTACAATGTGCTGGAACTTGTTTAAGACATAATTATCAGTGCCCTATAACAGCGTAGTCACATTCAATATCCTGGTAAGGGAAAAAAACCCACAAAATTGGCATGATAGGGAAGCTACCCAAAAGCAAGAAGATGATTAACTAAAAAGTGGCTAAAAGCATAAAAAATTATTACAGACAGCATGGAGACTATTTGAAAGTTCAGACTAATTTTTTTGTGTCAGTTAATGTGCATCACAAATCAATGTTTGAGGTTCAGAGTAAGTGTATCATAAATCAGAAAGGACTTGCATAGAGTCCTCAAAAAGAAGGGCCATGTTAAAAAAAAAAAAGAAAGAAGGAAGATCTTGAAATTAAGAAGGCATTTTTAAAAGTCCACTGAAATGGGGAAAGTAGAAATACACATAAACTTGGGGAAATTAAAAGATAATTTATACCAACCCAAGCCAAAAAAGATTTTGATGAGAAAGTTACTAAAAGCATTAAACTACCCATAAAAAGAAAGCTTTAAAAATCACATCGGAAGCAGGAAGCCTGCCAGAGACTCCATGGAGCTGATAGCTGGCACAAGCATAAAAGGATTACTCAAGGACAGTAAGGCCAGAGCAAAAACAAGTCATTCATTCTCTGCATCAGTGCTTGTTATACAAAAGGTTGGTAATATTCCTAAATTGGTTTTAATATTTGGTGGGATGGGAGTTTGAAGAATTCACTTTAAACTAAGGCATCAGTGGAATATACTTCAGGCTTTACTTGGGCAAGATGATGCCTACTCAGGGGTTTGAAAGGAGTTCGGCTAGAGAATTCCTGCATTGTAATGGGTAGCAGTACAGTACCTCTAGTTAAAAGAACCTCAGTACCATACAAATATGGAGACACAAAAATGGTACTGATTGGTTTAAAACAAGTCCATCGACTACACATTAGAAAGGAAGATATTGTCAGACTGGTAAAAATAACAGCAAAGAAAGAAATGAATGTACACACAAATAAATATTAATATAATGAGGAGTCTATTAGCATTTTGTAGAAGAAAGTAATACCTTACAAAAACTTTACAGTTTTGTAAGGCTCAAGAGGTGCAACAAAAAAGAGTCTGGTTTATCTAGCATACATGAATCTTGAAAAAGCTTTGGCAAGGTCTGTCAGTAGAGGCTATTAAAGAAATGAAACAGTCAGTGAATGAGAAGGGAGGAGGCTGTCATGAATGAGTAACTGCTTAAAAGCCAGAAAATAACAAAAAAAAAAAAAAGGATAGTTTTCAGAGCAGAAAGAAAGGATGAGCATAAGACCCTGCTCTGATCTGATCCACTCAACATTTTCATAAATGATCAGGAAAATGGCATGAATAGAGCTGGCAAAATCTGATGACAGTATAAAGATATTGAACATAATGAAAATTATGGCTGCCTATGAAGACCTATTGAGGGATCCTGCAATACTGGGATTTGCAAAGATACAGTGGCAGATGATAGGACCGTGCAAAGAGGCTGATAAGAATAGCAGTTAGTCCTATTTGTGGTTTCTTCTTGTTGCTTTTTCACCTAGTTAAATTATCTTGATCTAAAATGAAAGATAAATAAGACTGAAGACATATGGGGCTCTTTGTGGGTGAAAACTCTAGCAGAACATTACTAATCCTTTTTTTGTTCCCTGTCTATGTTGTGTTAACATTTTCACTCAGTGGAACACTGTGGAAATCAACCAAAAGAAGGATATTTTCACTTTTTTCAGTTTCAACAATTAGAGTCCCAATATATTTGTTTTGATCTAAAAAAAAGTCCAAAATGATTACTATAAATACCAGAATACATCCCCCAAGAATTAGTTTAATCCATTGGCAAATTATTTAAAGAATCACAGAATCACAGAATGTTAGGAGTTGGAAAGGACCTCGAAATATCACCTATTCAAACCTCCCTGCCAGAGTAGGATCACCTAGACTAAATTGCACAGGAACACATCTAGGTGGGGTTTGAATGTCTCCAGAGAAGGAGACTCCACAACCCCCCTGGGCAGCCTGTGCCAGTGCTCCGTCACCCTCACTATGAAGAATTTCTTTTTTATATTCACATGGAACTTCCTCTGCTCCAGTTTGCACCCATTGCCCCTTGTCCTATCACTGGTCATCACTGAGAAGAGCCTGGCTCCATCCTCCTGACTCTCACCTTTACATATTTATAAACGTTAATAAGATCAGCCCTCAGTCTCCTCTTTCCCAAGTTAAAGAGGCCCAGCTCCCTCCGCCTTTCCTCATAAGGAAGGTGTTCCACTCCTTTAATCATCTTGGTGGCCCTATGCTGGACTCTTTCAAGGAGTTCTATGTCCTTCTTGAACTGAGGGACTCAGAACTGGACATAATATTCCAGATGCAGTCTCACCAGGAGAGGAGAGGGGGAGAAGGACCTCTCTCAACCTACTAACCCCAGGATGCCATTGGCCTTTTTAGACACAAGGGCGCATTGTTGGCTCATGATCATCCTGCTGTCCACCAGGACCCCAGGTCCCTCTTACCTAGCTGCTCTCCAACAGGCCAGTCCCCAACTTATACTGGTAGCTGGAGCTGTTCTTCCCTAGATGCCAGACCCTACACTTGCTCTTGTTAGATCTCATTAAACTTCTCTCCGCCCAGCTCTCCAGCCTAAGTCTTGCTGAATGGCAGCACAACCCTCTGGCGTGTCAGCCACCCTACCCAGTTTTGTGTCGTCAGCAAACTTGCTGACTGTACACTCTATTCCCTCATCCAGGTCATCAATAATTATATTGAATAGTACTGGTCCCAGTATCGACCCCTGAAGAAGAGGAGGAAGATTTTTGTCACTTAGTATTTGGCAAATATTTTCCACCTTGCCTTATCCTGTAGGGATACGTTTGTGCATTATTCCCTATCATATTCATTATGTAATAAACTTAATCTGTATGCATCATCAACAGACATTGAATTGTAAATGTTAAACGGATCCACCATGGGCACAGGGAACTGGAATAGTCACTCAAAATACTCTTGGAATGTATTAATGCAAAAAACTATGAATCCAGTAAAACATTGCTAAAATGCTTCTATGATAATGGTTCTCTCAGGAGATCTGTTCCCAGGGGGGACGACACACCCTCTGGGAGGGGTCCAGACATTTATCTGGGTTAAATTGTGCTGTATTTGTCTTGAAGGCATCAGCTTGCAAGACCTGGTGGGTGAATTTTCTCTCTTCATAGCCAGCCTGGAAGAATATCCTTGCCTTTCTCAAAATTCACTGGGCCTCAAATGTAATACCTGGGGGTTGGAGTATCAATCAGCTCCCTTGGGTCAATAGACATGCTTCTTTACAAAGCATAAATGTCAGTACCTTTAAGCAGGAAAGTGTCTTTCTGGAGAGGCATGGACTGTTACTAAGGGGTCAGCTGTCAAAACCTCAGCCTTACATAAGCATTGACATGACTGATATCACAAAAATGCCTCTGCTTTGCAGATCAGAGAAATATATCAGCAAATGTAGACTTGATTTTCATAGAAAATTAACAAAAAACCCCAACACATTTATTTTCCATCAAAAATAGAAAAATGTGCATCTTTTTCTCAAACAGCAACAAAACTGGTTTAGCACATCTACACCAGCAGTGAGCTTGGCTAGGGAAGTATAGTGATGTTATGGCATCAGCAAGACATAAACCATATTTAGTGTAGCAGAGACCTTCAGTCAAAATAAAAGAGAGTATCTTTTTCAAAGTGTAATAACCGGTAACATGGTTACTAGGTATCCTCCTGTACCAAGGAAGAGTCATCTCTATGAAGAAGTAGCAATCTTCAAATGCTTCTAAGAAGCTAGTAGCATAGAGCTGTCCAGGCATTCAGCAAAACCCATGGCCTTAGTATGTTCTGCCCTCATCATGAGTCTATACCCAAACTGCAGAGTGGAGGAATGACCTGGAGAGCTCAGAACAACCACCTGTAATTTGGCAAGCCTAAAATCTACTGTGATCTAAGAAGTCAGTAAACCAAAATAAAGTCAGTAAAACAAAACATTCTGTTTCTTTGACTCTCAATGGCCCTTATTTATACCCAAAACTATGCTGACTCTCTCCAGACAAAGTTTTTCTTATGCAGAGTATGAGGACTTTGGGGAGGCAGATTTGCAATGTTTTGGCCTCCCAGATGGGGAAAAAAAATAAAAGTCCATTTAATTAATGGTGATAATTATTTACAACTCCATCACAGGAAAGCCAACTTTGTATGATATTAAGCTTTCATCTGCAATTAAAGTGTATTTCAAACAATGTTGGTGTTACCAGAGGTATGGATTTGTAATTTACTATTTTTTCCAATGCAAGACCTATGAGGCATCAGATTGGATAGAACCAAACAGAAATAGTAAGGCTAAACAAGTATGAATTTTGAGACTACAACATTATTTTAAAGCTCATAAAGCAGGAATGAATCCTTCAGCAAGAAGTTTATTTTGTCAGAAATTGTCCCTTTAAAACCTTAATTAAACCAGTTAACATACCCAACATTCAGGCAGAGTTGTGAAAAGTGTTTTTTTTTCTTAAAAGTGAGATATCTTTAGCCATCTGCGTCAGTAAGAAGAACTTATAAACACATAACACTACAATGTATTTGCAAACTGAGGGTGCATAAAATTGTGCAGTTCAGCTTTTCTGACAGAATTCAGATATCAAGAAACTCACCTCTTCAGTGAGTACGTATAAATAATGTGGTTAATGCTGAAAGTACTCACTTCCAAAATGTAGAATGCTGTTTTTCTTTCAAAAGTAAACTTCCCATCCTTCTTCCAATCACCATTCCCATTAGATATTCCTCTGATAAGATATTCCTCTGTTCCGTGTGGCTCAGTAAGAAACATATGAAGAGATGGGGGAAAATAATTTTCTTTAGATCTCTGGGCCATTGCTTTATATATCCAACGTTAGTAGGGATTTTTAGGTTCATGGAGGATGCAGACTTTGTGTGTTTCTGCTTGAAATTATCATTTAAGAGAGGAACTAATGGTGCCTCATTGGGAGAAGCCAGTAAGTGCTCAGCAGCTCTGCAAATGGCTACTTGCTACCTTTGACTTCTTATTTTTGTTTTTTAAGCCCCCATACCTTTCTGCTTAGCCATAGCTCTGATAAAACTGGGCAGAATTTGTGCTGATGTTACAGAAGCCTTCTCACCCATCTGAATGACAGGTCCATTCTCAGACCCTTGCACATACAAAGCCCAGGCCACATTGTAAGATCTTTTTTGCAACTTTTATCAGCTCTGCTTTCAAACAACCATGGAGCTGCTCAACTTATCTAGGAAACCAGTGCAAAACCCATGTTCATGGTCCTCACACTCCTGAAAAGGGAGTCAGGGGGGACTCCATCCATTCCAATTAAATGTCAGTGGGAAGAACAGAATACTACTGCAGAAAGGTAGAAGAAACAGGTCTTTTAATTAGTGTAGACTTTTAAATGTCAGTAATGTTTTGAGCTGGTGCTCAGGAAAACTGGCTGCCCTAAGGTGTCAGTCCTAGTGCGTGACAGCAGGAGCTGAGCTGTGCTTAGGGGTAGTTTTTGGGCTAGCTTTGTCAGCACCTTGGAATCAGAGACAGAAGTTGTCACCTGGTAGCTATTTAAAAAGAAAGATCTGTATAGAGAGAAGCTTCACTGTAATGGTGCAGATTCATACCTCTATTGGGTTTGCATGACAAGGTTTTGGTAGCAGGAGGGCTACAAGAGTGGCTTCTGAGAGAAGCTGCCAGAGATCCCCGCATGTATGACAGAGGCAATACCAGCTGACTCCAAGTTGGACCTGATGAGGGCCAAGGCTGAGCCCATTGGTGAGAGTCATTGAACCTCTGGGATAGCATAGTTAAGAAGAGGGAAAAAAACCCAATCTGCTGCAGAACTGCAGCCCGGGAGAGAAGTGAGACCATGTGAGCACAGCCCTGCAGACACCAAGGTCAGTGAAGAAGTCAGGGCAGGAGGTGCTCCAGGAACCAGCTCAGTGATTCCCCTCCAGCCTGTGGAAAAGATCATGGTCTTCTTTCCCCAAAAGAAAAAGAAACAATTCGAATTTATCTGCTGTCAGATGCCAGAAAATAAGGGAGAGATTCAGCACCTATCTTTTCCTATCTCTGACTCTCTAATCTATCTAGTGATATAACCTGAAGCATCACCTTAGAAAGAAGGCATAATTGGAGATTAAAATCTGAATATTGTTATGATGAAACTGACATCAGCAAGAAATCTAAAAAGACAGTCTCTGAGAAAACAATTTTGAAGATGAATTGATGAAAAGATGGTGCTATTTCAGAAGCTCCCACCCCAAAAAAAGCCAATACTCCAGATGTTAAAACCAGAAATGCATGAGCTTTGTTAGTAACATTTCCAGCTGAGGGAACACCTAAGAAGAAAAAATTTGAAAGTTGTTGCCTGAAAGGTTTTCAGTTATTTGTGCAGATTGAAAACGGAATTGAGATCCTGTGTGAGGCTATGGGCTCTGCTGCTTAGAGAGCCGCTTTGTAATGAAACTTCTGAATGCTCTGTTTGCAATGCTGAGGAAATTATCTTCTGTATGAAACCAGGTTATGCAGGATTCTTCTGAACTGGTGAATAGGACTGAATTAGGGATTTGGTTGGGAAGAAGAAACACTTCAGGTGTGAGGGTCCAGTTTTCTCCAAACTTACAACTATTCAGAGCTTGAAAAACACTTATTTTTCCTTAAGTGGGATGTAAAAATACTGTGAAGAGGTCACTGTTTCCCTCACAAAGTCAAACTGTGCATGAAATGATGAGCAGTTGAAATGATACTGTAAATTGTGCTTTGTTGTACCACCACTTGAAAGAGATACACCAATACTTTTGTGCTTGTCAAATATGAGGCGCAATCAACACTTGGTGTTGTCACACTGTTACTTCTGAATTTACATACCGTGTGGCCAGGTGGCCAGTGAGATCACTGCTGTTGCATGAAAGAGAGTTCATTAACCATGATTTAGATTTACAGAATCATAGAATTGCCTTGTTTGGAAGGTATCCTTTAGCTCATCAAGTCCAACCATCACCTTAGCCTGCCATCCACTAGTAAACCATGTCCCTCAGCACCACATCTAACTGTTTTTTAGATACCTCCAGGGACAGAGACTCCACCACTTCCCTGGGCAGCCCGTTCCAATGCGGTCAGTAGAGACTGCACCAGTAGAAAGATAGACAAATGCCACGATTAATAGCTGAAGTTTAAAAATGAGGTTTCCAAATTTTTAAGGTTCTTCATTTTTTCTCTTTCAAGCCCTACAAGTTTGCTAAACAATCTACAGATCCGTGAAAGCAGACGGATTCACAACTCCCTCTAGCCAAATGGTTAGGCTGGCCTTCCTTTTGTTGCCTCTGCTCGATTTATTCTTGTGCCTCTGCTCACTATGTTACACTGTCAGGCAGGTGTTTTACTGAAGCCCCTGTTACTTGTGAGAAAGGTTAAATCCCTTTTCTCAGATGGCTTGCATGAAGAGCTTTGTGAATCATGGCATTATTCAGTACAAGTAGAGTGCCACAGAATCTGTCCCTTGTTTTGATGACACTGTGTCCTTTTTTCTTTTATCTCTTCCCCCTCCCCCTTTTTCTTTTGGGAAATGCAATAAAACAACCAGGGAAATTACCGAGTCTGATAATAATCAGCCTGGTGAGTGATTCAGACATCAGCTCACTAATTAGACCTCCTTACACTTGTTTGTGTTTTGTTCCTGTGCTCACAGGTCTGCGAAGTATTTGTTATATACAGTAGAATGGAAGAATGAAATGGTGCATAGTGGCTATGATTACCATTATGGGTAATTAAATAACACTTTGAGACCTGTAGCAGCAATTATCTCTCCAAAAGCCTTCTTTTCTTGATAATTAACGACCCATTGGAGTCAGTGCCATTAACTCCTGCTGATTTCTATGGGAAGCGAGAGGGGCCCTTATTTTCTCCCCTATTAGCTGGAGTCTCTTTCCCACCCTGCCCCAGCTGCATGGGGAGCAGCACGGTGTGGGGACCACCGAAGAGAAAAGATAAATGAGGGCTGCGAAGGTGTTTGTGACTCCCGGATTCGGAGCCAATAAGCCAATTGATCTGGCGGAGCGGCCTAGGGACAACCGCATTCTGTAACACAGGAAGAAGTAGTCTTACAAAACTTACAGCGAAACTCGGCTCTCCTTTCTTTCATCTGCGTGCTGCCTACAGGATTCCTGGGGCTTTTCACTGATATTTGAGGCATGTGAAAAGAGATAAAAGACCTCTTTTGCAGACTCCTGCCAATGCGGTATTTTTCCAAGCAGAGCTGGCTGCTCTGAGCCCACCGAGCCATCAACTGTGCACAAGGGATAGAGAAGCGTCAGCAGATGTATAACTCCAATTCAAATGAAGACTTTTGCCATAATCTTTTTTCAGTGTTTCATCTTATCCTTTGCTATGCTATTGATAGATTTTTTTAAATTTTATTTTTTTAAAACTAATTTTCATGGACAGTGGTTAAGAGTGGCTGATTGTGTCCTGGTTGGGTGAGAAGCCTGTCAAGCTGCTCAGCCAGAGTACAGTTATGTCAGATGGTGAACACTTCACAATACCCTAGCAAAAGCCAGGCTTATTATTCCTCATTCTTGTGCCTTTGGTGGGGCTTTACTTTCTCCTTTTAAGTTTCTCAGAGCAGTCAGCAGATCATTGCTTAAATACCAACCTTTGAGGTCTGATGCATTCGGCCATCATCAACAGCTGCCATCGAAACTTGCTTTTTCCTCACAGTGGGCACTTTAAGCTTGGTCTTTCTGTCCATCCCACAGCATCTCTGACCCAGTGCCTCCCTCTAATGCAGCACTCCTCCTGTAGTAATCAGATCCTTCACCTCACTCTGCTATCCTGCTTCCTAAGCTTGGTACCCTTCTGGTCCCATTCACTTGGCATCCTCCTTCTTTGTCAGTTCTCAAATGCCTCACTTGCTTCTGTAGCTTGTTCTTAGGTGCTGCCATATGGGGGGAGAAAAAAAGGAGATGCCTTGTGTCTGTCTCTTCCCCTTATCTCTGGCTGGCACAGTGTAATATCAAGGTGCAAGCAAGCCTGCCAAGATGGTTGTCCAAGGATGTGTGGGTACATGATGCCACATCAGAAGGTGAGGCATGAAATGTCTGACCCTGACTCCTATTTTCTAATATCCTGAGGTTTCCAGCAGCAGTGGAGTGACAGCAGAGCTTCCTGTCCCTTTCCTGTGATCATAAGCTCTTGCACCTTGGGTTTCTAAGCCCTGTTCCTGCACCAGTGGGAGTGGGAGCCTGTGTTTGGTAGGGAACCACTGAAAAATTCTTGTCTATGTACCTGCTGTTGTGGTGGTGGGGGATCAAAGGGGGATTTAACTGCTATAGCTGCACAAGATAAAAAGTAACAAAACCCAAACTCCTACTGTGCCGGAAAAATGGCACAGAAATCATTTTGTTGTGTTAAGCCTATGCCATCCCTGCAGTTCACTTCCAGTATAACACAGATACCTTAATGGACTTATGAATCTATTTTGCCCTTATTTTAATATGAGTATTTGTATTTATATGTGTGACCAGTACAAATTATCCTTGAAGGTAGTGGTTGAAGGAGTTGTGAGGTTTTTCTTGCTCTTTGCCTATTCTATTGGATAGAATACTTACTGCTATTTTAATACATTTATAACAATATTTTTTAGAGGGTTTGCCTGCAAATTTCTTTGTAGTATTGTGCTGGATTCCACTTGGTACCAGGCAGAACCTTTGCTATTAGCAGGCTAATTTGAAGTTTGTGTATTAGATTTATGACATGTGAGTAAACTTTGCTATTGCTACTGCCATAAGCTGCTTCAAATCAGCAAAAGTATCTCATCTGTGGATTGTGAATCTTCTTATTAATAAGACTTTATTGCCCCTGAGCCTCTGCAAATCAAAAGGCTATCATTAGGAGAAAAAATGAAGTAGTAGAAGACATGAATATTTTTATATAAGTTATAAGTGCTTATAGGAAGTCTTCACTGAGAAAATGGACCCTGCATGTGAAAAAAAGAAACTAAGTTAAAAAGGTCTTATTAAAAATAAACAAAATAACCCTGAAGACAGACAGCAAGAGGAGTACTCTTCTTTCCCTGTGGGGATACTTTAGCTTTTGATTATCACTTTTAAAATCCTGTTGCTATCACCATGGCAAAAAACCAGCATCCTACTCGGAACATGTTAATGAAAAAGCTACAGAAAATTCTGAGTCTGGCCATGAGGTGCAGTGATTGAATAGTCTGCTGAACTGGTGTCATGTCTGCTCTCAGGTATGACACTTTCTTTCACCCTGTGAATGCTGTTGGCTTATGAAGGGTGTACAGTGTGTGAGTTTCTCCTCCAATTGCTTGTTAGAACCACAGAATAATTTAGGATGGAAGATACCTCTGCAAAGGTCCTGCTCAAAGCAGGGCCTATGCTCAAGTCAGGTACCGGTTAGAACACATTGCTAAAGGCCTCCATAAGTCAAGTTCTGAATAACCTCCAGGAAGAGGTCTCACAGACTTTGTGGAAGAACCTGTTCTAGATTTTGACTACCCTTCCTGTAGAAATTTTTTTTCTAGCATCTGTGAAGGACTGTGTCCCTCAGTGGATGTTGGCCTCAACAGACGTTTGCCTCAAAGGATGTTTGCACCACTGGACTAGTGGATGTCTGTGTCAATGGATGTTTGTACCAGTGGACATCTGTCTCAACATTGGTGAAATACTGCACTTCCTGCTATTACTGCTATCTTGAGCGACTGCTATCTAGACGGAGCATCTGTTTGACCACAAAGATATGTTTCCTGATCACATCTTGGGGAGGAGCAACGCACCTCAATAAGAGAGCTGTGACAACCAACATCAAACGGAATTCCCCACCTGACATGAAGTCGATTCAGACTGACGGATGCCACAGCTCCGTGGTGTAGCTATTGCATCTTTACTTTCCTTTTTTTTCTTTCCATCTTTCTCTCCCTCTTTCTTGCAGCTCTCTGAATTTTGATGTAACTATTAAATATTTTTTCTTTATGGCATCTGACCTTGTTTGTGTCTTAATCTCACTCTGGGAATAACAATGAATCTCCCCAGACCGGATCTTTCCAGGTTGGGACAGCATCTAATCAGAATTGCCCTTGTTGCAATGGAAGTCTCTTGCCTCTTATCTTTTTCACTATGCATCTTCATGAAGAGTAGGGGGGCCTGTATTTTCTCTAGCTTCCCATTTGCTGGTTAAAGACAGTAATAAGAGAGCCTTCTCATCTCAGGACTTGTGGCCCTAACCAAAGGCCAAATACCCACCAAGCTGCTTGCTCACTCCCCCCTTCAGCCGAAAAGGGGGAGAAAATAGATATTGGGAGTATTAGGGCTTGAGATAAGGACAGAGGGATCACTCTCCAATTAGTGCAATGGGCAAAACAGACACAGCACAGAATAAAAGAAAGAAAAAGTGATTTATTACTACTTACTACAACTAATACACCCAGTGAACCGTAACAAGATAAGA